>BMAU01021073.1:0-600000 GCA_019973935.1 Trichonephila clavipes | reverse complement strand
TACGATGCTTCACAACTTTAATGGCACTCAAATTATTATCCAAGCACTAAGTAAGTTTTACGCTTCCTTTCGCTTCATTTTCTTTATAAAAAAATTTAAGATCAGAAAAAAAACATTTTGAATACTTTTTGCTTATTTTATCGCAGTTTCTTTCATTATTATTATTGTTATATATATGGAATACATTAATACGTTACGGCAATAATTAGAACTCAGGAAAGGAACTGTAATACATTAAAAAAATCTATCCATCTTTTATTTTCTTTTGGTTCCTCTTTTTTTTAGTTCTTACATTTTGTTATATTTATTACAAAGATTACATGAGAGAAAATCACGTTTTATTTTTCTTTAACAGAATTAATTTTAAGAATTTGAGCTATTAGGAGTATTAGAACGTATCAGAATTTAATTAAATAACGTAGGGCAGATATTTAGTAGAATTGATTCTAAATTTAATATAATGCAATTAATTAAAGTCATGTATGGAAATAACCATTTTTTAAATAATTAACATGTATGCAATCATGTGTGTGAGTGTTTGATTGCGGGAGCGTATCCACCTGAACAACAATTTAAATTCTCAATAGATTTCACATCATCCCATCCAGTAAAATAGTGAACTGATGCCAAATTATATATGTCATTATTGATTTCAAATAAGATCTGTTTTCATTGTTTAGTTAAAATAATATTTTGTTTCCTACAAGTGTTTGTTCATATTTTGGAAAATTATTCAATATCTAAATGTGACATTTATTAAGGCCTTGTAAAATGCAAGATAAATACAGTAGAACCTGTTTTTGTTCGGTCCTTTTTCATGCGATTCTATTTTTGTTCGATTTTTTGGTGCAATTGTTTTTAATGCGGTAAATGAATTTCAACAGCTTTGGAGTCACTGTAATGTTTGCTATCAATGTTACATTATGCACTTCAAGACGCTCTGTCCATTGGTGATAAACAGTATCTCGACAATGCACGTTCAGCTGCTTTTTCTCAACGCAGTAGCAGCACGCACTTAATTGAAGATGAAACTTCCAATGACAGTGAGATCAATAATTTGATAGATTATGAAGACGGACAAGAAGAAGCGAATTCTTTGAGAATGAATAAAATATATGCAGGGATTCAGCTTTCCAACAGATTGGAAAAGCATTTTCTTAAAATAGATACCTAATTCGAAAGAAGTTTGAAATTCCAAAAGAGCTTTGATCATGCATATCTGGTTGTTGTGACGTTCAGAAGCAACCAACCGACATTCGTCACAAAAACTTATCACTTACTTTATGGTTCCAAGCAATAAATCATTTTAAATTGTATCTTCAAGTGATGAATGCGATTTTAAACTTATTCATCTCAGGAAGATGAACGCTTTGGATTACGATGAGTATCAAATGTATATGGTATGGTTATTTTGAATACTTCTCCATGTATACAATGAGAAATTAAATGCTCCCATGTGAGATTTAAATATTTATTCTGTTTGGAAGTACTTTCTCATAAATTTTGTAAATAATTGAGATAAGTTTTAAGTTCTACTTTTTTATGAAGTCCCTCTCCACCGCATAAAAAAAATTGTAGTATGTCGACAAAAGTTGTTAGTTCTGTGTAAGCATTTATGGAATTTTCGAACTTTTCTTTGTGCGGTTTCTTTTTATGCACTCCTTATTTATCGTACAAAAAAGGTCTTACTGTACCATGCAATTTTGTCCATAAGTCGAGAACTTTTGGATTTTTTTAAGATAAAAGTAAAAAGGTTGGCTTGTGAACGAATCATCTGTTCTTGGGGAAAAAAACTAGTTTATAAAAATCACTTTTATTTTATTTTCAGCTAGTCCTGCTCAAACAATTTTAATCTTTTAACTCTTGGGCATTTTTAATGAGACTTTTATTTTAAAAGCAAAAGCAAAAATTATTTACGCAAATTGTTCAAAGTCAGTGCCAGAATTCGAGTTTCCTAATGGTTCGTAAAATTTACATTTACTCATTGGGATGTTTGAACACATATATTTTGAGTTTTTCTTTCACGAAGGAAAGTCTAGGTAAACGATCACGTGGCGTATGCGAATTTCTTTTGCCTCTCTCGTTTCAAATAATAAAAAACATAACGAAGAAAATATGATAATCTGAGGTATTGTAAAAGTGATAAAAAATTCTTAGCTTCTTATTTGTTTATCAGATATAAAAGAAATGGCCTATAAATTCCACTTTACAGATGTTTGATTTGAATACATTCCACCCATTTTACTCACTTAGTACAGTTTTCGTCCTAATGGCGATATGTTTGAAAATTACCTAAACGTTTCCTTTCAATTCAAATTACATACAAATATCGAATCTCGCACACAGTTTTGAAGAAAATAGCATTCTTGGATTTTAAACGGATTGGAAAGTATTCGGCAATTTACGGTAAGTTTTTGAATTTGCTATTTTTTAAAGAATAGTTTATTCAGAAATTTTTAACAGTAGGTTACCCAGCGAAGAAATAAATTTGTGAAGTTTTGCATTGATATTGATGAAGCGATTTCCGTTGATGGATTCATTCTATATGCACTTGATTAATCATTATTTGCAACACTGTCTTGATTTCGCCCAACATGTCCACTGATTAATATTAAAAAAAAACAGTTATCTCTATATAAGTTCCAATTCTTCTTATATTAAACTCAGGAATTTGCTCGAATACCTTACATATTTTTGCATGAGACATACTGAACTTTATGATATACATAGACAAACTGAAAAAAAGAGCAATTCAAGGAGTTAAAAATAAACTTATGCTTTCGTTTTATATATATTTTCTAGGTGGTGCTACAACAGCATATTATTTGTATATATATAGGCGAGAAAGTTAAATATTTATAAATCTAACCGAGATCATAATTTCATTCTTAAAGCATAAACATTTAATAGTATTCTGTTTTGAACGTCCAATAATATAAATCTGCAAACACTTTGCACTAAAATTGATGACTTCAGCTCTATAGAAAAAATAACCGAAGGAAACGTTCATTTCATTTTTGAAGGAAATATTACGCAGTTTAATAGCGTCTGTGAGGACAGTGAAAAAGGGCCTAGACTGTGAGACATAACTCTTTCGGGTTAAAATGCATAGATAAAGGGCGTAATGTATTTTCACGGATGTTGGAGAAAATTCTCCAAGAGGGATTGAATATCTTGATAGAATAGTAGATTAAATCATTTATCTGGTAAGACTTATGGGAACTGAAGAGAATATGAATATTTCTAAGGAAGTTTCGAGAATTGTGAAGCTTCCAGAAATATGATTTAAAAAATAAATTCTTAAATCATACAAAAAGTTTGATGCATTAAAATTTCAGAAAAAAATTTGTAATTTCTTACAAAAAATGTTTTAATATTACTGAACTTAACAAGTTACTTACGTTCTATATCAAAACACACACATTACGTTAATTAATTTTAACTAAAAACATTTTTTTACTTAAAAAATATTTTTGCATAATATTGTTAGTATTTGTTACGACGACATGTTATGCAGGTGGATCTTAACAAAATATTTTCACAAAGGTTTTGAAACACAAATCATTTATATACAACCTAATAATAATACTGACATAAGCTAAAATCACCAAATGTGTACATAAAATTAAATTCTTTAAGGTTTAAATAGTGAAGTTCAGCTAGTTTAAAAGTCGTGCAACAAGAACATAATTATTATAATATAGTACTATTATATGTTTACTATGTGTTATTGCTGTGTCAGTAAAGGGAGGGATTTTGATACATCATTTTCAGTAGTATTCCATCTCTTCCAAATATTATTTCTCATAGAAACTTGAGAAAGTTTTGTCTGTGGCATTTTCTGAACAAGAAAAAGGTAATGATAAAACTTCTAAATTATATAACCTATTTTTTTTAAAAAAAATATTGGTCTTGAAATCAAGCTTACTTATGTAATTATGAGAACTAAAAAACTCAAAACATAATCAAGCACAAATGATTTTAGTAAAGAAAATTTGAAATTAATAACCACATTTCACACTGAAAAATTTGCTTGGGCTCAAAAATATTTTTAATTTATTCAATTTAAAGGGAAAAAATGCTTTAAAATAAAACCGAAACCTAAGCCTAATTTGTGACCTAACCTAAGACGTCATATATCTTAAAAACTAATTTGTTTGCACATCCTAAATTTGGAGGCAAGTCTCCCAATGATATGATTCGTAGGGTAGTGTGTAGCCTTAAATAGTTGCAGGACTCTCAATGTGCATATTAATTTAAGATGAACTCTATGTTTCACTATGATTAAATTACTTTCAGATATATTCAACTCACACATAAATAAAACTTAGGATACGCAGAAAATTTTAATAACTTAGCAAATAATAACTTACTTGTGTTAGTTGCAAAAAAATGTTTGAGTGAAATTATCTTAAATTTTTTCTTTTACTTTTCATTTTCGCGTGAGTTACACGATTTTTAAAAATATTCCATTTATAAAATGTGGAGTATAATTACAAAAAATTATAAATGAAGAAAAATGACATTAAGTGTTATAAAAAGAAAGAAAAAAGATAAATAAAATAAAGTTACTCAAAATGTAGAGATTTTTTTTTCTTTTCAATTATCAACAGAAATACTTGACAGGTATTAAAGAAATCAGAAATAAACATGAGTTAATATACTAGGAAAAAGTTCATGCAAATGTTACACAAAATTTTTCTTACGCGAATATAATCATTGCGTATCATCAGCACAGTGAAGTTTAAAAAGTAAATTGCAAGATGGAACAAAATATTTTACAAGGGATTATAATTTCTCGTACAGTTGCATAATTTTAAAAACGCTAATTCATTTTAGAAATGAAATAATTTATGATTCATAGGGAGTCGTTCTAATCTAGAATCAATGGTTTTAGCTGATCCGATGTCAGTACATTCTTCACTATGTGCAGTGGACGAGCACCGAAATCACTCAGTTGCAAACTATTTACTCTCTCATACAGTTTCCTAGAACAAAAATCTCTTGAAAGATGGCTTTGTATAATTACCTGTAGTTTATTAAAGGTTTTGAGAAGATGTAGAACTTCTGTCACATCTCAGTGTAAAGGAAAATTTTTAACTTGTTTTTAACGTCATGCTATTTGACAACAGAATATTTTCTCAAAAGAATATCGATCAAATTATAATGTTAGTTAAATATAGTATTTATATTTAATCTAAGAAGTTTTTCAGGCAATTTTTTATTACTAAAAAAAAATAGTACTTTTTAACGGATGTTAGAAAATGCATATTCGAAACGGACGCAATGAAATGAAGGGTAAGCAAAGAAAAACAAATTATTTTCAACAAATTTCAATTTAAGAATTGAATATTGCAATGTTTTGGAAAGTTGTAACTAACCCTGAAAATTTTAATTTAACTAAGAAAAAATATTAAATACAACTGTAACTTTATTTAAAGAAGTAAATGAAAATTACAAAACCAATGCCTAACTTGCATTATTGATACTAAAAATTCACATAAATGCTCTGAAGTAACATTTAAAGTATCAAATAAATCATCGATTTCTTAGGGAGTGGACGAGGGCAGATTTTCTGGCAAATCAAATTCTTAGGAGAATTTAAGGGACGTCTGTAATTCTACGGAGAAAATAGTAGAATGATGGATAGGTGAAAGTAATAGAAATGTCATTGTTCATTGTGTTTTTCGTGAAACTTACAGTTCACTGTAGCTTCAGCTGTCTGAATGTTGTCTCTTCTGAAATATGCTGTCAGCTTAACTCTTCAAGAAAATGCTTCGCTGGTGACAAGAAGGCTTTATATCCGTTCAGGTTCACTACTCCGTTGTCTCTGATGCTCTGGATGATCAATCTTTTGGAACACTCAAAGCCTCCGGGAGCCAACTGGCTCCTAAATATTTATTTTCTTGTTTTTTTCCTCTAAGAAACTTGATAGCAAAATCCTCTTTTTTACAAAATTGCTCTTCTTTATAAAATATTTAATTTTTCTCTATTATTTTTCAGGAAAGAAATCGTAGAATTTCTGTATATAAAAATCATTCAAGTACTTATTTTGGAGACAAAAACAATCAGAATGTATTGATTCTTATCTAATATTAATTATTAAGTATTTTGTGGCTTCGAATTATTAGTTTACATAAGCAACTACATTAAGCTACATCAGCTGTGTATCAATGTTTGGTTGTGTAACAACACAACCATTTAGAGTTAAATTTTATTCTCTGCTTGCATTGATTTTCTTCAAAGTACTTTTTTAACAAAAAATCATTTTGGGGTTGCCAATTATTTGTTTTAAATTAATAGCATAAAAAAATAAGAAATTTAAAGAAATAACACAATGAATAAACGGAGTAGCTTTCTTCCATATACAGTTTAATTTTTATAATTAGTTATTGATTCTCCATTGAATGAATTCCACTCAAAAATTGCCTTAAATAATACACATTATGAGTATTTCATTTACATGTATGTTAATATTTGTTTTTCTAAAAATGATACCAATTTAATAGATGTCTGGTTCTGATGTTTTTATCAACTGGAACTATTTCCATAGGCTATGAAAATATCGTGCTTAAAGTTACAAATATTTGGGATAGAAGTTAACTATACAATAATACCCCAACTTACGCGAATACGAAGTTATGATACTTTCAAATTTAGTCAATTCGTCTCCTGTTTGAGGGGAAAAATGGTGAAATTGGTAATGGGCTTGAAGAAGCTGTCGATCCTGCCAGTAAAATAAATTTAGAAGTGGATAGTGATTACGTTCAAAAACTGCTGGATTCCCACAATCAGGAGCTGACAATTGATGAGCTCATGGAAATGCATGAGCAAAAGCAAGACATGGAAGAACCAGTCTTTAGTTCAATCAGAAGTTCGAAAAACGGTTGGGAATATAACAGAGGGACTCAGTTTAATTAAAATATTTAAAAAATTAGAAATAAATATTAGAAAATAGAGACTCCAATGATTAACATATTTTTTCAACAAAACACAAAATAAAAAAAATATTAGCATGCTATGAGGAAATTTGGCGAGCTATAAAAAAAATCTTCGAGCTGGCAAACTACTTTGTTAGAATTTATGTGAGACCTATATATTTAAATACTTTGTTTTGCTGTTTATGTATTTGTTTTATATGATATTTAATCATATTTTTCTAAATTACTTTCTTTCGTTTCCGGCATGAAAGAAAAACAGTTATATGTATTTATATGTGAAATTATACCTCAATTTACATGAATTCATTTTACGCAGTTACCACTCAGTCCCACCTATAGCGTAAGTTCGGGGTATTACTGTATTTAATTGTTCTTACATCTAAAAAATAATAATCCAATTATATTCTCCATATCCTCGTGCACTATTCCAAAAATTCTTTCCATTTTGATTGCTTAAGAATTAGTATTACTTCATGAAACACAAAAATATAGTTAAAACAAAAATATTTCATTGTTTTTTATTTGAATGTTCACTTTATTCAGTAACATTTGTATTTCAAATTTCTTTTGATGAAGTTTAAATTTGATTTAATAAGTTGATTAACGGAATACGCTAATAAATGTTTGATATTTATATGCATCAAGTAATTAAATCTCAATATAAATAAACCATAATTTCTCTTATTAATGAAAGTTCTTGATTAGAAAGAATTAATATGATTTCTTTCATAAAATGTTAGAATTTTTTTTTAAAAGGAAAGGAACAGATATCACACACACACAGAGGAAAGCAGAAAGGATAATAAAAGGAAAAAAACTCAAAAAGATGCAAGGGGAATCGCAAAAAATTTAGTCCCATTAATCATAGATTAATAATACCAAACATAAGACAGAAATTTTTCAGTAATTCGTATTTTCTCAATTTATTTATAGTCCTCTTTCTTTTTAAGATTAAGTAAATCACCTTTTTCAAATGATTCTAATATTCTTTTCCCATTTTGAGCTTCTCCAAAGATATCACCTTAAACACTTTTTGGTGAGAATGTTTTTTTCTTTTCTTTTCTAATGGAAATAGCAGTAGCATTTATGATGAGAAAGAAGAAAAAGAAGCCCCACAAAATGTACGTGAGATACTAAAAATCCTATTTTGGAACTGTAGCACGAACAAAAGAAAATTCACTTTAAAATCTTTTATGTTAGATGGTTTAAGTTTTTGAGTTCCGTAAAGGGTGAATTTGGATTGAGCAAAGTATACATTTCAAATTCTACAAAAGAAAAATGTTGAATTTAGTAAATACAAATGAGATATAAATACATAATTTGTTCAGTTGTGTCGATGTGTGTGTGTTACTATCAGATAAATGTTTAAAATGAAGTTTGAAGAATTCACTTTGTTAGAGCAGTAGTAAAAGGTATTATTACGCGATAATGTTCAGATTTCATCTCCAACTACTCTGACTGAAAAATAAAATCCCAACACCAAGAAAGACTTTTGTTAGATAAATGAAATTTGCCAGGCGTGTTTATAAATATGGAAGATGACATTGACTTGTATTTTGCGCTTAACTCGTGGTCACTCACGCATGTTTTTGCTACCGTCGTTACTCGCGGAGTGTTGAGAACACCCCAAACTTTTAACAAGTGTATTTAATAATGAAAATAAAATTAAGTCATTATGATACATATTTATAAAGTACAAGATGTTTTTTGTATTATACAAATAAAATTAATAAATTTAGAGCATACAGATGAGATTAAACTTAATTTAAACTAAACATACAAAATTTTCATTTTAAAACACATAATTTTATGTTTTTCCGTAAACCAGTAAAACGTACATACCAGTAGTAAAAATAGTTTAAAATTAATGAGATAATGATAGTAGAAAGTAGAAAAATAATATTTTAAACATTTTCCAAACATTCAGAGCATACTGTATACATATGCTCAACTTCTTGCGGGATTTCTCAGCCCCCCTCAGATAAACTTTTAAAGGTCATTACATTCCAATCGTTGAAGAAAGAGGGGTTGCATCAGACCTGAAGGTTAAATGACCTAAAATGGGCAGCTACAGAAAAAATCGTGGTTCTGCGCTTTCTTTCCTGGGAGGAAATCCTGGGAGGATTTTCCTGTTGCTGGGGTGTACAGAACACCCCGCGCTTGTGATTGCGGGTTAAGTGTTGGGCTAGTAGCACCACTCAGAGCATGCAAATCAGGGTTGCTTTAAGTGTGTACTGTAAAGTTCACTAGCGTAATTTGCCTGTGAAATTTGACGTATTGCTTTGATGTTAGCCACGAATACCTTTAAAAAAGACGAATAAGCCATAATCAACAGATCACCGAGTTTGAAAGAGGTGGTGTAAAAGGGTTACGAGAGGAGGGATTTTCTTTCCTCGATATTAAGGAATATTTGGTCGAAATGTATCCATTGTACATGATTGTTGGGAACAGTGGTCAAGGAATGGTACTGCCTCAAAACCGGATTCCGTGCGGCCATGTAGCACTACTGAGAGGAAGGACCGCCATATTTGGCGTTCGGCTGAGGCGCATCGTATTGGTCAGCAGCAGAAATTCGAGTTGCAGTTGGCACCACAGCAAAACAACGAACTCTTAGAAATCGATTACTTCAAAGACAACTCCAAGCCAGGTGTCCAGCAGCGTATATTCAACTGGCACCAAGTCATTGCAGTTTGCGACGCCAGTGATCAATAGAGGACTGAGTGGAGATCTACTCTGTTTCCTGAAGAAAGCAGGTTCTGCCATGTTGCCAATGATGACCGTGTGTTGGTCAGAAGGCCAAGGGAACGTCTGCAACCTAGAAACAATGTGACTATTTTCCGCCTAGATACACTGGACCTTCATCTAAAGTCAAGGTCTGGAGAGCAATTTTCCATGATAGCGGGAACCCTCCATAGGTCATCCAAAATACACTGACTGTAAATTTGTAGATCAGTCTGAAAATTAAACCTATAGTACTGCCATTCATAGCAACATTCAAGGGAGAGTTTTCCAACGCAAGAGAGTTTTCAAACCAATGTTAAAACGCATTGCGCTCTATAGTGTGTTGATATGTTACCTTAGACTGCGAGAGCACCAGATCTGTCTCCGAGTGAGCACGTATGGTATATTATTGGACGACAACTCCTGCATCATCCAGAGCCAACACTTATCGTCCCATTATTGACAAAACATGTGAAACAGCATTGAACTATATACCACGAAGTAACATTCGGCACCTGTATGACACAATGAATGCACGTTTGTATTCAAATTCTGCAGGTTACACCAACTATTAATGTAGCAGCATTTCACATTTGAAATTTATTTTCTCGAGCTTAAATTAATTTTTTCCGTATGTGTGTAGTTAATTCAAAAACAGTATGCAAACCACTTAAATTAACAGGTTTAACTTGGCACTAACAATTAACAAAAAAATAAGTATACTGTAGTCCCCAAACAGTAGAGATTTCTATTCACATGATCTGTTTTATACAGCTGCACTCTGAAACTTTTCTCATAAAATAGATCTAACCTCTGTTAACATCAATGCCGCTATTTTTAATAAGTCTATATATGTTCTATTCATCTTATTCACTGAACTTCTACTTATATAATTATGATCATTTGCACATATTGTGGTTTTTTCGAAGCGGGGGTTCTCATATCATAGTAAAGTGGTTAAAAAAGTTTTAAAAAATATACGTAAAAATTCTTAACAGATTTTTCTTTCGGTACATACGGCTGATGATATAAATGTACGAAATTAATTTTATTTTTTCACATTAATGAAAACGTTTCAGAAAAATTGAAACACAATTTTTCTTTTTATGTATATTATTTCATAATGCGTATACTTTTACATACATTTTACATAAATAATCTTTATTATGTTGAAATTAAATTATTGCATATTTTCTGCAAAATGTCCTCCCCTCCCGACGCAGGGTTTTCACGCCACTTAGAGGATGGTCTTCACATGTTGAGAATCACTGCATTACAATGGTTGCATGGATACTTGTCGCGCTGCAAACAAGCAGCATGACATATATCCGTAAGCTTCTCAACCAGACAGAGAACTAGTCTCAAGCTCCGTGATTTGATTGTACGATCCTGCAAGCCCAATTTGAAAACAAATCTGTCTTCTAAGGATTTACTAAAGGAAGGCAGTTGATGTTCTGTAAGTAATCAACCCATTGATTCCATATTCACTTGAAAGTCTTTGGAATTTTGGATTTAGGGAGTAGCAATATCACAGAATGATTAGATGAACTCTCAATAGAGCACAATCTTGCCCTTATCGAATTCCAACTCACGCAGGTAGTCTATATCCTTCGATAATCTCACAAACAACTAATTTTCAAATGTGATATCTGAATGAGAAAACCACTGCGTAATTTTCCTTTTATACAAAGTTTGAAATGCCTTTTCCCCTCCTGCATCATCCGCTTGTTTTTGAGTGCTAATCATATGCATATCTCAGCGTCGTCTTTCTTTAGTGCGAATTTTGCTTTTGCATCATCGCTTCTTTATCATGTTTCAATTCTGCATATTCAGTTATGTTAAATTCCACTGGGAGGAGATAGAACCCAGAGTGGTGACCAGAAATGTGTAAGATGGAGGAGGAAAGAAATTGGATGGGCGAGATGATTTTATTTTAAATACAGCAAGAAAATTTAGAATAAGAAGAAATATATGTGAAACGAAATAAAAATCATAATTATGGTGAATATGAAAGGGGGGGTGGCTTCGTTCTTTCAGAATTTAAAATTAAATCTCTTATAAAGAGAAAAATATCCCACTAATAACAGAAGGAGTTTCATTATTCTTATCTATAACATGCTTTAGTTCACTCTGAAACTGACTACAATTTTTTGGAAATTCTGCAAAATGAGCAATTGTTTATAATAGTTAAATTCTAACTAGAGAGATACGAATTTTATTGGAGATAGTTTAAATAGCTTTGAACCTTGGGATTTAAGGACAAAAATAACATATTAATCATTAGCTTCTATCTTCACGTACCCCCAAAAATAATTCAAAGACATAAAAGGTCAATTCTATTTAATGTGAGGGAGTTAACATTATTCCACTCGATGAAGCATTAAGCGAATCGATACTGATATCCACCAATGAACTAATTGGAAAATATCTTTTTCACACAAACTACGAAAATTGACGATCTAATTCCTTAAATCTACTTTTTTGGGAAAAAAAGAATTAATCCTACTTAGGTCAACAAAATAATTTTATTGTAATTACTTTTTTTCAAATATTTACAATTAATATAAATATTTAAATACATATGACAGAGCCACAATATTAAGTGGTAAATAATTTTTATTAATTACCATTAAAGTATCGTATTGGGATCTAAAACAATCGTGTGCATAAAATTCCATTTCAACTGAATGCTTTAAAACGGCAGAAAAAGACTATTTTAAAATTTTGGCCCAAGTCGCTAAAAATGAAGCCAAAGTGACTTTGTATCTGTAATTCTTTACATATTCAGTTTCAGTCAATTAATTATAATTAAATTATCGCATTGTCACCCAAAACAATCGCATATAGAAAATTTCAGCTCAAATGAGCGCTTTAAATTGTGAGTAAAAAACTTCTAGTTTCGACACAAGTCGCTAGAATGGTCACCAAGTCACGAAAAATGATGCCAGCATAGCTGTATCTGTAATTCTTTGTATAATTAGTTTTAATTGATTTTTTTTATTAACTATAATTAAATTACTGCATTTCCATCCAAAATAATCGTGTGTATAAAATTTCAGCTCTATTGAGGGCTTTAAAAAGTATTTTATCAACGATTGAAAATGTGAACAAGATGTAAATAGGGAGATTGTGAACTAATAGTCGGAACTGAAAATGAAATAAACCTGCATTAAATATCACTGTAAAATTCAAAAACTTATTCTACTGATAATTAATAAAATTTTTATTTATTTCATATATTCTCGGCTTTTTACCACTTATTAACATAATAAGGTTGCATTGATGTCTGTACCCTAAAAAAACACTAATACGTTTTCAAAAAAACGAAGGAAAAGCTTAAAAAAGGGGGTAAAAAATAACCGCGTTCTTTTTATCGATCTGTTGTCAGTTAGCACCAGTTTTAGAGGTAATTCACGGCACGGAGTTTCAAAAATGGACTTTTAAGAAGATACCATTAGCTCTTAAACCCCTACTGAGTTCCAAACATTTTCTCGGAGGGAATTTCTTTTCCCTTCCCCATTTGTTAGGATATAATAAGAGCTCTTGCGAAAGTTCCTTCGATTTATTTTTAAAAATTCTTTCGAAATCGACGAAAGCATATTTGCATGAATCGATAATTTCGATGTGAGAGTGCCATATCAAAAGCTTGATTTTTTTGTGAAGTTAACTGCATTCAAATAAATATACTCCTATACATGTTTATTGAAGTGTGACAATGTACTACAGAAAATTCTCAGTTGCATGCAAATGTATATATAAAATAAGCGTATTTGAGTTTTCAAAACCAATGTCTTTTAACATTATAAACTTTCATAAAACTTAAGTTATTTTATTTCATAATTTATAGGTTTACTATTATAAAATAGTTTCCTAAAAATAAATAAGAGACAAAGAGAAAAATAAAATTATTGATTCAAATACTTGACCAATTAAAGCTCGTAAAATTAATGATTGCTAACAGAAAAAGAAACTATTTTTAGTCCACGTGTTCAGCATTTGGAAAATGTCCTATGTTTGCATTTATAACTCATTGTAAGCATATGTGAATAATTTTCTTTGGACCGTAATCATACCAATATATATAGCATTTCATTAAATGTGTGCAAAATAAAACCTCAGACATTTCAATTGCTTTTAAATATATATTTGCATGTATAACATAATGGAGGATAAAAGGAATATATGATGAAAATATTTATGTATTTTGCTAGAGATGAAGTACTTAAAAATATTTTTTGACTATCTTAACACACATAAATTAGGATATTAGAGTGAAATAAATTGTAAGGACTGGGAACCTTCAAATACCCCCACAATTTGTTATTGTTACGTAGAACGACTCGTAATACAGGTAACTGCATACAAAATAAAGTTACTTTCCTATAAATTAGCGATTTTGAATTTTTTTAGCAGTAGTTTATTTTAGAAAGTACTAAAGAAGGTATACATTTTTTTTGCACTGGAGTTAAAACATTTTACAGAGAAAAGCTTTATCTTGTTGCAGTCGTTGAAAGAATGAGAAAATATTTTGATACTTTGATTTAGTATTACATTTTATTAAAGACATATAAAAGACAAACGAAACAGTGGGCAAAAACCTTTTTTGTTCATTACGGTGATGTCTGCTCTTATAATTTTCTTGACAGGGATTGTTTCGAATCAGAATTTCCATTAATGATTGGTAAGTATAATTTGATGATGCAACATTGTATCATCTTATTTTGGAGCTTGAGAATACTGCAGCTCTTAAGGCGGTAAAATTGTGGTTAAAAGGATATCTCCTATAAGGCAAGTAAATTTAAAAATAATTATCCCGTGAGGCCATGGCGGGCTCAAGGTCATCGAAAATTAAATAAATTTATTTGATGGAAGATTTAAAAAATACATTATTATGCGAATCATTTTTTCATTTACTTAACTGCTGTGTATCTAATTTAAAGTTCAGTAAATAGAGAAATATGACATCAATTTAGATGAACATACCATTTATTAAGATATTCTCTCTCTCTCAGAATATTTATCATACTTAAAGGATATTATGTTTTCTTAATAGAACTAAAAAAGTACAAATTTCAAGTAATAAAAACCCTCGCTCATTTTAACAAGACCGTGCTGCGTATTTATTTTGTTTCTTGCACATTCTTCAATGAGAAGCTTTTTGCCATTCTAATGGAATATATTATTTAATTAGCAGAAATGAGAAATAAATAATTTAAATAGTATTATACTTCCAGATAAAAAAATAGAAGAAATTGAGAATATATCAATATATATTCTCTTTAATTTTACCCCCTGAAGCAGTGATGACTTTGATTGTGTAAGACATAAAATGGTATACTCAAATAAATAAAACAAATAATAAACAATGGGGTGTAACAAAGTAAATAGATTTAACATCGAATGGTAATTTGAAATTCCACTTATTGAATAAGAAACATCCTTTTTTGTACATAGATTCCCAAAATTCTGCTTTTATAAACTAGTATTCCTAATGAAAGTAAAGTTGAATACTGATTGAATTCCACAAAGTTGAGAATTTCAGTAAATTTACTTTAACTCATGAGGTATGTTACAGGGAGGTTTTGATGCGTGGCATTCTCTCTCTCTCTCTCTCTCTCTATTGAACAGAAAATCTGACTTATCTTTCAAACATTTGTTTTATCTGAAGAAGGATGATCTAATATTTTGTAAAAGAGGTATACTATCACTGCATTTGTAAAATCCAAAAAGAAACGAAGTATGGATTAAAATCAGAATAATATTACAATAGATATTTCTTTATTGATATAAAGTTGTTTAATATATTACATATAGAATAACTGGACTTTATTTGCAAAAATTGCGTGTTTCGTATTTTGTATATTAGTACTAAATTCTTTAGGGATATATTAAGAACAAAAACAGCTCTTTCAACCAGATAAATTTACAAAAAAAAATAATAACTTTAGCTTGATAAAAGTAATATAACAAATGGAAAACGAGATTATAGTCAAAATAGAAAATTTTTGAAGCTATGGAGGATTATTTTAAATTCTGCGCTTAAAAATGCTTTCTCATTATAAAAAAGTTTTAATAACAAACTATATTTATTTTTAACATTTTTTAAAACTCTGTAGGTATTATATGTTAGTTTCTGCATAATTAACCTTCTAATAAAGAGAAACTCATACTTTTCCACGTAAATCAAACTTAAATGTCGCCAATAAACATACATTGACTTTGTGTGTGATTTATGATCTCACCTTAGGCGTCAGAAAAAATTGTAAATTCCTTTTTCCAGCAAAATTTCTTTATTTCTTTTTATATTACCTTATTTGGCCTTGGTTGAAAATAAAATTAAAAAAAAACGTTATTAAAAAGTTCCGTTCTTTATTCTAATGCTTATTAATGGATTTCAGTCATATTTTTCATATTTAGTGGTTTAATGCGTAGTCAATCAACAAAAATTGACAATATTAATTATTATTTTGCAAAATGAGCCAAGAATTTTTAATTAAAATCGCACAATTATAAAACCTTTGGTGCAAATACGTTCTGTAAAATTTTTATTTACATTAAACAAAAATATTAGAAAGAAATGCAAGGAACTTTAAGGATTTAACGAATCTTATTCAAAAAATACCCATAATCTGTTATTGAGGTGTTAATAACAATTTGTATTAGTTAAAATAATACAAACAATTTTTTTAGTCGCATGAATAAAAAATGAAATATCATAATGTATTTTATACCGGATTCAACAAACCGAAAAATATGACAGAAGAAACGTTTTTTTTTTAAAGTTTGTAAAAATTAGTTATTGCTAGAGCAAAACTATTTTAATAAGTTTCAACCTTTAGAGGATCCTTTCTGAAATTCATATAAAATTTCGCAAAACTATGCAGAAATGGAAAATATAATAATACTTTCGAAAAAATTCCTTTTTTTACTTTTTCAATATGCACTTAAATATTCAGAGTTTCTTTTTGTGCATGTTTGCGTGTTTTAGCAACTTTTTGCCTTACGATTTACGGCAAATGTGTAAATATGTTAATTTTCCACATTAAATATTCAGAGACTCAAAAGTTAGTTTTACATTAACTTATTTAAGAACTTGGAATTTCAGAACATTTTTAACTCCAAATTTGTCTTTTAATAAAGAATTAAAAATTCTTACAATTTAGTATACCACGCAATTCTTCAATTCTTACTGTAATTAACATTAATAGTACATTTTAACAATTTTTTTAAAAAATTAGAATTCGTAATTTTTTTTTTAAAGAAAAAGTTTTGAAAACATTTTTTGATAAAATTTTTCTGCTTTTGAGTATTTATATTCCTTTACTATAATCTTGTCTTTTGCATGTTGTTTCAACAATTGTTTATTTAGCAACATGAGAAGAGAATTCATAGGTATGTTATAACCGCAAATGAGAAAAACTTAAACATTTCTCATGCTACCTTCTCATGAAATCTGTAGTTTGATAACATGGGAAAGTAAACTAAAAAACTAAAACTCACAGTGGCAAAACAAACCATGAAAGCGAAGACCTACTGTGCCCGTTTGTGTTTTCATGATCTTGGGCACTAAGGTCCATGAGCAGATGTTCCAGTCAGGTGGTCAATGTGATGCAAAACCACCAGTGTTTAGTTTCCAAGCAAAAATTGATACCCATTTATAGACACATTGAAAAGATGAAAGACTTGCCCAGCCCGAGGTTTGAGCCCCGGACCTGTGGCATGGAACCTGTGGCTACCACTATAACGTTTTTCCGTCACACAGCTGAAAGTTGGATAATTTGTGTTGATAGGATAACCCCGTTTCTATGCACTCGTGCACCCTTAAAATATTGCAAGGAAACCCCGGCAACCTTTGTCACCCTAAGAAACCCCTACTTCAATCACGAGCCGAGTGTAACTCGAGGGTAAATAGGCCCACCGCTCCAATCCCGAGACCCTAGAGAGGGCAGAGAATAAGTCTGTTGGAAAGCTTTGAACAAGACGGATACAAGCTCCTCCCTCACAGATAGAATTTGAAATCTAACGAACTAACCAATATTTTTAATTCGAACTAACCTCTAATAGCTTCAATGTATGTAATATAATTAACAGATGTGACGTATATAAATCAACCAAATATTTAAATTAATAAATATCACGCTAAAATTATTCTTTTGAAACGTCACACCACTCTGTCACGGCGTTTCTAACATTAAGAAATATCATTATTTTAATTTTAAAGAAAAATTAAAATTCTCAACACTTTTAAAGGAAAAATTAAAAGTTTGAATAAAAACTAATTTGTTCTATTGATTTTATCTAAAATGTAATTACATTTGTATTAAATCGCCAAAAATATTTTAAGAGCATTACAGAATTATAAAGGAAGCCAAATGAATAGGTTCTAAGTAAGTCTCTTAAATTAGATTAATTCAACATCAATAAACAAATCCTTATTGAAAGAACACTAATTAGACAATTGCTTCTTTTTCAGTTAAAAATATTAAAATATACATAATGCCCAAATGTATAAGAAATAAAAATAAATGAAGCAGTGAGATACCTTCTGTTGGGTGTGTATGTATTGATTTCATAAGAAAAGCAAAATAAGCCTCCCAGTGAGGCAGATAACGCTTTATCTAAACTCAATACATCCCTACTGCAGCATAAATAATGAAATAATCTAAAGATAGCTTGAACGCAGCTTCCACATTTTCCTTTCAAACATTCTGATGATATGAGTGAACCATTTTGATGCAAATGACGGAGCAAAATAATCCAGTCTACCAAATGTAGATGGATGAAAAGACTTTTGTGAATGCCTTTTCATATCTCTGTATTTTATTAAGTCGCAATTTCGAAAATAGCAGCCGATTTAAGAGACAAATGCCAGGACTATTTTTCATTTTAAGAGACTGTCTCAATTTATGTCAACTTTTCACAAAATAAACATTTTCGTAAACTAAGCATAAATAAATAAATAGTTATCTACGAAAACTAAGATATAACCATATATTTTAAAATATTTCAAAGAATATTTAAAATTGCGTTTTACCAAGTTATAGTATAAAAATGGTATTAAATAAAACAAATATTTTGCATTTATATAGCTTATGGGATGCAAATATTTCTTTATAATGCTTTTTTAACTTTTTATAAATAGCAAATAATAATAGCTGTCAGTTTAAGATCTACATTAATTGAGTATATAAGCGTCATTTTTGTTTTCGATATTCCTTAACTTTATTTTATATGGCAGAATGACATACTGTGTGTTTACAGATATATAAATAAATACCATAATATCATTTTATGAGAATGCATAAATAGAATTTTTAAAGTTGAACCAAAGGAATACGTATATTATATAAATTATCATGTTTTAAGGTGGAATTTTTTAAAAAAAAAACAAGAAAATATAAACTAGGCAAAATTTTTGCTCTTAATATATATATTTATGAAACAAATATTTAACTAAATTCTTTAAGTAAAAAGAAAATTCAAGTTAATAAGGAAAAACAGACTTTTCTAAAAAGATTTTTTGTTCAAATTAAGGATTTGGTTCTAGGTCCAAATATTAATATACTAATAGTAGAAAATATAATATATTAAAACTATTCAATTTTATACAAAAATATAATGAAAACAGAAACAAATACAATTATCCTTGATATTAATAATCAGAAAGCTATTTGAATTTTTTATGTATGTTCACACAATAGATGTATACATGTAAGGTATCCGACTATGTTCGGAACCATTATTTTAAAAAAGAGCATAAATGGATAATTTTCATGATATTTAGTGTCATTTGGATTAGAAAATATGTATAAAATTGTTTTACGGACTTGACCAAAAATATTACTTAAATACAACATTTCGGCAAAAAATTACTTAAAATAACCTTTTTTCAAAATGTTCTCGTTTTAAAAAAAATCCTTCTAAAATAATAATATTTTGCTTGTATAAAGTAAAGACTTCTGCAGAGAGTCTGAACTTTTTTTTTAAATCACATTATTTTCCGAGTTATAACCAATTAAAATAATTATCAGCGTTTTTTTTTAAAAAATCTCCCCTTTGTTGTAGTAAAACATGTATAAACCCACTTCTAAATTATATATTTCAAAAATTCTAGTTGAGCCTCTGTACAGAGGTGTGAGCTATATACAGGCAAAATACTATTATAATAGAAGCATTTTCATAAAAGGAGAATGTTTTGAAAATGGGTCATTCTATGTTCATTTTTTGTCCAAATATTGTACTTAAATAATTTTTTATTGTAATACTATTCTTAGAACAATTTTATATACATTTTTTAATCTAAGTGACACTAAATATCATAAATATTATCCATTTATACGCTTTTACAAAATTACGGTTAAGAACGTAGTCCAGTGCTTCTCAAACTTACAATACTGGCGCCCCCCTTTTCAATCACAATTTTTATCACGCCCCCCCTTATACATAATAATTTACTGAATGCAATAATAATGCACTTTTACGATAAAGCAACAATATTAAAGTACAAATTCATGACATAAGTATTAAATTTTGTATATGTTACTTTTAAGCAAAAAAAATTAAGTAATAGGATAATTACTAAGTTATTTTTCCTTTCTCTGATTTTTAAATTGGAACATATTACAAAATGCGGTGGTTGCTTAGAAGACAAAATATAGATATCAGCTAAATATAGAAAATGTACTCAGAGGGTCAATTTCTTATCTTAAAACTCCTTTCAAAAACTTTGCTCTGTAAGACAAGCCCATGGAAGTAGCTAATAATTATTAAACTTGTTCTTAATTTAGTATTAATTAATTAGTCATAAAATACTCTGTGCACCACTCATACATTAAATGCAGTGTTTCTCAAACTTTCAATACTGGCGACCCAATTTTCAATCATAATTTTTGTCTCGCCCCCCTGTACAACAATAATGTATTTACTGCAATAAAAATGCACTTTGAGAGAGAGACGCTAAAGTTACAATACGATATTAATTATAAACCGTACAAATTAATACGATAAGTATACTAAATTTTGTGTATATGTAACTTTTAAGTAATATATATATTTTAAGAAAATTACTTAAAATATATATTACTTAGAATTATGTTATTTTTCTTTCTCTAATTTTTAAATTGGAACAGATCGCAAAATGATGCATTTAATTAAAGATTTATTTCCTTTTTTCAGCATTCATTTCTCAAAGTACAAATGTCATTAGAAAAATAGTCTAGTCAATGTCGCTCTTTATCATATCCATCACATCTGGCATTATAAGGTACGTTTGCGTGAGTCTGGGCAACCTATCGGACGTCTGCGCAAAACATGTAGAAATGCTTTTTCTTGAACAATTCCAGTCAGTTTTGGTCGACTCGATACTCCTATAGCTACCGAATCTAGCTTGAATGTACATTTTTTTAATTTCCACGTTAATTGTAATTCACGGTAATTAAGTAATTACGGCAGTAGATTAAAACAATATCATACATACATTTTTAAGTCGTAAGCAAACATTCGACCATAATAAAGAATCAACAAGTACACAGACGAACGAACATGGTTCCGAAAATTAAATCAAGGCGATCTTCTCAAAAATACTTAAATTTTGGATTTACCACTACTGAAGTAAATGATGGAAAAAAGCCCCAGCTCGATATGTGTTAAAACTTACAAATCTGTAGAACAACATGTCAAAGTTGTTTTTAAAACATGTAAAATCATTTAGCTATGTTGGCAAAGAATTTTAAAAAGTATTTTCTGGATGAGGACAGCTTGGTAGCAAGTTACGAGTGGATTAGGGATTTATTTCAAGATACTGTGTGCAAAAGTGCTCTCAACTTCCGAAGCAGAAATCTTCATAGATTTCACATCCAGTGAAAAATTAAAAGGCAATTTTGTAATAAATCGCTCTTTGAATTTGGGGTAGAGGTGGATGAGGAATTATCTGTACTGAAAACAAAAGCACTTCGTATACTATTACCATTTTCAACATCCTACCTTTTTCAAACCGGATTTTCTGCAGTGGATGCCTTGAAGACAAAATATAGATCTCAGCTAAATATAGAAAAATAACTCTTTAAGTGTCAATTTCTGATATTAAACCTTCCTTTGAAAAACTTTCCTCTACAACAGTGTTTCTCAAAGTGTGGGGCGCGCCCCCCTGGGGGGGCGCGAGCATATCAAAAATTTAAAGATTTTTTTAAAAAATATAACTGGAAAGAGAATTAAAACAAAATACTTTCTTCCATAATAAAAAAAATGCATAACAACATTGATATAATTTATGTTTATTATCTGGCCTTTTTCCGTCATCAAATAGCTATCTTTGATCCCAAAACCAAATTAAAGAAAAAAAAACATTTTGTTTAATGAGAGATATTTTTATTACGTTTTTTAACATAAAATATTACTCGTTAAGAGAAAAAAACGAAACCCAGACCCTGAGAAAAATTCTAAGAAGATGAACAATTCATCACTGTAATTATTATTGAAATACCGTACATTAGTTATAGAAAAAGAAAAGGAAGACATGATTCACTTTTCAGTCAGGCTGCGGTTCTGCGGGGCATCTGTGATCTCTATTGAAGGAAGTTGTAACTGATCAACCAAAAGAAGAACCTGCTGAAAGATGCATATTATTCATGATTGAGAAACGCGATGAACATGAAACGAAAGGAAAATTTTCAAATGCTTTCTAAAGAACTCCATCAACTTAAAATATGAAGCCATAAGTGTACAACAAGGTTCAGTTCACCTTGTCAAAAAGACACAAGAAAGAAAAAGTTCAACTTGTTATTTGTTGATCATCAAAGGTGTCACGAGTTCGAGCCCAGTACTACTAAAGACACGCCATGTAGGGGAGAAATGCACGTTAAATCTGTCGAGAGCTCAAACGTCTTCTTGTTGGAGTGGTGTGGTAGTTAAAAGAGGCCAGTTCAAACGTCCTCTTGTTGGAGTGGCGTGGTAGTTAAAAGAGGCCAGCTCAAGTATCGTCCTCGGCATTTGAGCATGGTTTAAAATTACGAGGTCCGTCTCCAAAAGCCCTCGTGTAGCTGAACAGTGCGATGTTAATATTTACTCACTTGGTCATGAAAGCTTTATAACTACAATAACTTGAACAAAAGATGACAGCTTTGCCAGCAAATAACATTTCTGTAATATTAGTGAAAAGTGTCTCTGATTTGCATCCTTTATTAAGGTCTTGCACTTATGAATCATTTTAGTTCAGTTTTATTGGATTTTTTCTCAAATCGTCGAAGAAAAATTGAATAATCCTTGAAAGCCGGGGTAAGTATACATTCTCTTAATTAAATTATTCACTGGAATTCCGATTTGTATCGTATACAGTAAAAATAATTATAAACAAATGATTGGGGTCACTGAGTCCCCCCGCACTACCATTAGCGTTAGTATCGAGTGCGCGCCTGCTCCCGGGGTAAAACCTTTTTAAGTCTTCTCGCTTTAAATATTAAAAAGCAACACAATTATTCTTCATCGGAATTTTATATTCTTTTTCATAAATTAACATTAATTCTAAATGCTAATTCTGTGAGGTTTAAAATTACAGTTCTCTTTTAAACAGTTATTTACAGTTATACCATTTATCTAAAAAAATCATTTTACATTTTTGAATACAATGTCGTGCACTCAGTTTTACTTTCCTTACAGTTCAGCTATTATATCAAGAATAATGTTTTATTTTTTAAAAAAAAATAACTCGTGCGAAGAGCCGGTGTTTCAGCCAGTATGCGTTTAATGTATCAGTACTGAAGAAGGTATTTTATTAATAATTTCTTAATACTAAATTAAGAACAAGTTTAATAATTATTAGGGACTTTCATGGGCTTGTCTTGTAGAGCAAAATTTTCAAAGGAAGGTTTAACATCAGAAATTGACACTCTGAGTTATTTTTCTATATTTAGCTGAGATCTATATTTTGTCTTCAAAGCAGACACCGCAGAAAATCCAGTTTAACAAAGGTGGAATGTTGAAAATGGTAATAGTATATGAAGTGTACAGTTTCAGTAATAGTATGAAGTGTACAGGTTTTCAGTACAGAGAATTCATCATCCACCTCTACCCAAAATTCAAAGAGCGATTTATTACAAAATTGCCTTTTAATTTTTCACTGGATGTGAAATCTATGAAGATTTCACATCCAGTTCGGAAGTTGAGAGCCCTTCTGGAGTTTCTTGAAATAAATCCCTAATCCACTCTTGTAACTTGCAACCAAGTTGTCCTCATCCGAAAAATACTTTTTAATATTCTTTGCCAGCATGTCTAAATGATTTTACATGGTTATAAAAACAACTTTCACATGTTGTTCTTCAGATTTGTAAGTTTTAAGACATAACGAGCTGGGGCTTTTTTTCCCCCATCATTTACTTCAGTAGTGGTAAATCCAAAATTTAAGTAATTTTGAGAATATTTCCTTGATTTAATTTTCGGAACCATGCTCGTTCGTCTGTGTACTTGTTGATTCTTTATTATGGTCGAATGTTTTCTTAGGACATAAAAATGTATGTATGATTTTGTTTTAATCTACTGCCGTAAATACTTAATTACCGTGAATTACAATTAACGTGCAAATTAAAAAATGTACATTCAAGCTAGATTCGGTAGCTATAGAAGTATCGAGTCGACCAAAACTGACTGGAATTGTACGAGGAAAACCATTTTTACATGCTTTGCGCAGACATCCGATAGGTTGCCCAGACTCACGCAAACGTATCCGATAATGCCAGATGTGATGGATATGATAGAGAGCAACATAGACTAGACTATTTTTCTAATGACATTTGTACTTTGAGAAATGGATGCTGAAGGAAATAAATCTTTAATTAAATATATCATTTTGCGATCTGTTCCAATTTAAAAATTAGAGAAAGAAAAATAACATAATAATAAGTAAGTAATATATATTTAAAGTAAAAAAATTTTTTCTTAAAATATATACTGCTTAAAAGTTACATATACAAAATTTAATATACTTATTGTATTAATTTGTACAGTTTATAATTAAAATCGTATTGTAACTTTGAGCGTCTCTATCTCAAAGTGCATTTTTATTGCAGTGAATACATTATTGTTGTACAGGTGGGGCATTATTATTGCAAGAAAAATTATGATTGAAAATTGGGTCGCCAGTATTGAAAGTTTGAGAAACACTGACTTATGTTACTAATTTGTATGGTTTATAATTAAGATCGCCTGTTGTTGCTTTAGCGTCAAAGTGCATTATTATTGCATTCAGTACATTATTAATGTATAAGGGGGCGCGATAAAAATTGTGATTGAAAAGAGGGGCGCCAGTATTGAAAGTTTGAGAAGCACTGCTCTACAAGACAAGCCCGTGGAAGTCCCTAATAATTATTAAACTTGTTCTTAATTTAGCAATAAGATTGATTGATTGAATATTAACGTCGCAATGTTCAGCTGCACGAGGGCTTTTGACGACGGACCACGTAATTTTGAACCATGGTCAAGTGACGTGGATGACACCTGAGCTGGCACCCCTCTCTCCTAACTACCACACCACACCAACGGGAAAACGTTTCAACTCTCAACAGATTTAACGTGCATCGCTGTCCTACACGGCGGGTCTTTAGTGGTACTGGGCTCGAACTCGTGACAAGGCAAGCCACGATCCGATACCTATACCACTCTGCTACCGCGGCCAAATTCAGTAATAAGAAATTATTTATAAAATACCTTCTTCAGTACTGATACATCAAACGTATACTGGCTGAAACACCGACTCTTCGCACGAGTTCATTTTTTAAAAAAATAAAACATTATTCTTGATATAATAGCTGAACTGTAAGGAGAGTAAAACTGTGTGCACACGACATTGTATACAAAAATGTAAAATGACTTTTTTTTTTAGATAAATGCTATAATTGTAAATAACTGTTTAAAAGAACTGTAATTTTAAACCTCATACAATTAGCATTTAGAATTAATGTTAAATTATGAAAAAGAATATAAAATTCCGATGAAGAATAATTGTGTTACTTTTTAAAATTTAAAGCGAGAAGACTTCAAAATGTTTTAACCCGGGAGCAGGCGCGTACTCTATACTAATGTTAATGGTAGAGCGGGGGGACTCATTCACCCCAATAATTTGTTTAGAATTATTTTTACTGTACACGATACAAATCGGAATTCTAGTGAATATTTTAATTTATAGAAAGTATACTTACCTTCTTTCAAGGACTATTCAATTCTTTGATGATTTGAGAAAAAATCCAATAAAACTGAACTAAAATGATTCAAAAGTACAAGACCATAATAAAGGACGCAAATAAGACACTTTTCAATTATCCTACAGAAATGTTAAACCAATCAATTATTTTCCAAATATCGCAAAACTCAATTTACAATTTCCCTAAGCGAAAAGCAAACGCATAAAAGATGGGAGGGAACTAATATTGATAATAACCATACCATAAGATTGAAGGTCAATCAAATGATTAGCAAACGTACTATGCAGCCTGGCTGAAAAGTGAATCATGACTTCCTTTTCTTTTTCTACAACTAATGTACAGTATTTCAATAATAATTACAGTTGTGAACTGTTTATCTTCTTAGAATTTTTCTCAGGGTCTGGGTTTCGTTTTTTCTTTTAACGAGTAATACTTTATGTTAAAACGTAATAAAAAAATCTCTCATTGAGGAAATACAGCAATAAACAAAATGTTTTTTTTTTCTTCTTTAATTTGGTTTTGGGATCAAAGATAGCTATTTGATGACGGAAAAAAGCCAGATAATAAACATAAATTATGTCAGTGTTGTTGTGTGTATTTTTTTATTATGGAAGAAAGCATTTTGTTTTACTTCTCTTTCCGGTTATTTTTTTTTAAAAAAAAATCTTTAAATTTTCGATACGCTCGCGCCCCCCTTGTAGGGTCATCGCGCCCCCTCAGGGGGGCGCGTCCCACACTTTGAGAAACACTGACGTATTCGGATACCTTAACTGAAGACGTGATTCAACTTTAAAAATTTTTTCTTAAAAGCAATAACGTCTGTGTGTATTGAAAAAGAATTTACTCAAGAATAAAGAAAACATTGTTACACATCTCCGAGGAGAAAAACAATATGTGACTCCAATTATTTGAATAACATATTCTTTAATGAACAAAAATGAATAAGCTATTAGACGATGCCAAATAGACTTACATACACTAAGAAATATTATTACAGAACTCGTTAAAAACAGACTTTAGAGCGCTCCTGAAACAGTCTGTAGAACAGTTCCACTAGCAGTAACTCAGGTGGATTGTTTACGCTCTGTTTTTCGCACAATCAGATTCTGATCTCGAATGACTGACTCGACCTCTCTCTAAGGTCCCTTATATATCCAAACGAAAATTTGAAGAATGATAGATTCCAGAGACTTCTCAAAGGTTCCTTGGTGCTATATTTTTTCTAAAGATTCACCACCATATTTGTCGTGAAGTGTGATAATGTCGACAGTCAGGTAAGCGTCCTCACATTTTTTTTAGGATTGCCGTAATCATATTCCTGTTTATGCTGGGAAGCAAGCTTTCCCCGTAAAACAATTTTCTCACAACAGGGAATCAATCGCTGCAGAGAAAACAACATAAGTGTCTGGTTTCAATATGTTCAGTATTGAGATCCTTAAATTCGCTTTAAGTAATTATATGTTCTCGGTTTGAATATTCATGCCAGTAATATTCCCACACAAAATACTCTACGGGTATTTTATATATGACCCATGGTTTTTCAAAACTTTTTTCAAATCCCAAAACGGAGTGTTCCATTGCGAAGCACAGTAAACTCAAATTATTTCTACGGGTATAAAAAATGTGTGAAGGTTGTGTTGCTGCGGTTTTGTTAATTTTGATTCACGTAACTGGAAGAAGCACGGAATGAGATCAGGCGAGTGTTGGAGGCTTAGGTGAGGATGGCTTAAAACTTGTGATATGGTCTAAGTTTGGCATAACACCATAAATTTATTCCTGAACGAAAATTAAATCAAATGATGACTGTCAACGGCTAATGTATTTACGCTCAGAAGAATCGGCGGGGTATGTCTGAGGGGGTGACGTAACGGAAAATATTGGTGACCCCTGTGAAGTCAGATTTTGCTTTTAATACTTTTTAAATTGATTAATTACGTACTAAGCGTCAGTCAGACTATGGAGTCTCTAGAACCCTGCCCCCCGCAATGTGCGTGTGTACATTACGCCACTGGTCTGAGGACATTTGGAATATTCCTTTATATCCGGAGTAGATAAAACTTCTACCCGAGCAGCTCCTTCCTTTTTTATCGGATTTGTCATTTGAATACTATGTTAAGATGCTCCAATTTTCAAAATCAAATTTGACTATATTACATCACCATCTACAGAAACGGCAATATTTTTTAAAATCAATCTAGAGCACATAATTTGACGTGTCTGTAACCCAAATGTTAAGTTGTCAAGCCTGAAGCAACGACTTCAGCAGTCTTCTGAATTATAAAGCTTTTACTCCAGCAATTATGTACATTATTTAAGTGCAGCAATTTTCAAACATTGTTCCATGATATTCTAATAAGTTGCAAAAGTTATGAAATACCTTATTTAAAAGTATTTTCTGAGGAGGTGTTTCCTTTTGCTTCAAGCTAATTAATAGCCTGAGGCAAAAGATGAAATGTCATTCCTGTGGGTGATTTCTATATATCAATTATAAATATCTTAAGGTATCCGACTACGTTCGAAACCGTGAGTATTCCAAAGCGTGTAAATGGATAATATTTATGATATTTAGTGTCACTTAGATTAGAAAATGTATATGAAATTGTTTTGAGAATAGTATTACAATACAAAACTTAATAAGTACAATATTTTGCGAAAAAATGATCACAAAATGACCAATTTTCAAAATATTCTCCTTATGTGAAAAGTGCTTCTATTATAATTATATTTTGCTTGTCTATAGCTCAGACGTCTGTAAAGAGGCTCAACTGGAATTTTTGAAATATATAACTTAGAAGTGGGTTTATCCATGTTTTGCGACAACAGAAGGGAGAAATTTTAAGGAAAAAACGCCGATAATTATTTCAATTGGTTGTAACTCTGAAAATAATGTGATTTTTTTAAAACGCAAAGTTGAGCCTCTGTACAGAGGTCTGAGCTATATACTGGCAAAATATTATTATAATAGAAGCATTTTTTCCCAAAAAGAGAACACTGAGGAAAAGTTATTCTAAGGGTTTTTTTTGCCAAAATATTGTATTTAAATAATTGTTATTTTGTCAAAATGTCCTTAAAACAATTTTATACATGTATTCTAACCTAAGTGACACTAAATATCATGAAAATTATCCATTTCTGAGCCTTTTTAAAATCATGGTTTCGAACGTAGTCGGATACCTTAAAGTGTAAGTCTGCAATATCTAAAAACAAAACAATTGAGTTGAAGAATATTAAAATTATCTATTTCCAAATTTTAGTATTTACAACATGTTTTGGAGTAAATAGTATAATTATTCCTAGCTTGAATATTTAAAAAAAATTAGCATTTGACATTGCTGTATATATTAATGCAACAATAGCAATAAATTTAGGTTATTGTTTCATATATTTAACTTATATATATATAAAAATTACTAAATGATTTTTGAAACATGTATGGACGTTTTTCTAAGATTAATACTAATATTTAATATCGATATTTTGACTAAATCTGAGATTTTAGGAAATGTTTGGAATATATATATATATATATGTAAAATATTGGCCGAGTGGTATATTTTGTCGAGTGTGTTTGTAGGTTTTCATTAAAAACATCTTCAGTGAACAAACATCTTCTTTATTTTGAAGCACAAATGAAAGCTTAGGACAAATTTACGGTATATTTCTACGTTGACGAGACACACAAACTTGCGACGATATTAAAGCAAAGTGAACAGGAGACAAACAATAGCAACATCTTGGAGGGCACAACACAAAAACACAAAGAGCAGCTATGTACAGTTTTACATGATGACGGCAAGAAGGAAGAGAGAAGAGGGCGAGATTACACAAGGTTTCGGCTTTTATAGTACAAGTACTTATGACGTAATAACAGCTCTGATTGGATAGAATGGGCGGGATTGGGATGTCTGATGCAATAAGAGTACTCGATTAAGATTAAAATCAGGGTGTTAGTGTAGAACCAAATAATTAAAAGATTATTTCAATATTATTAAAAGAGTTAATTAAAAGAATGCTAGAGGGAATTATTACATATATATGTAACCATATTTTACTCGTAATACAATAAAAAATGCTGCTACGTGTAAAGGTTTTAAAAAATCCTTTTTAAACATTCTTACAGCATTTTTTGAGTAACATTTAATTAAAAATACTAATTTAAGTTTCTTTAAACAATTTTTTAACAATAATAAAGGATTTTTTCAAATAGTTTTTGAAAACATCCCTATATATTTGCAAAATAATCACAAGAACTTTCTAAACTGAACTAGTAATTTAACCGTTAGAATTGTGTATGCAGAGTTGTACTGAAAATATTATCTATTATTGCAATAAAATATTTTTAAAAAATAATTGTCCACTAACCCTGCCCATTTGAGCATTAACAAAAGGTTCTTTTAAGAAAAGGTGAACGAAAACAAAGAAAGAAGGGAAAAAATCCAACAACACGGAAAAACAATACTGATATTGATATTTTGAACTCATACTGATAACTATTTATTGTAGGTCATTTCAGATAACAATTGGTAAATCACCTGGCCATTTACAAGATGAAACTAATTGAAATGTAGCAAATAGCTGTCCTAATAGCATCGCTTTTGTTCGTAGCTCTAGTCACTATAATAAAAACTACCCATTATTTTTTGCCAATGTTATTTCGTAAGTTAAGTCTGTTAACAGAGAAATCGTAAAATAACAGAAACACAATTTATTTTTATGTCTAACAATTTTTCCTCTAAATGACAAAAGTACCAATTTTTTTAGATTAAAAAAAATACGAAATATAGACTTTGTCTTGTTTTCCCTTACAATTTTCGTTTTTCTTTGCAATCGATTCTCTTTCGAAGAATGGAATTCTGTTCTTAATCAGATCCATTTATAGGAGCATTATCATTTTGTGTTATTAACTCTCAAATTTTCTTGAGATAATTCATAACACAGGAATAAAATAATTCCCTTTTCTTGGAATATGCTTTTTTCCAAGAATAATCTAGAAATTAAAAGAATGGTTTCGTTAATATTAATCGAGAAATTTGAAATCAAATTTTCCACTCGACTGTATGGAACATTTTGTAATTTCAGGTATCCCACTACGTTTGGAACCACGATTTTGCAAAAGCGTATAAATGGTTTATATTTATGATATTTAGTGTCACTTAGATTAGAAAAAAGAAGTATATAAAATTGTTTTAAGAATAGTATTACAATAAAATATATTTAAGTCAATATTTTGACAAAAAATTAACATAGAATGACCCATTTTCAAAACATTCTCCTTTTATGAAAATGCTTCTATTATAATAATAAATTGCCTGTATGTAGCTCAGACCTCTCTACAGAGGCTGAACTAGAATTTTTGAAATATACATCTTAGAAGTGGATTTATCCATATTTTACTACAACAGAGGGAGAAATTATAAGAAAAAAAAAGGCGATCATTATTTCAATTGGTGGTAACTCTGAAAACAATGTGGATTTTTCAAAAGCCTAATTCAGACTCTATGGAGAAATCTTAAATTTATATAATCAAACTATTATTATTGTAGAAGCATTTTTATAAAAGGAAAACAATTTGAAAAAAGTATATTCTAAGCTAATTTTTTTGCCAAAATATTGCATTTAAATGTTTTTTTCTCAAAATGTCCTTAAAACAACTTTATACATGTATTCTAGTCTAAGTGACACAAAATATCATGAAAATTACGCATTTATGCCCTTTTTTAAAATCACAGTTCCACACGCCGTCGGTTACCTTATATCTAATAGTAAGGTATTGCATCTTTGAAATTACATAAGAAATATATAGATAGAGCGAGAAAGCTCTGATGCCACTAAGACAGACCATATAGAGAGGTTGAAGCACATTAAATCTATTAAAAAATTCCCACGTGGGTGGGATGTGGAAGTTTGGGCAACGAAATGAAACCTTTGATGCCATACTCGTGACTTGGTGAGATTTAAAATTGCGAGTCCTTCGGCAAAACCTTCGCGTTGCCTTAGATTGAAACTTTAATATACAGTATTAAATAATATCATGCCATTTCATTTTATGAAATCATATCTTGTTTTACATGAAAAGAAGTGGTATTACTTCTTATGTAGATATTTCAACATGGCTGAATAAACTGTCATTTTTAATCAGAATTCACTAAACTGCAAAGCTCAGTACTGTACACGCCTTATGTTGCTTATTAGAAGCTAACATCCAGTGATATATGATACATGACAGCTTAGGAATTATGTGGATGTTCGATAATACCGAAATACGTAATTATTACGCATATTGATATCCGTTATACAGAATTATTCATAGATGGAGGAGATCGAAAAAAATCGTACTGTGTGTGTGTTTGATAGGAATGTATTTATTTCGTGAATGGATATATTAGGAAATATTTTATTTGATTATATTAGTTAATTAAGGGGAAATATTTCATTACTATTAATGAATATATATTTTCTTTTATTTTTTTCATTAATAAAGAAGATTAAAGAATCAGTTTGAAACTATAACAATTCAATTATGCGTTCTTAGAAAAAATATATACAATTGCTATATATTATATTCAAATTTCAATAATTTTTACGACATTTTGCTAAGGTAATCATTTTATAAATATTTCAAGTTGATATACTTTTGTTTGAATTGACGAGTCTGGTGAGAAAGTTTTTCAAATTTAATTTTCCTTTACTGATGGTCCGCTTTACACTACAGTAAACCAACACCCACCTGAATTTTTTTACAGTTTTACAGTATTAAACAGTCTACGAGACAAATATGAATCATAAATAATTTACGTATAACATTTGCCATAATTAAATTAAATAAACCTTGTACGGAAAGGAATCAGCTTTATCAAATATGTGTTTGTTCGTAAGAGAGAAAAATTAAGAAAAAATTATTGTGTTTTCAAAAATTGTGTCTTCTTATGAAATCACTTAGGAACTTGAAAATCATAACACAGAAAACTTATTTGTACCTAATTGTACTAAAGGTATCCGACTATGTTCGGAAGCGTGATTTTGCAAATGCGTATAAATGGATAATATTTATGATATTTAGTGTCACTTAGATTAGAAAATGTATATAAAATTGATTTAAGAATAGTATTACAATAAAAAATTATCTAAGTACAATATTTTAATAAAAAATTAACATAGAATGACCCATTTTCAAAGTATTCTCCTTTTGTGAAAAATACTTATATTATAATAATAAATTACCTGTATATAGCTCAGACCTCTCTACAGAGGCTCAACTAGAATTTTTGAATTATAATGCTTAGAAGTGGGTTTATTCATATTTTACGACAACAGAGAGGGGCAATTTTAAGAAGAAAAAAAAAACGCCGATAATTATTTCAATTGGTGGTAACTCTGAAAATAATGTGCATTTTTCAAAAATTCTAGTTCAGACTCTCTGGAGAAGTCTTTACTTTATATAAGCGAAATATTATTATTTTAGAAGCATTTTTTATAAAAGAAGAACATTTTGAAAAATGATTATTCTAAGTTAATTTTTTGCCATAATGGTGCATTTAAATATTTTTTTTTCAAAATATCCTAAAAACAATTTTATAAATGTTTTCTAACCTAAGTGACACTAATTATCATGAAAATTATCCATTTATGCGCTTTTTTAAAAATCACCGTTCCGAACGTAGTCGGATACCTTAAAGGATTAAAATACTAACCTGCACTGGTGGAAAGTAAACGTCCACTGTGTGCCCGGAATCATGCATAAGTGGGTCCGAATAATAAAAAGAGTTGATACAATGATTGTCTTCACAAGACGTTAAGCAACAAAGATTTCATAGTAAGGTTATTGTTATTCTCTTTGATTTTTCTTTACTCTAGATATTGCCTTGCATTTTATCTCTTGATACTCAACTCTAGATTATCCAAACAGTGTAGTGAGAATCTTCATTCCTCAACGAACATTTGTTTGAGCTATTGGGTATTCATTTACTGATATAATTGACCTAAAAGAGCTTCCCGAAATCCTTCCAAGCATACTTCCCGGGATATATATAAAAAGAATATGATGGTCAATGTATATTTTTGCAATTTCCTCACTTTCCACCAGCTTCTGAGGATCAAGAATATGCTATGGTCTTGCGTTATAGCCCATGAAAGGAAGTCTGTAATAACTGTATCTTTGGACAGAAGCCTCACTTCCTGCCAATAGTGATATCTAATAACCGCATTTTCGTTGAAATTATCGAGCTTTGTCCGAACGTTCATTGTGACTCCAGCCACCAAAATGGGATGTTAGAAGAATAAATCCATGTCCATAGTTATCTCTATATCATTTAGTGTCTATTTTTCTTGGTGATTTTGAAGCTAAACCCTATTGTTAAAATTCTAACCTAAGCTGTAAGTCTCCATTGCTGAAATCCAAGTGTTTTGCTTTTTACATCACGAATAATTAAAGATATAATTGTTATAGCAGAAAACAAATAAATTAGTAATTCAATAGGAATTGATTCATAAATTAATCATTTAATCCATTTATGGTAAAGGAGAGAATTTTTTTTAATAAACAAGAGTTTTTTGATTTTGAGTAGTAGTATTTATTCGTACTAACCATTTTCAACCGAAATATTAATACATTTGAGGTGAGCATATATTTAAGTGAAAGCTCTGTTTCCAATAGTGTTTGATATATTTATATATTTCTGGGCATCTTAACTCAAACAGTAAATATCTCTGTATTTCTCAAAGTCGACTCTTTTGAAAAGTCAAAAATAAAAGAATTAAAATAATATATAATTTCCCAAAAGTAAACAAAACGGAGTACATTCTGACATATTGAAATATAAAAACACATTTTTATAAATGTTGAGAGTACGGTACAATGTATCCGATAGTGGATTTATAAATACTAACATAAAAACAAGTTTAGCATTTACTGCCGACTCTCATGGGCTTGTCAGACACAAAACGTAATACATATCTTGATAATTTGTACAGTTTATAATTAAAATATGGGGGATGAAAATTATGACAGAAAATTGAACCGCAAATATTGAAATTTTGAGAAGCATTGCTGTCCATTAATGAAAAAATGCTATGAAGGTGTATTTCTTAATTCTACCTATTCTTTCATTACGCGAATTACTTATTTTGAATAATAAGTCAAAAAGAGCATATATATGAAATTGTTTGAAACGAATTTTAATTCATTTTTTGTTATAAAAATTCGTGGAATGTACGTATCAGAGAGTATATATATATATATATAGTTAAATTTCATTAAATTACTGATCTCTAAAAGTAATTAAATATACATTTTACATAGTAAACATTATAACATTCATGTTCAGTTTAGCTAAATATAAATATTAAACGTTGTAACGCTTACCGTACATCTTTTCTACATTATTCCATTTTCGGTAATTGGATATTTGCGTTCCTCGCTTACAAAATACAATTGAGAAATTAATGTGGTCCCTAAAAGCTGTAAGGAGACATTTCCCAAAGCGTATATTATATGAACAATTTCACGGATGAACCAATCCCAAGCCATAGTTTCCTATTCTCAAAACATTGGATGTATCTGTGTATTCAATCATACTTGTAGAACTTTAAGCGAAGAACATCAGTTTCGTGCTACAAGTAATTACAGTGATTAATTTTAGCAAAGTAATATAAACTTTTGTGCTCCGTATTTAAGGTATGCTACATAGAAAATGGAAATCTATTTTTCAATAGAACATAGTTTATTCTATTGGTTGCAATAGATGGATAAAATATATTGCTAGATAAGCGATTCGAAATAATTTCAAAATAACTTTTTCCAATAGAACATAACTATAAAATATTCTATTGGTTGCAATTACACACGCATGGATAAAAGTGCAGAATTTTTTAATCAGATGTTTTATTCTGATTAATTTTAATATTCATAAAAATAGATGGATATAAACATGAAATCTCTAAACTTACACAAGTAATAATTTGAATATATATTTTGATATTTTGATGTTTTTTATTCTGATATATATATATATAATATAATATATATATATATATATATATATATATATATATATATATATATATATTGCTCATATATACATGAATATGTGTGCATATACGCATATCAATGGCACACCAAATAACTGGGAGGGGGGGCTCCTGATCCCCCCAAACTCTTGATTTATTTTCGAATGTTTATAATCCTATGTATATAGTGCGTAAACTTTAGTTAAGTATTTGTTATTAATAATTAATTTTATTAATTAATTATTCAATAATTAATTTTGCATTGTGGTTTGTACCCTAAAATCGACAAAATCAAAAGAATATGTTGGGCGGCGTATTGGAGTATTGGAGCATGATACGAAAATGGCAGACTTCTGACTCTGCACCCCCCTCCCTCTTGAAAAACTTCTGTGTACGCCTCTGATGCATATCTGTATAGTAAGTGTTTTGTAATTACTTCAAAGTATTTTGAAATATACGAGGTGTGTTCAGAAACTAAATACCTTTTCGCTCTTCCACAACCGCAGTGGCAATATTGAAGTTCAACCTTTATGCAAACGTATCTGGTTCATTGTCAGTACAGCGACGTCATTGCAGTTGAACATTTAAACGAGTTAGTGGGCGTTCAAACCGTTAAAGACAATTGCCGATCCCGCCGACAATGAAGTGCATTCTGTAATCCGTTACTTTAATGCAAGGAATAATAAGCCACTTGAAATTATTCGTCAATATGCTGAGATTGATGAGGAAAATGGAATAATTAATGAAATGTTGAGAAATTGGATTCGAAAATTCAAAGAAAAGCGTATCAATGTTTATGACATTGTACGGAGTAGGCTAACCATCTGTTGTCGATGATGATTTAGTTGAAAAAGTGAATGAGAAAATTAGTGAAAATATACGATTCACAACAAGTTGTCCCACAATGACTCACAAAGTTAAGTCGTCGCGGCTAGGAGGTTACGGATGTGGGAGGGTTTGAGGAAGAAGGTAACATGTTCTTATAACTACTCATTTTATTCAAGTTTCACTTTATGAATGCACTTTAATAACTATAGCTAGGGAGCATTAAGAAATCTTAACCCGAATTTAGATAACCAAATTATGAAAGCCACTTATATTTCTTAAATATCTTTGTATGATATTCAGCCTCATAGCTCTTTCAGCTGCAAGGTGGATTGATACCTTTCTACTTTTCCAGTGGAATCGTCTTCTATAATTAAACTTATGATACGGGACCACCAATCGCTAACACTTGCATTTCAGCTTACGATTAACTCTTAATCATTAGCCCACCTATTCAACGGCTGACACATAAATAGAAGTTGAATTTACATAAAACCAAGTCATATATATATACGGAAAGCGATTTTTAGACTAATATCACAGTTAAAGAGTATTTTTCCCCAACATGATTATAATAGGAGCTTGAAAAGAACTCGTTACAAAGTTGGTTTTCAATTACGACAAATGTTTGAATAATGGTGGCAACTATTAGGAAAAATAATTTCCAACAGGTTCTTTCATGTAAAAATAGATTTTGTTTTGAAAAGACAATCTTTTATGCCAGTTTTTCCAAAACTTTACTTAGTTTTTGGACCCGCCTCGTGTATTAAATGTGTTATTATGTATACATAATTCATCTACACCTTTCACAAAATATTATTTTTCTTTTCTTTGTGTTGATACTATTTTTTAAAAATTTAATTTATCTTTATCTTAAAATGTTTTACCTAAATTCGGAAAATTATACTTGAATGCCTTTAAATATGTATGAATATACATTTTCAATAAAATTATGCAGGAACTATTACGGTATATTTACTTAAAAACATTATTTTTTAAATACTTTTTTCATGCAAAAAGGCATAAAAATATTTTATTTTTTTAACCATTATACAAAAAATTAAGTTTATTTCTATGAAATATCAGAATAATGGCACATATGCATTCCTTATTTTAAATGTTAAATTAAATATGTTAAATCAAGATAATTAATAAGGGAATAATTATTAAGAAGGCTATTATATATACAGAAATAAGAAGTGAATAATTTTTTTCGTTTGAAAACTCATATTATTGAACTAAATATTAAAATAAAATGCTGATACAAATTAACATCGGCAAGTTGTTTATGAATTTTCTAATTTTAAAGAATGTTGAATTTTTAATTAGAGTTCAAAATTCTTAGAGTCGTTTACTTTTGAAAGAAAGCATTACATTGCTTCATTTTTCCTTCTTTAGAAAAAAGTATTTAGTAATAAAGATTATGGATGCGATTCGCTATGAATGATACCCATAACGATTATGAATCATCGAGTCATTAATTTCATGTGATCCCAGCTATTTATTATTCATGATTCACTACTTTAATAATGATGGATAATTCCAGAATCTTTTTCTTAGTTTGTTCATGATGAGTGTGGTTGAAATCATTAAAACTTTTTCGAGCATAATTATTAAGCTTCTGGATAAGAATGGAATAAATCGAAAATTACTTGCACACATTACATATGTTCTGTCTCGGTAATTATGTAATAAAAGTACCACAAAACGTTCGATAGAAACGAAATCAAAATATCTTAATATGTTTAATTTCTAATGTTTTTCAATGTTTACACGTTTTTACTGAAACTTTCAATTTTCAATGACTTCCAAATCCGTAAAAGGAAGAAAGGCCATTTATTTTAAAAAGAGTTTTACAATATATGTTTTATTTATAACTATTATGAAGAGAAAACAAAAAAATAATAAATACAACATTTATATAGCTGTTTAAACTCTAACGTATCGTTAAATCCATCCATAACGAGTAAAACTACAGAGAAGTGATGGAATAATAAATCGAATCCAACTAATTCTCAGTTTGCGTGTTGAAGTATAAGTGAAGTTAGAGGCTTACTATCTAAATGAGATTCAAAATCTCAAACATAATCCCAGATGTTCGCTCAACATATTTTGATGAAACTAAATCTTACGATTTCTTAGTTACACATTTATAAATGTAACAAAATAAATGTAAAATGATTATGTGTTAAGTAATTCAAACCTAATTCAAGAACAAATATAATTTTTTTATTTTTTTGTGTATAGGTTTAATTTTCGATAGTTATTTTAAATAATAATATTGTCTTGCTTGCTTTAATTATTTTGAATCAGAAATCTGAATTTTTAGTTTGTTCGTACAACAGCAAAATGTATTAAAGATGTTCTGCTGTTTTTATCTGTTTAATTTTAATTCTTCTGTACTAGATAAATTATGATATTTGTAAGATTTTTCAACATATAAAAATCTTGCATTAAAAGCCCTGAAATACTGATACACTAATAAGCATAAATTTACTGCAATATCAATATGAGGCATTTTTTATACTAAATTTGAACTTAATAATTATATTTTGTTCTAAAAAATTATGGATTCAGATGGTTTAGTTCAAAATACACAAATATATCTGATGAGAACAGAACTAACGTAAAATAATGCATCTATAGTTCAAAAAGGTAGCAGAAAGCAGAAGAAAACAAATGCAAATCAACATTCATGACGTCAAAAACGGAAAAAGGAAGAACAAAAATGACGTTCTTACAGAAATCGTGATTTTACAGAAGCTTATTTTTCCCTGTTTCAGAAGCAACATGCCATATTACAGCTTTTGTTTCAAGGAAAGGTGATTTGAAAATGTCAAAGCGTGTTTTACTGGAATTATCGGAAACCTCAATTCTGTACAGACTAAAAATAAACTTAATGCAATATGGTGTAGTGGAAAAAAGTGTCATTTCAAGATTGTGGAATCGATTTCAAGAAAAAAGAAATTTTAAATGTCCATCAGGACAAGGTCGTCCACTGCTACCACAGCAATGGATGAGCAGAATCTCCTGTTAATAACTCATCTAAACAAAAACATAGATGCTTTACGAAATAGTTCAAATTCAGGCATATCAAACAGTTTAAAACAGCTTTCATCAGAATTTCTTTTGTGTATAAAAAGCGAATAGTGCGTATTTCGTTGACTTCAAGGCACTGTGTGGCTTAAAGAAAATAGTATACAGAAGGACATATAAATTGAATATAATGTAATAGGAGGCAGACACATTATCCACTGACATTCCGATTCAACTTAAAGTAAGACAACCAACATGTTCTGATATGGAAGGAAATTGGCACAGGAAATCAGCTCATGTTCGTAAAAGCGCACGATACAATTGGGTGGTTTGATTATAAGGACTTAAATTCGCCAGTGAGAGAGCTGCTCAGTTTGGTACTCTAAATGATAATAGGACGGCCTAAAAGTATTATAAAAAAATACCGAGTCTTCATGTCATATCTTACAATGCATACATTGGCAATTTCTTTCTTATGTACATAATAATACCAACTCTCAATTTGCTGGACGTAAGGAGAACATGCATGAAGCTGAAACAATACAACATATGATTTGACTAAAATGTTCTCTTGATCTATGTATAAAACCAACTCAGTATGTCTGGAATATCTTCGAACAAGACCAGCATAAAATATGTTTCGAATATGTTGCTAAGAGCAACACCAGCACCTTCGTTTAAACCTAACTGAGATTAGTAGATTGCCTTTCTTGAAGAGTGAATCAGTATTTCTGAAAGTCTTATAAATAACTTCATCGCAACTTAAGAAAAGATATGTACAGCAGTCTTAGCTATTACATAGCTAAGTAATCATGTTAAACATCCAACACATTCTATACTAGTCCTAGTTTTTATCATTTACATGTAACCAAAAGATGCCTCATTACATAAAATATTTCCATAATTTCAAAGAATTAAATCTTCCATATAAATATTATTGAGTCTTCATTCCTTTATTGTGTTTTCATACACTAAGTTTCCGTGTTATTTTTATGCATGGCTATTTCGCATAATATATATATATTTACTTTTTAAAAAAAAAATTATCTCCTAATTTTTTCTTAAGCAGGTTGTTTGATTTAAGTTAATTATATATTTTCCTACATTCTTTAGTCTTTATATTTTACCCTATCTTCGTTTAATGATTAATACCAACTTCTACGTTGATGTTGAGTAATTCCAAAAACTCAATTACATAATCTGATGTCCCTTATTAAGAGAAAGATCCATTATATATATATATATATATATATATATATAAGTATTAATACTTCAAAGTTACTTAGATTTTTGTCAAAAACAAGAACCATTGCAAACATACTTGGAATTACTATATGACTGAGTTTTTAAAATTCTGGAGGTATAACCCCAGGAAAATATAATTTGTACTTTTCTGGGGACATGGTACGATATGCCCGAAACTTTTTAATTTAACGATTTTTCATAATTTATTTGGTTGCGTCATATGTGTATGGTTTATGAAAAACAGATTTTGGGCTCAAAATTTCATAAAAAACTAACCATTTATATATAATTTTTTAAAGGAAAAACTTGAAACTTATGAAGTAATTTTAAAATGCTACTCCTCTAACAAAAATTGACGAATATATATGAAATTTGATTTACAAATACGATACACTATGTATAACAAAAATTGGTATGGGTCATTTAATAGTATGATCAGTATTCGTACAATGCTTCTTTTTATGAACGCTTATTAAAAATTCCTTAAAAAATTTGTAAATTCTATAACTTCAATTATTTTTAAAAAAGTAAATATTGCTTTGATTCAAAAACTCATCACAACTCTTTTTTCCATGTACTATTCGCAAATAGTGAAAAAAAATCTAAGTATTAAGCAGAATAGAGAAAAAGCCATAGCATTTTAGATAAAGATAAACTAGTTATTTTATCTTTCTGAGATAAGCCAGTTAAAATTTTAATGCGCCATTGGAATGTAAATAAAAACAAATATAAATGTTACCATAACTCTTCGTTTTTTTTTAACTTAGAGCTTTCAAATTTTGTGAGTTTATAGAAAAGTATATAAAAATAATTTGTTAAAAAAATTAGATTTGATTTTTGCCCGATTTTTGTCAATGGAATCGTCCTCTATCCCCTTAAAAACTAGTATAATAACAATTACTCCTAATAAATGTGTTATAGTATGTTGGATGTTTTTTTTCTATGAGGAAAAAATAATGGCGAAAAGTCAACTAAACCTCAAGAAGATTTAAAATCTGTATTCTTATACAAATAAAGCTTTTTTAAAAAAAAAAATATCGAATTTTTAAATTTTAATATTTATAACATTCAATATTTTATGGAAAACAAAGCAATGTATTTTGTTATTTTTTTAACTTTCTTGAAATGTAAATATCAAGATTTAAATAAGAGAAAAATAAGTTGTAAAAAATTGAATTTACAAATGCCAGAGTAAAACAATTTTGAAGTGATAAATCTGGGCTTTTGTCCGACTTTAAAATTCCTTTTGGTTTTTTCTTTACTTTATATTCTCCAATTTCTAATTAAAATTAAGTTAATTTTGTTAACATTAGTTTTCAAATGAACAACATAGAGTGTTTTAGCAGCTCAAAAGAGGTTAAAAAAATCTCTTACTTTTTTATAAATTATGTAATATTATTATAAAGTTTTTATAATTACATAATTATACTTTAAAAGATAAGATGCACTAAAATTAACCAATTCTAAAGAATTATCCACATGTTTTTGCTACATAGCTCCCGAATTTTAATTAAGGTATCCGACTACGTTCGGAACCGTGATTTTGCAAAAGCGTATAAATGGGAAAATATGTATGATATTTAGTGTCACTTAGATTAGAAGACATATATAAAATTGATTTAAGATTATTATTACAATAAAAAATATTTAAGTGCAATATTTTGACCAAAAATGAACATAGAATGACCAATTTTCAAAACATTCTCCTTTTATGAAAAGTGCTTTTATTATAATAATATTTTGCCTGTATATAACTCAGACCTCTGTACAGAAGCTGAACTAGAATTTTTGAAACATATAACTTAGAAGTGGATTTATCCATTTTTAATACAACAGAGAGGAGAAATTTTAAGTTAAAAACGCCGATAATTATTTCAATTGGTAGTGACTGAAAAAATAATTTGATTTTTTCAAAAATTCTAATCCAGACTCTCTTGAAAAATCTTTACTTTATATTAGCAAAGTATTATTATTATAGAAGCATTTTTTATAAAAGAACAGTTTGAAAAAAAGTTTATTCTAAGTTAATTTTTTGTCTAAATATTGTATTTAAATATTTCTTTGTCATAATATCCTTGAAACAATTTTATCTATGCATTGTAATCTAAAAGACATTAAATATCATGAGGATTATCCATTTATGCGCGTTTTTAAAATCATGGTTCCGAACGTAGTACCTTCATCATGAGTGTTAAAATTGTTTGGTCTGACAAACTATTCAAAACAAAATTTAAATAAAAGAACTCTGAAATTTAAAGAGCGCTTTCCCGAAACTGTAGCCTTATCTAATACCATATTCTTTTTTAAATGTATGTTAAACTAAACAGATTTATCGTAGCTGATAAAAAAATAACAGAATGATAGAACTGCAATTTTATATGTCAAAAATTGTAACACATGATTTATTTTTCATGTTTACGGATGCGTGGCATAAATTAATATAATGATATGTTAGAACGTTCTAACATTTTGACATGTTACAGCAAAAGCTACTAAAGACCATATAAATAGCAAATATGTCACGGTCCATTTACTTTTCTGTATCAGAGCAACTTTTTTTACTCTTAAATTTCAGTGTTTAGAGAAGATTTTGTAAGATGCTTTTATGTTAAATATCTTAATACACAGAGCTAACAAATAAAAAGCGTTTTATGCTCATATATGGTTATTGTTAAACAAACAGTGAGAAACTAGACTTAATTTTTTGTACATTTTCATTTTTCTTCAATAATGCGAAGTTATTAATAGCATTAACTCACAACCGATACTAAGCAATTACTATGCAGTTGAGGGTATAACAGTTTTTCACTTTAAACAAAATGAAAAATTAAATTATCAGTAAATATAAAATTAAAATCTCTTAATTTTTGAGAGAGTGAAAACGTTAATAATTTTTCCTTCATTATTTGATATCACTTGTTTATATCTGTTTGTAATTTACATAACATCATGGAAAATACATATTAATGCAAACATTTATTAAGTTTTACTTATTATACTGAATAATAACAGTCACTTTTCAAAAATATTCCATTAAGTTAACTCATCAAGATTCTTTTATTTATTATAATTAATTTATATAATTTTTCCATTTATCATTGAAAATACATATGTTCAAAAGCATTTTTAAAATTAAAAAATTCAAACATAATTTAAAATTTAAGATATTGGAAAATTAAATTTGATAAAAAAATTTCTTTATATTGCATCAAATTTTTCAAGCTATTTATTGCCATTTAATTATCCTGATATACTACAGACCACCATGTATCGGGATTAATGCACATTAAATCTACTGATACTCAAATTATGCGTACATGCTCAGTTGGAAAAAAAGGAGAGTAGATTAATTGATCAAAGTCATTCTTCTCATGATGGTAATTTAAAATTATAGGTCCCAAATAATGAATATAATTTTTAAATTATATCTAATGAGAAGTAGAAATATAAACATTTGATTAGAAAAATCAAATTCTAAGCTAGTACGTTTAAAAAAAATATTGCAACTCTCTATTGGTAGGAATTATACATCTTTTATCTTTTCACATTGATATACTCTTCTTCTGAGGATTATAAAGAAAAATATTTATCTAATAGATATTTACAACATCATTCTCATGAATTTATTAATTTAACTAAACTCATTTACTATGTATTTTTAATTAACATCATGCATTTCCCATTAATTTAAACGTTAAAATATTTCTAGAAACGTCTGTAAAAAATATAAAATGAATATTGAATAGAAGCATCATTCGTTATATATATATATATATATAATCAAATATAAAAGAATTTTTTCAATATATAATCATATACATATACATACACATATATATAAATTTATACACACATATACATATACATAAACAAAAATATAAAAATAATATATACATATATATATATATATATATATATATATATATATATATATATATCTGTAAATAAACTCAGTCGTGGAATTGCAGTACTACAATACTTGTTTTATTATACTTTAATTACGTATGTAAATCTAAGTTATATTAAAGGTATTATTTAGAATAATAGTCTTTCTAATGAATTGTCATCTGAAAAATACACTTAATGATTTTCTTAGGATTCAATTCAAGTACAATTCAAAGCAATGGGCAGTGCAATTTAGAAAAAAAAGAAAATAATTTAGCTTGAATATCTTTAAAAAGAGATGAATACAATTTTCAATACTAACTAAATTTAAGAATGACGAAGAAGTTTTCAATCATACAGTTGAAACTTTATGAATAAATCTCTTCACATATTCAAAAGAACTGTATTATTTTGTATACAAAGCTAGTAGCTTAAACCAGGAAAGTAAAAAAAATAAATAAATACAAAACAAGAGAGGCATGTCCTTTTTAAAATAATACCGGAGAAGGATGTCCTTTTCGAGTTATAAAGAAATTCAAATGAATCTAATTTTATATTCATAAGAAACAGAGATTTCTGCTCTCTATGTTAAGAAAATATTTGGTATTTCGAAAACTACAATGATTTTTTTCCGTTTAATGCGCATTGATTATGATAAAATTCTGCTGTAAACAAGTTTAAATTTGCTATGTAGATTGCTTTTTTAAAACATTGTTTCAATGTACTTTTCATTTTTAATACAGAAATGATGGGGTATTTTGTAAAATGTATTGTCAAAAGCTCTTTTTAAAGACAAAAAGGTAGATTTTGATATGAATATATTATTACAATATGACAACAATTTTATGCACATACCCTTTCATAAATATTTATACATTTTCATGACTTGATGTATACTTGTTGTAGTATATTCAAAGAAGCAATTGAGATATATGTATTTTATGTAGCATTAAAGCAATTGAAAACTAGCTGCAGCACTACAATGGGTGCTTACGGTATTCGAAATACTCAAAAACTAATATTCTTCTGGAGATTTATAAAATATTCAACGAAAGAAGCTATTTTAAAAATTTGGCTTTGTATATTTAGTACTCATACAATAAAATTCCATAAAACTTTACTGAGTATGATACAAAAACTTATAACATATTCAGCTAAATTTTACTATACAAATTTTTGGACCATTTGGATAATGTATATTGTATAATGCAAAATGTATAATGCTCTAAAATTTAGAATAAATACACAAGAGAAAACAAATACAAGATGAAGTCTCAATCTTAAACAGAAAGCCATTTTTTTACTAGTAAAGTTACAGAAAAAGAAAAATATATTTGTTCCATTGTCTTACATACCAGTTTAACCCAATTAAAATCGGACCATTGATTAAAACATTAAGTACACGATTAGCAATTTTTTTTCCACAACTTTCTCTATCAGATTACGAAACACTTACATCAGTAAAATTTAACCTATTTAGAAGGAGTACAGTAACAAACAGAAACTTTGAAGTACTTAAACATTATCCTTATTATTTTAACTGAGCCTATAACCCTACTGAAGAACAAAGATGAAAAAAAATCCTAGCAGCTCCAATTCATAAAATTAAAAACTATATATTGTTGTTGTGGTTTTTATCGTGGAATACATATGAAATACAAATGGAAGAACAGAAACACATTTTGACATTTATTACAAACAGACATTTATTTCAAATGATAACCCCAGCATATAGCAGAAAGGGTGCGCTGCTTTCCATTCGAGACGAGAATCTATTACAGGCGAAAGACCGACTTCTTTTCCCGAGGAAAATACAATACCTTATTCGGGATTCGAACCCAAGTCCACTCTGTTACAGGCCGAGGGTTATATCCACCATACTGGCTGGGCGGCTACGGCCACGTGCTTAAAACTTTTATCGTTGAAGTTGCATTTAATAAAGCTTCAATAACCATTATTGAATTTTTTTTCATTTCTGTTCAATTCAATTATAATGAATAAATTTAATTTCTATTACTTATTTGCTAAATGCCAAATGCACAAATAATTTCTTAAGATTCAGCCAACAGGGGTAGTTATGAAATAAGCTATGCAGTAAAATTTTATCACAACTGCTGTCACATTACTAAAAGTTAAGGGCATATTCTGTAACACTACGATACAGTTATTCATTCGAAAAGTTAAAAAAAAATGAAAGTAGATTATTTACATGAATCAATGAGTTGTACTTAAATTTGTGTAAATTTGACAAAATAACGACTCTACCTGAGACCAGTCTGTTCTTTTACACCCATCTTGTCTGCTAATTCCAGTAATATGCTATTTTCATTTTTTATTTTTGTATACCAGTGTGTAAGCAATGACTTAAAATAGATGGAATTAAGATATCCGACTACGTTCATAATCGTGATTTTGCAAAAGCGCATAAATGGATAATTTTCATGATGTTTAGTTCCACTTAGATTAGACTACATGTATAAAGTTATTTTAAAGACATTTTGACAAAAAATGATTTAAATACAATATTTTGGCAAAAAATTAACTTAGAATAATTTTTTTTTCAAAATGTTCTCCTTTTGTGAAAAATGCTTCTATTATCATTATATTTTGCCAGTTTATAGCTCAGACCTCTCTACAGAGGCTGAGCTAGAATTTTTAAAATATATAACTAAGAAGTGGGTTTATCCATATTTTACTACAATAGAGGGGAGCAATTTTAAGAAAAAAGCGCCTATAATTGTTTCAATTGGCTGTAACTCTGAACATAATGTGAATTTTTCAAAAACCATAGTTGAGCCTTCGTAAAGAGGTCTGAGCCATTTACAGGTAAACTATTGTTATAATAGAAGCATATTTCACAAGAGGAGAACATTTTGAAAAAAGATTATTCTAAGTTAATTTTTTGCCAAAATATTGTATTTAAATAATTTCTTTTTCTCAAAATGTCCTTAAAACAATTCTACACATGTAGTCTAATCTAAGTGACACTAAATATCATGAAAATTATCTATTTATGCGCTTTTGTAAAATCTCGTTTCCGAACGTATTCGGATACCTTAAACGTTTTGAACCAACTAATTAACTTTAATATATTCACATCATTGAATTTACCACGAAATTCATTTTGTACCAAAAAGGAATTCAATTTATCATGTACGCACCAGAAACATCGAGCATACTTAGAATCTCAAATTATTTAATACATTTAAAGTTCAATTTTTCCAAAATTCCTCAATCAAAATACCGGAAAAATATTATCGTGTGGGTCTCTCTTCAGTGCATGGCCAGATGTTCTCAAAATGTTCTCTAAAAGAGGTAAAAGATTTGAACATGATAGCCTAACAACGGTCGAACATTCTCTTTATCGAAGAAATGTAGGATAGCAGCGATAGCATATGATAGTGTATTATCTTATTGAAAGTAACTTGAGAAAGTAGCTCTGCACTGAATGATCTTAACTGTATTGTAAAAAGGTATTGGAAAGCCCTTGCCTAATGACCTGATGGTCAATGGCCTGGCATTTGTAAAATAAATAAGTAGCTTGAGAAAGACATTGAGAACAAATGCAAACTGTTTAATATAGTAAAAAAATATACTGGCCAGTGTTCAAAATGCCGAGTGATGACCAAATACCAGACATGACTGGAATGAGTACCCACTGGTATTTAATATTTAATTCTCGCAATTCAATCCAGCTAACATATCCCAATATGTTGTATTTATCATACAAACATAACGTTTACGGCGTATCATTTTCATGTTGTAGAAATTATAAGTTTTTTTGTCAGAGAAAATTTTTGTTACCATGAAATACAAATTTTTTCATTTTTAATTCTTCTCCAAGATGTTGCAGTTTATACTTTACTCCCTTATATGTGATAATACCGGACCTCAACGAGTCAACCCGCAGGCAAGTACCTGGGGATGAGGATATTTATCGTAATGAGTTGCCAGTATATTTTCTTCCACTTTAATTCCATTGAAAATCAATGGAATCTTCGCAGATGTCTCCTTTAACCGTCTAATGATTCTCGGAGAATTTAAAACTCTCCTGATTGATGAGAAGTAATTGCTAGCATCTGTGATGTTTCATCACCTTATCAAAAGATCCTTTCAAAACAATGTAAAGAAAATGTGCAAGTATGGGGCTTAAATAATTTCTTAATGTTAGTTGTGTATTTCGAGGAGTATCCTTTTGTGGCATCTGTTTACAAGACACTCTGCTCTAAATTCTTAATTCTTTAATATATAAAAATTCGCGCAATATTCTCAAGATTTTCTTGAATAGATCTTGAACCACTTAATACGAGTATAATGAATAGATGGTCTCGCTACAAAATTATATAAGCTATAGTATATTAGTATATTACCATTACGGAATTTCCATTCATTTTATATGTATGACAATAGTCAGTTCCATTCTAACGTGGAGTGACCGACTTTTTTTCATTTACTAAATGCTTCCTTTGAGCCAGTTAAAATTTAAAAGGTTTAAGTCATTTAGAAGGGGTGTAATAAGAAGTTTAAAAACAATTACTTAAAACAACGAAGCTATGTTTAAAAAAATTAAAACCCTCTTATTATTAACAAAAAAAATGTATGGTAATTAACATAGTCCGCAAAAGCAGTTTTAATATGCAAAGTCTTTCATTAAATAATAGGGGCCCAAGACATTTAAAAAAAGTCTCAAATATTGATTATCCATTGCAACTAAAAATAACACAAAACAAGGAAATAAATAGTACATTTAAACACTAACTACACGCAAATCAGAGAGTTTGGATATCCCTTCTGAAAATATGGAGATGTTTTCTCTTTAACCGTACCAACGAGAGATAATCCGAAGAGTAATGTCCAAGAATTAGGCACATCGAGATATAATTAAAAGTTTCCTTATTTTGCTACATAATCCCAAATCCTTTTTGTAAGTCCTATAAATGCAATTTGGTACTTCCAAATTGCATTTAGGACTAGCATTTTTCAGAAAGACATTACATGCTTTCATAACCTGTGTTCAAAATAAAAAAAATATATATATAGCCTCTATTTAAAAAATTATTTTATACTAAGAGGGATGATCAGATTTTGTTTCCCCAGAATGAAGACAAATGCAGCTTCTTGTCATCCAGCTGGTTTGCGGGTAGGTAGGGATAGTTCCCGGACGGTTAAGGACGATTGAAATGGCAAGACGCTTAGAAAATGGGTCTCGTTTGGAAGTGCGATCCGTGATTCAATTTTTATGGGCAAAGAATGTGGCCGTATCTGACATTCACTGTCAAATCGTGTAAATTTATGGTAAGAAACAGTGAGCAGACAACATATAGCGAAATGGTCACATTCTTTTCAATCAGGCAGACAAGTTGTCAAAAACCACAACATGACAGGAAGCGGCAGGCCAAGTTCTTTACCGACAGAAATTTACATGGTACGATTAGAAGAAATGATTCAAAATGATCGATGGCTAACTCTACGTGAAAACTCGTCAGAGTTGGGACTGAGCTATGGTAGCATGCAGTTTATCGTTTCTCATGTGATGCGATATTCCAGGACAGTGACGTGAAAACATCTACCGAAACCTTGCTCAATAGACAGAGACATGATTTCTATCGAGGATTAAAAAAGTTGGTTCTGTGTTGTGATAAATGCTACATTGTATTAGTGGTTATGTAGAAAGGTAATAGGCATGTATGGCTCTTTTTTTTAATTCCTTTTTGTATTGTTTGGCTTTTAGTTAAAAATATTTCATTAATCGATTTGTATCCTTTTTTTTCACCCTTCGTATATTTCATAATATTGTTAGTACTACATTATTAAACAATTTTTACAGATCTTTACTTAATCTGCATAAATTAAGAATTAACCGAAAAATGGATTTTAATTACGGCTATCTTCAAACACTATACTGACCGCAACACAAGCGTTTTCTTACTTTTAACTTCATACATAAAATTCTAAACACCCGTTGGTAACACCTTGCCCTGGAACGATTACACAAAAAGTAATTACTATTTAAATAATTTTTAATGTTGTAATACTTTTAATTATAATTACTAATTAAAAGTATTACAACATACAAAAATCAATATTTTTCAATTTTGTACATCAACATTCTTTTCTGTATCGTATAAACATATTTTCTATTTGCATGTGCAAGTTTGTTTCATTTAAAACCTTACTTTTGCATTTTTTATTGCATTCTCATGTGTTTAAAGTTTGAATACCAGGGTATATGAGAGAAGCTAAATTCTCATCTATTCAGGATGATATGAATTTCATATAACAGAACACTAAATCATTTACGCTTCTTAAACACCTGCGTAAATGCCAATAGCTTTCCTAACCATTATGGAAGATAAATTGTTTCTCTCCATTAAATATCATTCAAACTAGGAAGTTTGTAAAGCTCTTTGAGTAATGGTAGTCCTTCCTTTCCTTTGCTTAAAAAGCGCATAAATGAAGTAAACTTTGGTTTATTTTTAGGTCATTTTCTTCAAAATGCGTACTTTTCTTTGTGTACATGAAAAAAAGTTGTCATAAAAAATATATTTTAATAAAAAGGTTTTCTAAATGAAGAAAGTTATGTTGAATATTTAATCTATTTTTCAATGAAATATTTTAATAAATGAAAGCTACGAGTCTATAAATTAAATTTCTGCCAAATTTCCAAAATTATTTTTTAAAAAATGACAAAATTTTGCAATATTAATATAAAATATCATTAAATTTAGACGTCTATACAAATAAGTTTTTAACTAATAATTAATTAAGTTAACGGAACAGATATATTATAGAATTAATATATTTTAATTGTTTTTATTTTCATGCATTACTTGAACTTAAATATTACATTAAACAGGCGCTTTAGTTAACTTCGAATGGGATGAAATATTAATAAATACTCTTATGCATTAGACTAGAACTTTTTTCCGTTCCTTTGTTTGATATTTATGGTTTCTTACTAACAGAACAAAATAAAAACATTCAAAAACATAACAAAAAATGCTTTTCATCACAAAATTAATAATGTCGAACATGATGATTTAATTGGAAAAAGATAATTCATTATAAATTGTATTTCATTCTGAGGATTTAAAAATAAATAAATTGTTTTATTCTGAAAATGGATTTCTAAATAATTATACGATTTTTAACAGCAACATTGCATGTAAATCTGCAAATTTTGTCTGATAAAAAAACAAGTCAAAAAGTTTTTTCTCTTACTTTCACTGATTATGGAAACGTAATATATCGTTTCTATAACGTAATTGATTTTTGAAATCCGCTGAATTTCCAAATATTCTCATTGTTGTCCTAGACACTTTTATGTTTTGCATTAAATGCTCTGCTTATGTATACAGCATTTTGGTTTGTTAATTTTTTTTTTTTAAAAGTTTATTATTTCCATTGAGAATTGCAAAGTCAGAAAATCCACCAATCATAGATTAAAAAAAATTGGTATCTTTTTTTTTGCTCTCACTTTCATTTACACTCTCTTCTCGAAAAAAAGTAAAAAGAAATATTAGTTTCGTTAAGTATTTAAACCAGTGCTTCTCAAAGTTTCAATATTCGTGACCCAATTTCCAAACATATTTTTCATCGCGCCCCCCTTATACAGTAACATTGTGTTGAATTCAATAATACTATACTTTGATGCTAAAACTACAATATACGATTTTAAAATCTTGCCACCGTCGAATATAAACATCTCTCTCATCCAAAGCGTTAATTTCTCCAGACGTATATATACGTCGTTCCAAAGTACGATCTTTTCTGTGCACTGCTATTCATAATATTATTCCGGAGGCTTTAAATTGCAAAAAAGGACCTTGCCAATGCTTGCGAAGGACTTACTTATTTCAGATTATTTGCTTCTTTATTCTCCTCCCCCCCGCCATACATCTCACGCGTGTCTACGTGGAGAACGATTGGCACTGGGAAGCGAGTCGCGTAACTTTTAATAGGCAGTTAAGGGATTAATTATAAACCGTACAAATTATTAAGATAAGTAATAACTTTTGCATATAGTTTTATATATGACCCCATGTGGTCACTGGTAATTATCACACTTGTCCTTAACTTTGTATTGTTAAATTATAATTATAAAACACATTGTGAAGTGCTGATATATTTATTTATAATTGTAATATTTCGGTATAAATGTGTATTCTATTTTTTATTATATCAGTATATGTGTGCATTTTGTGTTTACCTTCAGTAAATTAATAATTTTTTAAAATATTTTCTTTTCGAGTTTACAATATGCTCGCGCCCCCTTGTAGAGTTGTCATGCCCCCAAGGGGGAAGCACCGCACAGTTTGAGAAACGCTGATTTAAGCTAGTGTTTAGTTTTCAAATAGGTTCATTTTTGAAAATGCGCTTGATTAAATGATACTGTACACGTAGAAAAGTTTCCCTTGCGGTGGATACAGCTGAAAAAGTATGATAGATGAATTTTGATAATCCATTAACTAATTAAAAAATATTAGTTACATACATATATTTGATTACAGCGATTATTTTTTTCTACAAATCAATGTAACAATTCTTATACAGTAACCCCGTATATTTATTTTTCTGAATCCTTCTAAAAAGCATAATCATTATTTTTTTCACGAAGCCATTCTTTAAAGAAATAATATGTGATGTTCCCCCTTTTTTCAATCAATCGTTATAAGTGTAATATTGTATAAACGTTAAATCGTGTACAGTTTCAATTCAAAAATATATAGTGAAATATTCATTTTTTTTAAATTAACGTTTTAAAAGGGATTAAATTCCCTTTCATTTAATATCTTTGTACTTCCTTAATTAATGCTCAAAACTAAATTTCATATTTTTATAATTTAAATATAGATAAACATTTCAGTTATTTAGTGTTTCTATTTTCTGGTAAATTAGCGAGCTTAAGTTAATGAATGGAAATTCATATTTTATTTAACTTGAGTTCCCATTACAACACATTCTAAAGTTTGTTAATTACCAATCCTAATAAAATATCAAATATTCATTAAATTCACACTAAAATTTCAATTACAAGTTAAATCCTGTTTTTGTAGAGCATTCGAATACTGTTGCAAATTTTTAATGTTCTAAAAACTGCTTTTTTTTACAATTTAATTTTTTCTTAGAATTAAATGCAAGGATAATTATATAACTCTCAGAATTTTTAGTTTAAATTTCTGATTGAATTTGGAAAAAGAGATTTTACTTATTTATAACATTAAATAGAAAGTCATTTTGAAAGTGTAGTGACTACACTAAATGCTTATAGTTTGAATACCTTTATGATATTTTGCTGTAATTCACAACTATAATGAATAAATTCAATAAAGAATTGCATATAAAATGTCATTAACAACAGCTTCATAGAAATAATTGTTTATAACTAGTATAATGAAAGCAAGCATAAATAAATTAAGCCTAAAAAGGTAACACGAATTTTGGTGTGTATTTTAGAAAATGTTTTTGATATTGAATAAAATTCAATATCATATTTAAAAAAAATTTCATCTACTGTATTATGTTACATTTAAATATACAATCCCATTATTTTTAACTACTTCCTAAAAGAAAAAGAAAATATTTATATTCGGTTTTAAGTTCTCCTTCCTGAAATAAATTCTTCGAACACTTTTTAAAAATATTTTTAAAAAATTAAATTTCTCATTCTTATTTTCTCCAACCTAAGAGTGTGCGACAAAAAGTATTTTTACAACTTTCGAGATTCTCTCTTATGAGGTAGTTTCGAGAAAAAAAATTAAACTTCCTGTCAGCGATTATTTAACATTATGGAAAATGTTTTTGCATATAATTTGCATAAAAAATATAATTCTTTCATTTTAACAAAAATACTTATCTTAGAAATTTAAGATATTTTTCAACTTGGAGAAAGTTGGTAATGAAGTTTTCCAAATGAATCTTTTGCATTTTATTTCGATCTTTTGCTTTCTTATTATTACAAAAGTGATATTTTTACATGAAAGTAGAAAACTGCATGATTACCTTATAAATAATATATTACACTTTTTAAATGGATACGCAAAATTTCTTTTATCATTTTACTTACCATACATATAAAAGTATCATTCGTAAAAAGACTTAAATAGTTTGTCTCATACACATTTCAGTTACTTTAGAGCAGAAGTGTTCAACCTGTGTTTTCCCAGCTATTTACCATTTTGATAAAATTATTCATTATTTGCTTAATGAAAGCGTCAGAATTTTAGTAAAATGTTAATTTTTATAAAAGATTAAATTCTTAATGGTAGTTTGTTAGTAAAAATAAATATAGATAAATATTTTACGGATAAAACGAATTTTTAAATTTTGTAAAAGTCACGTGTTTTAATCATAATAATAATCAGATGGTCGGCATTGAAGGAGAAGGAACGGCTTATCGACATATCAACAGAATCAACGTTAACGTCAATGTCAAAGCAAGAACAACACCTAAATTTTAGGCTGCAAATTTCCAAAATGCACAGAAGTTTTCACACAGTTTTAAGCATTTCAATGCCTTTCTGAGTAATACATTTAAGTTAAAAATATTTCTCAACGTTATGTGGCAAAAAAATAGAGATAGAATCAAAGTATCGCAGAATATGAAATGTAGCTCCAGATAGCTTCAATGAACCTAAAAATTGGCAAACACAGCTACCAGATATTAAATATAATGCAATGATAGATGACACCTGAAATACGAATCAATGAGTAAATTGCATTAATATTATTTTAAAAATCTTTAATAAAAAATACAGTAACCTTGAAAAGCCTTTAGTTAAAGTACTCACAACATGTCAAATTACTTTAAATGTAATTTTAAGATATTTTCTTCTAAGGCCTTTTTTGGGTTGTGGTTCATTGGAAACACCTTATATTTTCAAAAGTTCCGAGAGTTAGCAAAATATGAAAATCACTGCTCCAAAGGATATGTATATTAAGTGAAAATATTTGCACGCATTTAATATATTCTAAAAAAAATTAATCCTTAGATGTATGAGATACATCAGTGTTTCTCAAACTGTGGGGCGCTTTCTCCCCTAGGGGGTGCAAGCATATTGAAATGTCAAAAACAAAAGCTTCTTTTAAATAATTATTAACTTACTGAAAGAGTAAACAAACAAATACATTCTGACGTAATAAAAAAATAAAATACTCATTTACACTATAATACATTTATAAATGTACCAGTACTGCACAATCTGTTTTATACTTAATTTAACAATACTAAGTTAAGGACAAGTTTAATAATTACCAGAGCCCCCATGGATTTGTCATGTATAAAATTATATGCAAACATTAACTCTTATCTTGGTAATTTGTACGATTATAATTATTCCCTTAACTGCCTATTAAAAATTATGGGATTGGTTCCCCAATGTCACCGTTCAGCAAATAAGTAAGCGTTGGTGGTGTATTGAGGGGCGTAGAAAAGGAATAAATAATCAAAAATCCTCTGAAATCCTTCGCAAACACTGCCAATGTCATTTTATTACTTTCCAAAGCCTTCGCAATAACTTTATGGATAGCAGCTCACAGAAAAGATATAGGAAAGACGTATATATACGTCTTCGGAAAGACGTATATATACGTCTAGAGGCAATTAACACATTACTGAGCGAGGCGTTCATATACGTCGGAGGTACTAAAGGGGTTAAAGTCGTATAATGTAGGTTTAGCTTCAAACTATAGCATTATTGTATTTAATGCATCGTTATTGTATGGAGGGGGGGCGATTCAAATTATGTTTGAATATTGGGTCGCGAACATTGAAAGTTGGAGAATCACTGAGATACGTTAATTACATCACAACAGGGAGGACATTTTTCATGAAGAAAAATGTGTACTGCTAAAAGCTGAAATCGCATTTCTGTGGGAAAAAATGCGTGTAGCAACGTGAAATAATATAAGTAGCATTCTCATGCAAATGATAAAATATATATAAATAGACATAAATATCCACTAAGGAACTGTATGTTCAGTCATTCAATATGACATCCACTGACAATTACATAGGTGTCTAAACGCGAAGGCATTAATGAAGCCATTAATGGTACCCTGAGAACTTCCTTATCAAACTAAATCTGCAGCTGATCTCAGTTCCTTTACGGTATCTGAGGGGCACATGGTACAATGCACATCTGTTAGGGAAGTGTTCCGCAACCTTTTTATCGCTGCGGACCGGTCAACGTTTGTTAATTTTACCGCGGCCCGCTTAGGGGGAGGATGTTGATTGTTTATATCTTAGACTGTTTTGATTTAATAATTTTAATTTAATTGTATTTAATCGTGACTTCTGAATAAAATATGGTTACACTAAAAATGAATATATATAAAATGATTTAACAAGGAATATTAAGTGATTTTCATAATAGGTAGCTCAAACCTAAGAAAAATATACCACAGTAAATAAAAGTGAAATAATTGATTGTTTCTTGTGCGGACCGGTATCATTTGATCCACAGACCGGTACCGGTCCGGGGATAGGGATTTGCGGAACACTGTGTTAGGAGACCATACATGTCCGATAGAAGACAGACCAGGTGAGGCAACTGGACAAGGAAAGGTGTTAGCTACGTTCCAAAATAATGACGGGCTTCTCTCATCCTGCTGGACTAAACCACCGTTGTCGAATAAATAGCCGAAACACGAACAAAACAAGGAGTCTGGCGTACAAAGCAGATGTTAAACTGTGAGTAATACGCACAAAAAATAGTTTGTGTCTGAACGCAATGCCATCCAATTCGAAAAGTTAAGCGTGTGGCTGTTGTGGCATGCATGTACTTTTAGAATTTTAGGTGTTTTCAAATGATGATTTTAAATAATTCGTGTATGTTATTTGTTTTAAATTTTCTTTTCTATTACAGCGTAACAAAAATAAAAAAACTAAAGAAAAAACAAAACTTTTTCAGATTAATATGTGTAAGATAGATTTTTGAAGTTACATAAATTAATAATAAACGAAGTTGTTCTGTTATTGTCATCAAAATGTTTTCTTTTAACTACTTATTTTTAAAAAAAACTAAATCTGCAATAAAGTGAGTTAATAAATAGCAAAATGTCACATATATAAAACTGAATTTTAAATAATTTTGACCTGTTTTTTTTTAACAAAATATGATATTGGTCAGTAGTTTTTTCGATTACAATTAAAGGTAAATACGGATATCTACTCAACAGCATATAATTTTATAATATATCCTTCCAATTAGTTAAGAGTTATATAAAGAATTATTACTCAGCAGTAAAATGTGTTAAATAGCTAACGATAAGAACACGAATAATGCTAAATTAATTCATTTATTTTGGTGTCCATTAAAAAAACATAATTTATGTGCACTATTAAAGCATATTTTAATTATGACATAATTTATAGGCATAATTGAATCATGGAGCCCAGTGGCTGAGTGGTAGGGTATCCCTCTTCCATGCTACATGCTCTAGGCTCAAATCTCGGGCTGGGCAAGGTCAACTCAGCCTTTCATACCTTCAGTGGTTCGATAAATGAGTACCAAGTTTGTTTGGGAACTGAACACTGTGGGTTTCGAGTCAGACTGACAACTTGACAAAAACATCTGCAAATACACCCAGTGCTTAAAGTCACGTAAACTGAGATAGGCACAGAAGGCCTTGGCCCTCATGAGTTGTTGTGCCATTGAGTTCAGTAATTAAATCATATTTAATTATGTATGTGTATTATAACAGTATTAATAAAAGTTTATAACATACGTGCTTAAAGTATTTGAAACTGATAAATGTATTAATAATTAATGTATGCCTTTTACAAACGTTTTTAATAGTACAGCTATTAATTATATTTATTTCTGTAGCTACTGCCAAAAAGAATTTCTTCAAAAAAAGGAGTAAAAAAAGTTCTCAAATAATAAAAAAAATATTAATTTTTAAAAATATTTTGCAAAGGTTATATTCCATTATCTATTTTAGGTAGCGTTTTCAACAATCAACGGCATAAATTAACAATTATGCCAGAGACATACTCTAGAATTTTTAATAACTCCCATTTTTGAACAATTTATCTACCCACACACACTATTTACCTGAAAAAATTAGATCACACTTCAGCTGTAAAGCTTTTCGTCTTTCACATTCCAGGCCTTTCCAATGATCACCCGTCAAAAAAATTTAGTGAGGGTAATTTTTCTCTTTAGAGAAAATGGCAGCTGCATTTGAGATCAGGTCGAAAAAAAAATAAAACATAAAATGTTCGATGGATACTAAAAGTGCTATTTTGGAATTGTGGCACGTACAAGAAAATTCACTTTAAAATCTTTTGTGTTAGATGGTCTAAGCATTACGTGTTGACCAAAAGAAAAGTTCCGATGTTGGGTTAGCAATATATATGCGCTTAAAATTTTAAAATAAAACTACAAGGATACATGTATAAATGTGATGTTTTTTTCTTAATATATGTATTATTTGATAATTTTTAACTTTACTGAATATTTTTTATTCTAAATAACTGTAAAAATTTCGATTGCAGTTGTTATTAAATCATTTAATAAAACACTAAATTAAATTTTGAACTCTTTTCTCTGAAACAAATATAGAGAAAGTAGCAAAAATAAAGTAGAATATGTGATTATATCGGAATACATTTCAGTACTTGGTCTTTAAGATATCCGACTAAACTAATATTATGAATATTGCGAAAAATTGACAACTTTTTTTTTATGATTTTATTTTATAGACCATCTTATTAAATAATATCTTATCAAAAATGCCAAGTTTTTTTTTTTATTTTCCATTCACTAGAACAAAAACTGAAAGTGTTTTAGTAAAACAAATGCCACTACTTAAAGCTACATGCCATACTCTAAAATACGTATTACTTGAAATGTGTTTTACTGAGAAAAGTTCGAACGGGGAGAACGAGTGCTCAAAAAGTTTTTAAAACAATTAACTAAAAATTTTTCTGTGTATGATCTGTATAATAATAGAAGTGTTTTATCGTTCAGAGTTATCAATCACTGTTTTATTAAAAAAATTACAGTCCCTTATGTGAATGTCATCACTGTTTTTGTAAGCAATTTTATATAAAAACTAAGATAAAGTACTCTAGTTTTTGTAAAAAATAAAAAATACTACTTATCTTGGCGGTCATTTCAAAAATTAATTGCAATTGAAAAATTGAAAAATTTGTGCAAAAACTTTTGGTAAAAAATAGGCCCCGTTTATTTAATTTTTTGTCAAGTTTTATCAATATTTTTTCATTTTAGTAATGATAATTTCTTTTTATCTTCTTAATTGTTGCATATTTTTCTTAAAATGTACTAAATGAATCTAAAAGCCACACAAAAAAAAACATGTATCCAATTATTTTAAAAGAAAAGTTGTCGCAAGAACTCGGATACCTTCAGTTTTCTTTTATGTTTGAACAGAATTAACATAGACGCAGAAGTTAACTACTATTAATGTGTACCTATATGTAAATTGAAGTGCTAGAAAACTGGTATTATTCATAATATCCTATAGATATCTCTCAAACATAAAAATTACTTCAGAAGCATGATGTGTCCTTTACTGTACTAATGTGTGAAAATATATCTTGGAGATAATTATCTGCATCTTATAAGGCAGTTCACAATTTCGGAATATGTGGTAATAGTGATTACAACATGTTACTAGACATCTCTTATACGCGCAATAATATTTATAATTGGACACTTAATGATGAATTGTGGATACTGAAGTTTGAAGTATGCTCCTTGAACTACTTGGTAGCTACTTTCAAAATGAAAGGTTGCCACATTATCCTTTTGAAATCTTAACCAAGAAAGATGAATTTTATACAAAACTTGAATCAGTGTCAGTAGTCAGAAAGTTAGAATACGTACCAATTTTCTGTTAAGGGTCATTTATATATTTATCAGAGATTCCAGAGCAGACTAATTTCTTAAGGGATTTGATGTCTCCAAAATAGCTGAGTTATTCGTTTTTTTATTTATTCTTATTATTTGTATTATTATCTTTCGAAGGATATATTACTTTTGCATCTCGGAAAATTAGAAGTTGGATAAAACTTCTTTTGAAAAACGTAAATTAACAAATTAAGCGATTTCACCACGCCTCCTATTTAGAAAAAAAAGCTAAAAAAAGAGTTTTCATAAAAAAATCTATTTTAAAAAGAAAAATATTAACTATACAAAAATGTGTAATATATAACACAGGATGTTACCGAGACATTACAATAATATAATTGGTTTTTTTATGTGAAATGTGGTCATGCAAGTTTTTGAAATAAAGGTCTTTTATATTAATAATTTCACAATTCCAGTTCTAATTCCTCATATGTTTTTTAAAAAAATTGCAATACTTCAGTATTATGTGAAGAAAAGTACTAACATTTTTGACATGACAGAAAAAAAAAATTTTTAACATTTGTCTTGAATTTTCTTGTGCAATTAATACTCTCGAAAAAATTATAATTTATAAAAATGTATGGGTTGAAAAAATGCGAAAATGGAATTTTTTAAGAAAATATATAAATAATGCCTTAAAGTGGTAATTAAAGTTTATTTAATTTACTATAATTATATTTTTCAGAAATATAAACTTTAAAGTTTTTTTTTAAGTTTTTCTTTTTCAATACATTAGTGCATTCAAAATGCTACTCTTTCTACAATTATTTACCAATCACTTCCATTTTTTTCCTGTGTGTTATATGCAAAGCATGTAACACAATTAGGGATTCCTTTTGCAGTAACCTGATTTTTTTTAAATTTAAATATAGGACATATTGAGTTTTTGTTGAACTTCAGCATGCATATCAAAATTATATTTTTTTCTCCAAAACTAATTAAATTATTATAAAATCGATCTATTAAGTTGTTTAGAGTATCCTTAAAAATGTTACAAAAATTTCAGGTAAAAAAATTAATAATTAAAGATCAAATAAAATTTTAAAATATTCCAAATTTTCTTGAAAAAATTTTAATTTCTAAAACTGTTTGAATGATAAGTGAAAAACTTCATCTCGTATCACTTTTTGAATAGAAATATTATAGGAAATGCTAAAATACCATTTTTAAATACATAAAACAAAAAAAAATTGTGCAAAAGGTACCAAGTTTCCTTAACATTATTGATCTCCATCTACTTAAGCAAATCTTATGTGTCCATGGTGGACCATAGACTTTATTGTGTGTTTTTGGTATTCACACAATATATGTATTAAATTTAGAAATAACTTTTTTGTTTACAAATAACTTTATAAACATAGGTTACCGGCAATTCTAAAATCTTTAAAGTATTATTTTTGTGTTTAGTTTTAGTTGTTTCAATTGGAATTTATTAAAAAAAGGGGGAGGGATAATTTATTAGAACACATTATCATAACGTTTCATACTTTAGAGGTGGTAATTGCATATTTGAGAGCGGGTTTTAAAGCATATGTATTGATTTTATTATTAAGAAAAAATATCTGAATTTCTTTAGAAATTCAGATATATGTTCTCATCTACGCAAACAATTCTGAAGATTTACACCTACATAAAGACATTCCGATTAAAAATACTGCAAATGTAATTAAAATACACCCATGCTGTTCGTTGTTCAACTAATTTCTTAATATTAGAATAAAACGAAAGGAAATATTTTTAAACTTCATCAGATCCTCAAAAAGTACAATTGTTCACAAAACTGGTTTCCGCAAAATGAGTAATATGATAATCTTAAAGTAGCATCATAATTTCTTTAAATTGATATACACATAATCCAGCCTGGTCATTTTTAAATCCATAACTGAAGTTTTTAATAATAAATTTGGAATAAATTTTATATACAGAAAACGAAATTCTGTGTGTATGACATTTAATTAATTCTCTTTCAACGAATTTTTAATGAACAAGAAATAAATTTTATGAAGAATACTCGCACACATTAAAATTAATTAATTTTCTTCACATATATATATAAATTTTATAAATAAAACAGTTCGTTTTTATATGTAAAAAATTCATCATATTTATTCGAATAATGAAAAATTAATGTTATGAAAGTAAAACCTTAATAATTTAAATTTAAAACTATACAATATATTATTTTTCGACTTGTAAATATTCAAAACTGTAATGGATATCCATAAAAGATCATGGATAGCTTACAAACTGAAAAAGAAAAAAAACAGTCAAAAAATCATCGCGGAAGTTCTAAAGGGAGTTCTCAGCATGCATTTTCAAAAATGATCTTTTAAGAAGATACCATTAGCTCTTAAGCCCAGCAGGGTTCGAAAACTGTTTTTGGAAGAAAACTTTTCCCTATCCCATTCGTTAGGATTTCTAAGAGCTTTTGAAAAAGCTCCATCTATTCATTCTTCAGCATTTTCTCTAGATCGGTGAAAGGAATATTTGCATAAACTTACAATTTCGAGGCAGAAGTGTCATATGGGAAATTCATTTCCTATTGAAAGTTAATAAGGTGGATATAAATATTTCTATATCTTTTCCTGTTAAATATTAGACTTGTGCTCCTGCCATTGAAAAAGTCATCTTATAAATATGTGTATATCTACACACGCATTTCTATACACACATATATCAGATGGTCCCGAATTCATGATACAATACAAACTTTAAGTGTAGATGCACGACATTGTAACTACTATTATTTATTGTATAGGAATGCTTGGGCGCAATTGACAAGATGAGGCGCAAACACGGTTAATAAAATAAACGAGATATAGAGTTAACGGTTGGTTGCCTGCCGGTAAAGGTAATAGATGTCTCACTACCGTTCAATCTGATGCATCTCAGTAGGGGGGAGGTAATAGTCTCCTGTCGTCAACGTTAGGAGACTTTAAGTATGTAAAAAATGCAGGCATGCATTACATGTACAACCATGCAAATGATAACGGTAAAACTGCGCTACGAATGTATCACGCGCATAAGCGGGGAGAGTTATTGGGCGTATTGATAGACAATATTCCCATTTTTGAACTGCTAAGACTATAATAATAAAATTTGGTTTGCATGCTTCTTTTGTTGAATTCGAATCCGCTAAGAATGCTGTAAACGAGGTATTGATGATAAAAATTCCGTTTTTGCTCTGTTAGATTTAGACTTGAAATTTAACACGCATGTTTATTTATGGAGTAGAGATCTACTGAAAGTTGCTTTGGTGGAAATCCACTTGATTATTAGGTTAAGTTAGCGAAAAAAATCTTTCTACTTCTATTTTAGATATAAATAGAAATTAGATATTATAATTTATGTTCTTTTTATATCAAGGGGCGAGAGTGTAACTTATATAAATATATTTTTCAATACAATCGAATTCTTAATGCTAGATATCAATAATTAATATATATGTAAACAGTATGCATATATACAACATCGTGAAATACACAGTGAAGCGGGTGGATAACGGTTAGTATATATATATGTAAGTAGGCATGCATATATATATATATATTCCAAAAACATATGCCTGAAGAAAACATTGCTGAATTGATATAATATATTACACGTTATTTGGAACTCAGTGTTTTATTACATTACTGTGTTTTCTAATGAAATACAGAGTTGTAGATTTAAAAAACAGAAATATTTTTTTATTTTCAGTGAATGAATAAACGGTTGTGGTGCTAGTGGCACAGCACTTGTGACGGATCTATTCCTGTACCTTCCTCTAATCATCTTGGAAAATATTTGGGCTATCAATTGCGTTTATTCACAACCAACCCTTCTGAAGAAAAAACCGTAATATTCAAATTAAATCTACTATATATAGTCAGGGGTTTCTAGCTAGCATGAAGAGAATGAGAGAAAGAAAGTCAGGAGTCAGGTGAGATTGATATTGATTAGGAATCACTACAAATTATGACGAATATTTCAAATATCAAATAGACGAAGATTTAAAGCGACGATTGGTCACTAAACTTAGAGTAACGCTAAGCTAATTGGGATAATTGAATTGATCCTAAATTAAAGTGGTCGATATTCATAGTTTTCGTATAATTCGTGCATCTCGTTATTGTTCCACTTGTATTGTTCATATTGAGACATTCTCTTCTTGAATTGAAGTGAATCAGTGTTGTTAATTAGTTTCATCAATAATAAGTTGATTTTTTGAATAAGTCTGGTATTCCTTCCCACACATATAGGCGAGCAAGAGAGAGTTGGTAATCCCTCACACACTTGATTCTGGTTAAATAAAATCTTTGCAAAGATAAATGTCAAACATATGCATAAGATGTCTATCACTGTAATAAAATCCGATAAAAGTGCTATCTAACCCAATAAATATTTGAGGTACCTTAAACAAAAATCTATCCATTTCAAAATTTAAAAAAAAACAACTTAAACGTGAAAAATACATTCCATTGCTACAAATTGTCCAACTGTTTGTACCTTACAGTCAATTATGCCAATATTTATTGACTTATGGCAATAATTGTGTTTATGAAAAGCACTTCAGATAGTTTTGGTATTTTGGGGATTATAGCAAATTATTTTTTACCATTATATTAATTATATTAGCTACACAAATTTCACATAATATTGATGGTTATGTATTACAATTTGCAATGCGTTGTTTAAGAATAAGTGAAAATGGAAAGATGATCCAATAATCCCGATATTATATGATAGTATTTCTGTCCCCATTGCGATGTACATACTTAGTATTACAACATGCTTCAAATTTTGTATGCATATATTTATGCACACACACACGCACATAATCCTCAACCGCTTCCAAAAGATATTTTTGAAGAATATGATACTTTTTTGTAAGTAATAGGGAAATTCTTTTAAGATATATGGAGCATTTTTATAGCCTGCAGAGTACACTTATTAAAAAACACTTGGGAGCTTTTGCGTTCAATAATTATAAAATAAATATTATTGTGAAAACTGCAAATTAAAAATTAGGAAAAACTTCTTCCATTTTCGCATCCTGTTAAATATTATGCTTGATTAAATGCATTACAAAAATGACCTTTTTTCGAACGTTTTGGGCAAACAAATTGACAGCTTAAAGGATTATCTTTGTAAGTATTATTTCAGAATGCCTCGAAATTCAGTAAGAAAAACGCGCAATGAAAACTTGCATGGTGGCAAATATTTTTATTTGATTATATTTATATAAAAGAGAAAAAGCATTAATATTGGATGAAATAGATTTAAAAAAAATGACGTAAGTATATCAAACTTATTTATATTCAGTCAAATATAAGCTTAAATGTGCCAAATTTCCTTCGAAATATTTTTATGATTGAAGTCAAATTTGCTGAGTTAAATCTTTTTATTCTTATAAAATCTTTCCAAATTTTTGTTTGATTCTTAGCATTTTACTGTTTTATTTTCAGGAAAACATGCACTTTAATTTTATTCAATACTGCACAATATTCATATTTTGTTCATTTATACAACAATTAAACAATAGGAAAAAATCATTATGTGAAATTATATACTGTTCTTTTCATTCGCGAATAAATTATTTCACATCTCTAATGGCCACAAAATATCTGTGGAAATGAATCTTTTCTTCCAAAGCTACGTTAAATCTAGAGAAAAATTTTCTTGATTTTTTAAATGTCTTTTTTACTTTACTTTCTTTACTAGGTACGAATACTTTTCACTTTTTCAAGGCACTGTGCATTTTGAAATAGGTTTTGTTTTCCTACTTACGATTCAGAATTGTACGTTAGGGCCTCATAAATGTTTTATCTTCTAATTAAGGTGGGTATATTCTTCGAAAAACTAATTAACTTTTCGGAATTGAAGTATATTCTAAGTTTGTGAAAAGTCACATTAGACTGAAATTTTACAAAAAGAATAATTATAAAGCCGAAAAGTAAAAAAAGAGAATTCATTATATTATTATTATGTGAAAATCATTATTCAATTTTAAAAAATAAAAATATTTACCTTTAGTCATAGATCTTCAGAGTAATCTTGCATTAAGTTAGATATTTCTTTAAGTATTAAAATTAAAAATAAACGAAACAGTTTTATTGTTATTACGAGCATAATAATCTCACTTGACAATTCTTAAAAGAATTTCTTAAAAATTTCTTAAAACAACTTAATTTCTTATTGAATTGAAAAAAATTGTCTTTATTCCCCAAAAATTACCAACCAAAATTTGTCAATTTATACCAACCAGAAACTAATTTAAAAATAAAATCTGTAAATGTAAATATGGAATTGTAATCCACTGGTATTTATTTTAAATGATTCTTTGAAAAGTAATGTATGCTAAAAACAATAGTATTTGATTTAACTCTTTATCTATCGCATTATGATTTACTGCAGTTTTTTTCATGCAACACTTTTTTTTTAATCACTACATTGAAAATTAGGGGCTATACACAAACAAAATACTCAACTTTGGGAAATGTAATCCGTTACAACTAATTAATTAATTAAAGATATTCAACTGTAAAATTAATTATATATCCTGTTTAGTTAAAATGAAGAGTCAAATTGTTTTCTAAGGTCTTCATTAACATACAAACAAAATAAGACACTTATCTTTTGACATTAACATGACAATCGTCATTCAATCAGTCATTTGACATGACAATCTTCGAAATTCGCTTTAAACGTCTTCAGCTGAAAAGGCATTTTCTGCTCTAAAACTATTCGCCTCCACCGCTAAAATATTTATCATAGAACCCGTGCTGCCATATATCTTGGAAGAGTGGGTTTAAAAGAATATTCCTGCTAAGTATCGTCAGGGTATTCATAAAAATGGCTATCCTATGCAATTTTAAAGGGAATGGTACAAGTACCGTCAGTTGATAAAGGGTTAAGCAAATGCTTCTAAAGAAAATAAATATATATTTTTCCATATTTTAGCTTCAAAAATAGATGGTAAAGATAAATCAATTAAAAAATTTGTACTGTCGAAAATTCTGTCTAGATAATTTAAATAATTTCATCTTATGCAATTGTTATTTACGTCAAAATGTATGACGTTATATTATCATATTCCAGGTACAATAATGCATTATGTATTAAAAATGATAATATTTCTTGAAAAAAATACAATTTAATTTTTCAACTTAGTATTTGGAATACAAAAGAATAAAACTCTAATAATCATCTTAGTAAAAATATCAAACTTAAGAAAATCAACAGATAAAAATTTGTATTTTGTTGAAATTAAGTTATTTTGATGTAATGAAAATTTATAATTCTTTGTAAAAACTAAACTGTTTGAAAAACAATCAACTAGAATTACTTTTTAATTTAATGTTTGGTATATTTAAAATTGAAAGAAGTTAAAATTTTAATTAATAATTCTAGAAGCTAAGTTAAAATAATTATTTTTGCTAAGATAGGTAAAAAAGAAAAATGTAATTTAATTATTGTAATATATTTTTCTGAACCATTTAACATTTTTTTATTTTATATTAATGATTTAAATTCTGTGTTCGTTCATTCAACAAAAAAAAGACTAAGTAAAAAAGATATTTGTACAAATGTATATATGATTTTTTTCTAACTTCCGTAATCGATAGTAATAGATGGAAATTATTTTAATTTGTATTATTTTCATAAACAACTTATCCATGAAATGAGATAAATGTAACCAATGCTTATTTCCATTGTATATTTAATAGTACAAACTGTTAAACTTATGTGTAAAAATTTAAGAAGTAATATTAGTAATTTCAATTAAAAGATTGAACGTGCCACAACAAATGCTTTGAATATTCATTGATATAAATAATTCAATTATTTAAGTACACTATAACTAAAAGGCACAACTTCTATTGAAAATATTACATAAATATCCATTGAATATTTTTTGATTTCTAATGCCTTGAAAAAAGAACTGAGACTTAGAATCAATTACATTAACGCTGTAAATAAATATATACCCCTTTAAAAAGAATGTTCTAATGTTATATGTGCTATTAATGTTAAATAATAGTGTATGTAGAATTTTTAGTTATCAATTAACTAAATAAACTCAGTGCCTTAAAAATGTCAAGTCTTTTCTTATATACATACATATATTCTCCGACTTTTTTCACACGCTATCTTCAAATACTCCTCGTCTGTATTTTGTACAAAATTTCAATTTCTAATAAGTATTTTAAAGTGTTTATAAATAAAATATTTACCTTATAAATATAGGATCTATAAATAACAGAAAGGTTTTTAATGTTATAGGTTGCATTATATAGTCTTATTCAATGGGGAAAAATATTTAATAGAATGTAGCCACATTCACACACACACGCATTACATTGTTTTAACATACTGGAGAATAATTTAAAAAAATATTTTCTTTCTGAAACATATATGAAAATTACGTATAAATCAACAAAATGAATATCTGGATTCTATTATATAATGACCCTACACATTTAAAGTTCTAAAATTATATACTTTAATCATTTAACGATTCATTAGAAGCCTGTATTATTCTATGTTTCTCGCAAGAACAAATACTGTGTATAAGAATTCAGTGATTAATTGTACACTTTATTAAAACCAAAATGAGAAACAGTACATATTGGGAATTTATAGTATCTATCCTTTGTTTCAGATTTAGATGAAAATAATGGCAATTCAGATTTTGACAATAAATCAAAATGTTTATTACAATTTTCTTAGTTAAGAATATTTTAATGAATTTGAATTGATAACAATATACGAAAGGAATCCAAATTTTAAATATCAAACACTTAATTCGAAAGAGAATGTAAATTTCAACGTTTATTCATTGAGAAATCCTAAGAAACACGCTTTTGTAGTTTCTTAGTTACTGAACTCATTTGTTTAAATCTTTCTCTAAATAATATACTTTAAAATTTATTTTAAGTTACATTATTCATTAAGGAATTGTTGTCAGAACCATTAAGCTTTCGAACCTTCTCCTCTATGTTTATCCGAAATGATTTTAAAATAAATAATTATTTATGAAATTATTTCAATTAAATTGTGAAGAATTTCAGGTATTAAAATATTCTGGCATATATATTGAAATAATTAGTTTAAAACACGATGAATGTAATTGCTTTTTGATGTTTCAGCCAAGGGAATAAGAAATAACATTTTTGAAAGAGTCATTTGAAAAAAAAAATGATATGCCACTCTAAAATTCATGATATTCAAATATACTTTTATTTTGCTACATAATGAATTCTGGTATTTTCAAGTATAATTTAATGTTTCGGATTTTCAAAACGAAATCGAAAATGAAAATTGAATCTCATGAATTATTTCAATTAATTATACTTAAGCAGGCTTGGATTAAAAATGAATAAAATTAAATTCTTACTATTTTACATTCTATGTGTCATAATGCCTTAATGATTTAAATGCATCCAGTACTTTTTTAACTACATTTTTAGTAAACGCCTCCTAAAACAACTTTTAAATTTCGAAATCATGGGGATTTGTTTTATGTTGGTTGTAATAAACTGCTTTAAATGTAAAAAAAATAATTTTAACAATAGGAGAAGTAAATAATTTGGCAGAAGAAAAGAGAAAACCACCTATAGAGCTTGTGAATTTCTTTGCTAATAGCCCTGGTGCTATTCCTGAGGGAAATATTAATAACAGTCAACCAACAGCTTATTAATCAAACATGGAAAGGTAAGTAATGTATATTTTAAACAATTTAATTTTAAAACAAATATTTGATTGAATAGTAACGTAAGGATTATCAATGTGACCAGGCAATTAACGAAGCTGTGACATTTTATTTCAATTTAATTTAGTTTCTCCAGCTAAAAAAAGTATACATCATCAATGATTAACAAACTGCATATACACTGAAGTGCCACTGAATTAGGGATAGCAAGGGCTATTCAAATTGTGTAGCACTGCACATCATTTATGCGCAAGTGATGGCACTGTGATAACTTCATATATAGCGCGCGATGTGGCTGTTTTAAATTAGTTGTTGGAATTGCCATTAAGGGTAAACTGCCTGATTTAGAAGCTTTTGATCGTGGACAAATCGTAGATGCGCGAAGCATGGGCCATTTAATTTTTGAAATTGTCCAATAGCTAGAAATGTCAAGGTCGATAGTATACCAAGAATACATTGATGGCGGACAAAAAACTAGCGATCGGGCAAACTGCAAAGAGCAAATAGTTATTACAGTGGTGGTGAGAGACGGCTCAGGCGTACTGTACGTAGCTAGCCAAACATTAGCTCAAATTACCAACCAATTGAATGACGGTGCTAGTCGTAAATCAAGTAAATGGACTATGAAACTCTCGCTTCACCGTATGGGTTTTGAGAGTCGTCGACAGAAACGAGTAGCATGTAGGTATGAGTCTCAATTCTCTCTGACTACTTGAAGCCGACGGGAGAGGCTGAGAATATGGTGTCAGGCTCACGAAGCCGTGAATCTTGCAAGCTAGGTTGGAACAGTACAAGGGCATGTTGGCTCAGTCATGGTTTGGGGTGTTTTTCGGGTCACAATTGGCCTTCTTTGGTAAGTGTACCAACCTCCCTCAATGCAATTCAGTTCGTAGAGTTGCTGAGTGATCACCTCCGTCCCTTTATGCTGTTATGTTATCCACAGTAATGGAGTTTTCCAGAAAGACAACTATACCTCTCACAATTCCCGGTTGGCTGCTGGCTGATTGGATAAGAATTCCTCTGACTTTTTCTAAAACATTGGCCACCTAGAAGCCCAGACATAAATCCTATTGAGCATCCTTGGGATATTTTCGAACAAGGTGTGGAAGGTCATTACACAGCACAAACAAACCCTACAGCATTATGGGCAATTTTGCCAATATTAAGCAAGTCATTTCCGTGGAACGTTTCCAGAAACTTGTTGAATCTATGCCTCGTCTTATGGCAGCCATTATCAAGGCCAGAGGAGGCCCAACCCATTACTAGGCAGTTATCCCTAATTCAGTGGCACATCAGTGTATATAATACATATGAATATAAACTACTGTTTGTAAAAAATGCAAAACAATGAATGAATCATCAGAATTAAATGAAATTTAATGCACAAACACTTGTATTAATACAAATAAAGAACGGAATTTTCGAAGCAAAATACGATATTAAATGTCCGAAATCAGTACTTGGTGTAGTCACCACACGCGGCAATAAGTGTTGCTATTTGACATGGCACGGTGTCAAACTGATTTTGAATGTCTGTTTGTGGAAGTAAATTCTATATGGCTTGTATGCGCAGCAAAACTTCGTCTGTTGAAGCTACGGGACGCGCATCACGAGCAAGACGTCGACCAACCAAATATCACACGTGCTCAATAGGCGACATTTTCGGCGAATAAGCAGGCTAAGGAAGAAGTTGCATGTGTAGGGCTGAACAGAAGTCTCGAACAGTGTTTGCAATATGTGGGTGTGCGTTATCCTGCTGAAAGATAGCTCCAGGGATGCCTTACAGGACGGGACCGACTTCGGGCGGTAGCACTTCACGGAGAAACCGGTTACTATTACGATTGCCCTCAATTTGTAGAAAATTGGATCCTCCATGATACGAAATTGCACCCCAAACCATAACTCCGGATTTTGGACCACTATGTCGTTCGAGAACGCACTTTGAAAGGCAGCGTTCACTGGTATAGCGTTTAAAATGAATGCAGCCATCATGGTCTCCCAAATTGAAGGGTGATTCATCTGAAGAGACAACTTAATGTTAATTAGCTTGCCAGGCTCTATGCTCATGAGCCCATTGCAGACGCAGACGTCGATCCACGGAGCAGCAAACGTCGACGAATTAACGAAATCGACATTAGTACACCTATAGTAGTAGACCAACGTGCACCAACTGCCTGGAGGAAGCTGTACGGTCATTCACTCCCATGCGGAGCAGTTGTCAATTGTCGAGTGCTGACGCCACCTTCCATCGTCCACAGCCAGTTTTTAGAGTTGATCAGTGCTCGTCGGTCCACTGCTTCCAACTCGCCTCACTATGGAACTGCTCCACTGTACACGAGCTCCAATTGCGCGATAGGAAAATACTCCTTCTCGAAGTCCGATAATCCTCATCCGTCCAAACTCCGTATGTTGTTGGAATTTCTCCTTATTTCGTCGTGGAGGCCTACTTAGGTTTCACTAAACGTTCACCCCTAACAAATAAACATTAACTATTTTTAACGTCCGACTACAGCCCCCTATTTATACGCTTTCAGCATGAGTTTTGAGAACGCTGCGCACGCCACGCATGCGCAGTGGCTCTGAAAATTTACTATTTTGCGTAACATGCTATAATTGATACTTGCTGCAAAGTTAATTTATTTCTGATGATTCTAATGTTGTACTTTTTACAAACTGCGGTGTTTCCCACACTCCTCACTTAACTGCAACTGAGTGCGCCAGACTTTCCACTCCTCACTTAACTGTAACTGAGTGCGCCAGACTTTCCCGCTTTTCTACCCCAACAAAAACTTTTTGGAACCGGTACGGGGTCTTCTGTAAACTGAAACGCAACGGAAAGACGCAAGGTCTTGTCCGCATCTATCCGCAGCACCTTCAAAGGTGTAATTTTCATTTAACCGCATTATCACCTTTTAGTGTAAACTTTAACTGTAAATATTTATTTTCTTGTAATATAAATTTAAGTACTATCTCCATCTCTGGCTATTTATTCGAACTCAACCAACGGCACCATGCGGTGTATAATAGACTACATTAGAATATAAAAGAATTGCTTTGAGATTGCTTTTTGAATTCCGTTTCGTTTAGTTAAATAATTTGAACAAGTTTGACATTCTTTTCTAATTACATTTATTTTACTTATAATAAAAATAAAGTAGTTTGAAAAAGAAAATAATCTAGAAGTTAACTTTGTTCTCTCTTTTTCCAATTGACCATTCACTTTGAACGGAAATTTTGTCAAGAAATTGTAAATTCCATAACTGGATAAAAACTTTAGATTAAGTATGTGTTTATCGAATAAAGTATGGATTAAATTTTAATTTTTAAGCTTTTTTTACAGCGAAAAAGCATAATTCTCAGTAAGTAATGGTCAATGGTTCTAGATCAAAATTTTAATAAAAATCATAAATAATGAAAACATAATAAAATATTTAAAAGTAACAGATTGGATAAACTCTGATATGCATTATTAATTAATTGAATAATTCTTCCAATAAGAAATTGCGAATGCAAAATTCTCAAGAATCGCATTATGCATACGTATGCGCTGAAGTTTTGTTTCAATTTAATGTTAGTGTATGAGATATTATAGTAAAATAAAAATATTTCATTTCCCTATGTAAAATGTACAAGAAACTACATTTCATGGAATTAAATATGCATAGGTGTTACATACCCATCTTTTAAAATATCTCATGAGACAGCACATAAGAACTAAAAATATCTCCTCTATCTCGTTTCCGAAGCTTAGGGAAAGAAATAATGCAGGAGCTCAAGACAGGATCCGCATAAAAATCAAGGGGAGCTTACTTCGCCGGGGATGGCATAAATCGGATTATAAGTAATTTCCTTTTTCTGGAATTTACGAAAAAGTTATAAGACCGTACACGCATAAAAAAGAAAAAAATAACAAAGACGAATCAAGTATTAAGATTAGTAAAATTGCAGTAAAATAAATCCAATTTTGAGTCTTTTTTTTTAAAGTTGTGTAAGTCCATTTTTGACAAAAAGTTAGTTAACGATAACGATGAATGCAATCATGTGTGAGCTTCATATCTAGAATCAGTTCCCGAAAAAATATCATGCAAAATTTAGATCATTTTGTTAATATAAAATTACATAAATGAAATTTCAAGTATCATTTCTTTGAAAGTGGTGTAAGTGTCCTTTCAGCAAAAATGTAATAACTAGTTCAAAAATTATACTACATATTTCTCTAATTTTTTTTCTATATAAAGGGAAACATTGTTAATGGCAAAATAATTTTCGTTCGCTGACTGAAATTTTGGTGGATAATGATAAAATGTAAAGTGACACATTAGTACAAAATTGTTAATAAAATAATTTAAATGGCATCACCGAATCAAATTTCAGAAATTTGCTTAAATAACTTTATCTTGAAATATTTTGTACATACTTAAATTCTATTTTTATTTGAATTATAATCGAATTATAGTTCTGAGTTTCAAGTAACATTTCCTGTGTGTTTAATTTCCTTATATGATGTTTTAAATTGATAAGGTATAATAAATGTAAATAAGTTATAATTAAATAAGTTATAATAAATGTAAAAAAGTTAATATTAAATAAGTAATAAGTAAATGTAAATAAGTTTTAATTAAAATTAAAATGTTCTAAAAATAACATTATACTCTTCATTTAAATGGCAACCACATTACATAATAATTCATGTCTTACCACAATTAGTTAAAAATTCAAAACACATCGTAAAGATTACATTGCATCGATTTTTAACATATTTTCTTCATTAGGAATTTTAAAAAATGTTCAAAAATTACATCCTTTTTAACAAATTTTTTTTTAAAAAAAATAACATGACTAAATTCTCTACACTATTGAACTCTCTAGGATTCACTTTTAAGTATTATAAAAAAGTCGTTTCATGCCTAATTCGATCTTACTTTCAAATGCAATAAATCCAAATACAACAATTATCCTAAAAATTCCCACATCTTGGGAATTCGATACCATATATAATTAGAGATAATGATTTATGTATGCATCAAATGTATTAGGCATTTATGAAATTGCTAATGATCCGCACATCATTTCTAATATACGATATATGTTGCTATATTATGTAACTGGAATGAAAATTATGTTCTTCCTCTAGCTGTATACACAATCTGCACATAATTATCTAGCAAATATGCCATTGTTAGTAGTGCATTTCTTGGGAGAGTTCTAAAGAGAATTTTATTCACATTAATAATAATCCTTTCAACCTACTTTTGAAGAAAGTATTAAAAATTTATGAGAACAAAGATTTTATATAAAAGATATATATATATATATATATAGATAGATAGATAGATTTTTATGTATAAAAAATCTTCTGTGCGTGTGTTTGTCACTAAACTCCTCCTAAACGGCTGGATCGATTTCGATGAAATTTTTTTGTGGGTTCACGTAAATTCGAGAATGGTCTAGATTCACAATTTGATCCGATATCACAATTAGTTAAAAAAGATATTAATTAAAAACATTAAAAAATACAACTCAACATTCACCAAGTATATATATAAACCAGTAATATTTAATTTTTATATTATACCAGTATTATAAACCATTCACACCAGTAATATAAAAAAATTAAAATTAATTCCTACTTAGATCAACCAAGAAAAAATTTATTTTACCTACTTTTTTATTAAAACGTTGCAATTTTTACAAATATGTATATACATGACAGAATCACAACATTAAGTGGTAATTAATTTTTATTAATTATCATTAAAGTATTGTATTGCCATCCAAAATAATCGTGTATATAAAATTTCCTTACAACTGAATGCTTTAACACGTGAGAAAAAAACCTTTTCAAATTTTGACATAAGATGCCAAAAGGGTCGCTAAGCGCCAACGTGGCTGTATTTGTAATTTTTAAAATAATTAGTTGTAATTAATTAATTGTTATTAATTATAATTAAAAATTATAATTAAAAAATAATCAAAACAATCAATACATTACATTTCAGCTCAATTGAGCGCTTTAAAATGTATTCTATTAACGACTGAAAATTCCAATAAGATAAATAAATAAACAAACAAACAAATAAAATATGTATAGAGATCGTGAGCTAATATTAGGAATTGAACAAGACGTAAGTTGGTGTCGAAAATCGATTTTCAGACTGCGTTACTGCGTTACGATCGCAGTATTGAATATTCAAAAATCTTTTATTTTGAATTTAAGATGTGTGTACAGAACAACGTCTGTCGGGTCCTCTAGTATATATATATGCATGTATAATGCATAATAATATATGCATGTATAATGCATAATAATATATGCATGAATAATGCATATTAACTAGCCAAAGTATACCTTCTCAAAATAGTAGGAAATATTAGCCACCGTAGTACCATAGATAACTCTTAGCCCAGAAACGTGTGTGTGTGCAATCTGATTTCAAAACAGTTTTCTGACTTTTATCATATTTTTAACTTTGTAGTAAATTTTTTATCTTTACATACACAAGCATTTACATTTTACTTTGCATACACAAGAAAAATATTAATACGTACTATGAGATTATTTCTGATTTAATATCAAAATTATAACACTCTTTATTTTAATTCATATGTTAATATTTTAAAAATTGTCATGTTTTTTAAAGGTTTAGCCCAGTGGACAAGGTCACGGTCTCGTGATTGCTGTGCCATGAAATTTAGCCCAGTGCTGTTGAGGATCCACATTGTCAAGGGGCCGATGCTCATTAAATATATCGAAGCTGACACGTCCTGCATTTGGGTGGGGTAGAATTTAGGAGAGGGGTTCCCAACTCATGTGTCGTACTTGTCACTTGACCATGCTTTAAAATTACGAGGTCCATTTTTAATATTCTTCTCGCAGTTATATTGTGCGACGTTAATATATCTATTTTACACTTCTCTTTAACTGGCTTTTAAACCCAGTGTAGTCTGTCAAAAGTCATAAATGTCAATCACTTTAAATGATTCTTCTGAGGTAGGAATATCTCTTTTCTGGTCCCGCATTCGAGAGATGCTACTCAAACTGACCCTATAGTAGGTGTAGTCGCCAAGACAGAGAACATAAGAATATAACTACAAACATAAATAATTATATTAGTGATTTTATTGGAATACCGACCCTATATGTAATTTCAAGGGTTACGAATAAGCTAAATTAATGCCTATGTAATCAAAATTCACTTACTGGAATTACATTCAGAATTGTAGCTCCGACAAAACAATAGAAACTCCACTATTAGTAATGATGTTTCGAATCTGACGTTAAATAAGATTTGCCCGATAACTTTCTAAAATTGAATTTACTCCCAAAGCCAATAGGTACACGGACTTAGTCTAGGAATTGCTAACAAATCATGGAATCTAATTTTCAAACTGCAAGTGAAAATATTCGCAATGCAAGTTGCAAATCGAGACGTACTAAATACTGTCCGCATTATCTATTCTCACAATCATCTCTCTCTTTGACTCACTTATAAGCCTTAAACATTAATCTACATTGTCTATTTCCACAGTGAGGTGGTAGAATTTAATAAAAAAATTCTTAAATAGTAAAATTTTAAAGAATATACTCCATGTTAATTGAAGGAGCCTCGGACCCACTTTAATTTTATCTAATTATGTTTTTTGACTAAAAAGAGAATATGCAATTTCTCCCTTACATTTAGATCCGGGAATATTGCTACTAAGCACGTCATATATCAGCCATAATTGGAAGCTAAACCGTACTATGAATCATTGGCAAAAAGAAATGGGAACATCTAGCTAAAAATCCCGTATTGACCCTTCACTAGGCGTACTTTAATATGTTCCATCCATTGGCGCGTGGTATCTCTCAGATGCATCACCTCATACTTACGTATGAAGATGATTTAATCATTTTATAGATGACATTTGACATTAAAATATATTTGACTTTTCTTAATATTTAAAACAGAATCAGAAATAGAGATTCTTAAATGAAAAAAATAACATGAAGATAATGGTTAATTATGATTGTGTCATCGCTGTTTACATTTTAAGGGAAGTTGGAAACCTCTCTCTCTCTGTCTACACCGACAATGTTAAATTGGTCGTTTTCGATGTACCTTTTCTCAAAATCTGTTTTATGTACATGCTTGAAATTTTAAATACTATTAAAGTACACCTCTCTCATTATACTAAAATGAGCTTTTAGCTAATTTTGAATTTTTTAGTAAATTATGAAATATTTTATTAAACATTGCGAAATTTGACCCATTTTTTACTTAAAAAAATTTGTAAAAATTAAATTTTTGAGTTTTTTACAAAAAGTTCATTTTAGTATACACTGATGTGCAAAATTTAAGGACGAAGTCGAAAAATTAGCATATCAGCTGAACGAAGAGTCAGAGCGGACAGAAATATCAATCAGGAGATTAAGTAAGGTAATGTACGGTAGCACATGTGCAGATATGCAGGTAGACGTAATGGGGGAGTGTCTGAGTAGTATAAAGCATGTTGTCGGTGTAAGATCAGTATTTCTGGCAAAGAGATTGCACGCCGTATAGCAGTTAAAATCACACCGAGTTGCTGCCTCAGCGAGAAATGGCGAATAATCAATCTGTTAGACGACATCTGGATGCTTTTACCCGAGGTCGAATCATTGGGAGAAGTTGGAGGAAGGCCGCAGTGTGACAAGTGTGGCTGCAGAGTTCGGAATTGCTCACAGCATCGTTTCACGACTTTGGAAACAATTTCAAACTACAGGAACCGCTATCCGGGGGTTCAGTAGTGGTCGTCCACGAGGTACCACACCCGCAGATGACCGGTACATTGTCATACAGGCAAGAAAAAACAGGCGGCAGACAGCGGGATAAATCGCTAGACACACGACACAGGTGACTGGACGACCGATATCGCGTTTTACCGTGGCCAGAAGACTGCACGGTGGTGGTCTGTTTGCACGACGCCCTGTACGGTGTGTACCTTTAACGCCTGCCCATCGGAGAAGGCGTTCTCTGTGGTGCCGGGAACACCGGAATTGGAGAGACAATGAATGGGGACGAGTACTCTTTACAGATGAGAGCAGATTCAGTTTGAATAGCGATTTTCATCGCATACTCATCTGGAGAGAGCGGGGAAGCCGCAATCATCCCTCGAACATCATTGAAAGGGACAGGTATGGAGGTCGCGGTGTTCTCGTTTGGGGAGGTATTATGCTTGGTAGTCGTACAGACCTTCACATCTTCGACGCAGGTTCAGTCAACGGGAACCGTTATTGTAACGAGATTATTCTTCCATATGTGCGTCTTTTTAGAGGCGCTATGGGTCTGCAGTTCCTTTTCATGGACGACAATGCAGCATGCCATCGCACAGTAGCTGCCGAACAGCTCTTAGAGAGTGAGGATATTGAACGTATGGATTGGCCGACACGATCTCCGGATCTCAATCCCATCGAGAATGTATGGGATTTTCTAGGCAGACGCTTGGCAGCTCGTACCTTACCACCATTAACGATTCGGGAGCTTCGATTGGCGCTGTAAGACGAATGGGCAGCAATGCCTCAACAACTCATTGACACCCTCATTCTCAGCATGGGCAGACGCTGTGAAACCTGCCTAGCAGTCAGGGAAGATCATATCCCCTACTAAAGACCGGATATTTCTTGCTGGACACCCATCACAGGGATGTTTCGGCCTTCAGTCGCATTCCGCTCCATGCTACTTTTTCAATTGAGCTTCTTTTTATCCCTCTGATTTCTCTTTTAGTAAGTGTTGCTTACATTACACATGTCCTTACGTATTGGGGATCTTACGGTATTAAATGTGTTGATTTGGAAAGCTTTTGTACAAAGTTATATTGAAAAAACCGTCTCGTCCTTAATTTTTGCACAACAGTGTATATTAGACATCATTATAAATATTTCATAAAAAATTTACATACCTGTGAACAGTAGTTTCTCAGAAAAGGTACATCGCACATTAAAATTTACATTTTGAGATAAATTTATTTTAATGTATACAGTGAGACTTCTAATTGGCTAGGAAATAAAAAAATAAAAGGCTCAATTTAAAATAAAAGATACATGCTTTGGTTTATATCAGTCGTTACACTTTTAAGCAGAAACAAAGTAATTTGTTTACAATTTTCGCCATTAAAATGGGCGTAGCCCAAATTCAACGATTATTTAAAAATACGTTCTAAGGGCTTCTAAATACCCTAGAGGTTCAAGTAAGGTATTTTTAAAAAGGTTAATATCTATACAATTTGAAAATGTAAAAACCTCAAATTGTCAAAAAAATAAGATTTTAGCTTTCCAACACCCCTTAAGCAGCCTTGTTGCAGTCTTCACAATTCACCTTACAATGTTCAAGGGACATGGAATTTTAGTATAATACATTACATCAGTGCTTCTCAAATTTTCAATACACGTGACCCACTATTCCATCATTTTCATCACGCCCCCTCCATACAAAAAGAATACATTGAGTTCAATAATACTATACATTTACACTAAAGCTACAATATGACTTTAACCTCTTATGTGCCATCGACGCACATAAACGTATCGCTCAGAAAACATTAATTTTCTGGACGTATATATACGTCTTTTCAAAGTACGGTCTTTACTGTGCAGTACTGACCATAAAATTATTCCGAAGGCTTTGGAATGCAATAAGAGGACCTTAACAGTGTTTGCGAAGGATTTACTTATTTCAGAGGATTTGCTTATTTATTCCTTTTCTCCACCCCCTTAAAAAACATCAAAACACGCTCGTCTACGTGGAAAATGGTGGCATTGGGGATCGAATCGCGTAACTTTTAATTGGCAGTTAAGAAATCAATTAAAAACCGCACAAATTATCGAGATAAGAGACAATACAAGCCCATGAGGTCACTGATAATTATCAAACTTGTTCTTAACTTAGAATTGTTAAATTAATAATAAAATACATTTTACAGTACTGATACGTTTATAAGTGTATTATATTAGTGTAAATGTGCATTTTATATTATATTATATCAGAAAGTATTTTGTTTGTTTACTTTCAGTATATTAATAATTTTTAAATGATCTTTTGTTTACGAATTTTCAATATGCTCGCGTCCCGTAGTACAATTAACGCCCCCACAGTTTGGGAGAGAGAGAGAAACTCTACATTACATATTTTAAATAATCTTTTCTTGGTCTCCTTGGTTTTCTTGGCCTCCTATCTTGGTTTTTCGTCTTGAATGGGGCGTTGTATGTATATCAGATATGTCTTCAGTCCTGAGTCAAAGTGAACGACTTATGTGATTGTTACACTTAGACTTTTTCTTAGATATGTGTGTAAGGATCTGAGTGATTTTAATTCCCATGTGGATATTTCAAGAGTTTATTGCAGCGACATTGAGCTTTGAATAAAAAATACTGTCACCGACTAGACGTGTGGCATCCCTCAGATGTATCTCCACTCCCAGCAAGGAAAAAAAAACTAGAAAATACTAGTTACATAATACTTGATTCGAATTACTTTTGATTAAAACCGAAAACTAAACCATATTACAAAGGAGACAAAATCAAAATTAACGAAATAGTTCAAAGTCATAAAAACTGACGTTGTTGGGCACGCTGCATTTATCAGATTCAATGGCCCCTGGCACCCAAAACATGAAGAAATCGCACTCGTCTTTGACACTGAATCATAAGGTGAGTGACGAAAGTAAGATAGAAAAAGGAGGGGCATGCTGCAATCCATCAAAACTATTTTTATTATGCATCTGAGAGAGTCGAGTGCCTAATGGTCGGCTGAAAAACAGTTTCTTCACAAAACTACCCCTATTCTAAGTATAAAAGTGTCATAATTAAGATCGTATTATGTAACTTTAATTAAAAATTATTTGCTATTACATTAATGGTACAGTTCTTACAGAGAATAATTTAATTAAATAAATTAATAACCTGATACTTATGTAAATCTGTTTTCCAAACAATTTTCTGCCTTTCCATTGCAATATGATATTTATTCATACATCAATTATTGCAAATTAATTTACACTATAGACTGCATTCAATCATCTATCACTGAATTATATCCACATAAATTGTATACTTATCTGAATTACATATATAATTGGACTGTCGTTTAGCTCATGCTTTAAGAGTCGCGCATCAGTTATATCTCAAGCAGTATATTTCGTATAAACATTCCAAGTACCCTTAATATTATTATATAATAATTTAGTAGGATTAAATGTAAATGTTATGATAATATTTAAGCGGAGCATTGAGTTGAATCAGTTTGGAAATGGAGATTAAGCTTTCAGTGCGTATTACTAAATATTCATAATAATTTATCAATCACGTATCAATTCTGCAAAGAGTGCTACTCGTCAAACAGGACGGTAATGTATTCGAGCGTAGATTGTAAATTATTTTTACATGTCAAACTGTATTATAGGGTGTTTTGTAAATATGTACAGGAAATGCATTTAACGCGAAAATGCTTAAGATGAAATATCGGTTAACACGAAATAAAACGGTGGTTCCGACAAACCACTATGTATTTTCATATGTTTCTCTTAATATGGAAATATTTCCCCTCTCAACAAAATACGGAAAACGCCAGACACGCAGGCGATATTTAAGAGGGTGTGAAATGAAAGAGAGTTGTTTCATATTTTTGTAGAAAGGAGGCTAACTTGGCTTTGAAATATCCTCTGGATAGCATGTGACACTAGCCAACTTTGTTTATATATAAGCTTCTTTCAGCCACCACTCTTACAAACACCACACAAAAACATCTCATCTTTCCTCACATCACGAAAAATACACGCAGTTAATGAGACGCACATTCGAATGATGAAATGAGTAACAAAATGGACGGCATTCAACGATTTGTTGATAATTTGATGCTAAAAAAGACAATGCAAAGCAAAATATCTCATATATTTTCCATTAAATATTTTCCAAAAACTCAATAAATGTTTTGTTTTTCGAGAATGTGTTTGTTTTCGATAATTTGTTTGTTTTTCTATTTTTTTTTGAGATTAGTAAATCTCATTAATTTCTTGGGGACGTTTTTATTTTATTGATTTCATTATATACATGCATAAGTATACATCTATTTAAATAAAATTTACTTTTATGAATTTAATTTTGTTATATATATTTTTTTTCAAAATCCTGAAACACAAAAAATTATTTCAAACCCCTCAATTTCGTGCCAAGCATTTTTCACTGTATTTAAAGTTTAGGGAACTGTTTTTATTTACGTTTATAGAGAGAAAAGAATGAGATGCGATTCGATTCCCCATGGTTTATACAAATTCTTTGCTTTGCAATCTATGTGTATGTAATATGTAAAAGGGAATGTTTGCCTCAGAAGACACCTCAGAAGAAAATTTACTAAAATTTTTTGTACCATGTAATAATATGCTTTGATCGTATGCATGATATTGTAATAAATTAAGATTTATAATTAGGAAAATATGGCTATGAAATAATTTGACATCATTTGTATTTCTTGTTTATATAATTTTTCGTTGGTAAAAAGTAAAACTATATATTTAAACGAGTAAGGTTAACTTAGGAAAACCAAACTCTCACTTAGTATTTATTAAATCTCAAAGTTGTCATTTTTATCTAAGTCAGAAAGTGATAAACAATACTCGGAGTTTTAACAGATTTAAAATAATATTAAGAAATTTCTTGTCACTTCTCATATATCAGGAATGGCGAACCAATGGCACGCGTGCCACTGACGGCACGCGACACAATATTCCGGGCACGCCACCAATCAAAACGGTTTGCATTTTAGTTCAATTTAAGAAAGTTCACATATTAGCATTACGATCAAACGCGAGTGATTGGTCGCGTTGTGGCAGAAAGCACACTCGTTTGTTATTGTCTTGCCTTATTTACGTCGTGGACTGCAATTGCTAATGTTGCGAAGTTTGTCTACGCACATCATAGTCAATTTCATTGACACTACTGTATTTTAAAGTTGATTTGTGTTATATTTATGATTCCCAGCCGTTATTTAACATGGCTAGTTCAGCAAAAAGACAATAAGTGCAAAATTGTTAATGTAACAGAGAATTTCAAACTTGATGGATCGAGAAATGATCGAGGCATGATTAGTAAAAACGACAAAGCGATGTGTGTTTTTTAGTGTTCTGAAAAGGTTTTATGTAGAACATCGTCTGTAAAACGGATTCCAGACACATTTATCTGTTCGAAAAAGCTGGTTCGTGGTGTTTTAACCACATTTTCATTTTGCTCTGCCTGCCAGTCATTATTTTCAGAAATGAATAACGTCAAAGAACCGCTTAGAAACCGTCGTTTGACAGATGATTCCAAATCAGCATGAATTTTGCTAAAAGTAACTGCTTATAACCCTACCATGATATTTATCATCTAATCTGCAACATCAAAGGTCACCCTAAAGTTAATTTATAATTTGAATTACACGTTTAAATTTTAAAACATTTTCTACTATACAGTGCAAAAAGGAATGTTTTTGTAGTAAATATAGTTGTGAGTTGTTAGTATTTAGTTTTATTATTTTTCCAATAATCACAAGTCAAAATTATTGGAAGGCACGTCTATACCTCGCTAAACATTTCTTTAGAAAAGTGGCACGTGGATTTATAAAGGTTCGCCACCCCTGTCATATATTGACAGAATATGTACTGAAGAGCCAAAAAAACTGGTACAGACATGTGTATGCAAATAAAGAGATATGGGACCAAATACAGTACGCCACTGCGGTCAGCAAAGCCTACATAAGACAACGAGTGCCTGGAACAGATGTTAGTTAAGTTATTTTGGCTTCAATGGCAGGTTATCAAAATTTAAGTGAGTTTGAACGTGGTGTTATAGCCGGCGCACGAGAGATGGAGCATAGAATCTCCGAGGTAGCAATGAAATTTGGATTTTCACGTACGACCATTTCACGAGTTTTTCGTGAATATCAGGAATAATGTAAACCATCAAATCTATATATGACATCACTGCGGCGGGGATTGATTGATTGATTGGTTGAATATTAACGTCGCACTGTTCAGCTACACGAGGGCTTTTGGCGACGGACCACGTAATTTTGAACCATGGTCAAGTGACGTGGACGACACCTGAGCTGGCACCCCTCTCTCCTAACTACCACACCACACCAACGGGAGGACGTTTCAGCTCTCGACAGATTTAACGTGCATCGCTGCCCTACACGGCGGGTCTTTAGTGGTACTGGGCTCGAACCTGTGACTGCGGCGGGGAAAAGATCATGCCAAAACGGGGCCATCACGCATTAAGCTTGACAGACATGCAACCCTACTGAAAATTGCTGCAGATTTTATTGCTGAGCATTTGATAAGTGTCACCGTGCGAGCCATTCAAAGAGACATCATTGATATGAGCTTTCGGAGCCGAAGGACCACTCATGTATCCTTGTTGACTGCACGACACAAAGCTTTACGCCTCGCCTGGGCCCGTCAGAACCAACATTGGACAGTTGATGACTGGAAACAGGTTACCTGGTCTGAAAAGTCTCGTTTCCAATTGAATCGATCAGATGGACGTGTGAGGGTATGGAGACAACTTGATGAATTCCTGTAACCTACATTTCAACAGGTATGCTAGTTTATGCTGGTGGAGGCTCTGTGATGGTACGAGGCAACTCCTGATACGTCTAGATACGACTCTGAGAGGTGACAGATACGTAAGCATCATGTCTGATCACCTGAACCCATTCATGTATATTATGAATTCCGACGGACTTGGGGAATTTCAGCAGGACAATACAACACCCTACACGTCCAGATTGCTACAGAGTGGCTCCAGGAGCACTCTTCTAAATTTAGACATTTCCTCGGTCCACCAAAATCCCCTGACATGAACAGCATTGAATATATCTGGGATGCCTTGCAACGTGCTGTTCAGAAGATCTCCATCCTCTCTTACTCCTACTGATTTATGGACAGCCCTGTAGAATTCATGGTGTAAATTATCTTCAGCACTACTTCAGACATTAATATAATCCATGATACTTCATGTTGCGGCACTTCTGCGTGCTCATGGGGTCCTGCATGATATTAGGCAGGTGTACAAGTTTTTTTGGCTCTTCAGTTTATAAGGGCCGCCCAAATGAAAGTGACATTGCTGTAAATGCTCCCAATTTGAAGAGAAATCTCATTGAGCATGGCCTTATGGAAGGCGCAGAGGGCTGAGAATGCATGCGATATTGTAAGATCCCAACAGATGCTTGCATTATGGATGCTACCAAACCATATAATTTTCAATTGTTCCACGTAATGTACCCCACAGCATGAACTAAGAAAGAATGTCAAGAATAGCTGACGTAACATGCGTCCCGGCATGGTTATCATCTTGCATGAGGATGCGTGTTCTCATGTGGTCGTGGTGTGTCAAACATTGTTACAGCAATTATACTGTGAGATTCTCGAACATCCTCATTACAGATTGGACCTCTCGTAGTGTGAATACCACATGTCAGGACAGCGATTTCCAGACAATAATGAGTTCCGAGCTGCTGTTGAAAATTGGTTCTACAACCAACACTGGAGCTTCTCCAACTAGGATATCCATCACATCATGGACCGCTGGGGCACTGATCCAACCTACAATGTGACTTTGTCTACCCTATCTGTTACATCTGTATTACTTCTTTCTACTATATACTAATGTATATTAAGATGACTTGGTACCCCACAAATGACTGATCTATCGTTTTTTTTATTTTTAATTAATCTTATTCTTTGTATTATTATCTTTCGATTGATATATCATTTGTGAAAGTCGGAAAGTTAGAAGTTAAATGAAACTTCATTTGAAAACAAGTTAGGCAATTTGGCTACGCCGCCGTTTTTAGAAAAAAAACTAAAAAAATAGTTATGATAAAAAATATATATATTATAAAGAGAAATAATAATTATAAATAAAGAATATGTAATATATAAAGCAGAATATTTCAGAGGAAATAGAAAAATGTAATTTTTTCTTTCTTTGTGAAATGTGTGCATGCAAAATTTTTGAATTAAGGCATTTTATATATTCATAATTTCAGTTCTTATTCCTGATATGTTTTTCATACAAATGTAATACTTCAATATATGTGAAGAAAAAAAAACTAAATTTTCTGTCTTGACTGAATAAAAAAAAATTTCTAACAGTTTCCTTCAATTTCCTTGTGTGCGCAACTATTAACCTTTTTAAAATTGACCATTTATAAAAATGTATAGGTTGCTAAAATAAGAAAATGCAATTATTTTAAAGAAAATATATAACTATTATCTTAAAGTGGTATTTTAAGTTTATTTAAGCTTATTAGAATTTTTTTTTCAGAATTATAAACTTAAAAGTGGCTTTTCTCAGTTTGTGTTTTTCGAAACATTAGTGCATTCACAATGCTACTTATTCCACAACTATTTACCGAAAACTTCCATTTTTGTCCTATCTGTTTTACATAAAGTATGTAACAAAATTAGGGATCCATTTTGCTGCAAACTGAATACTTTCTTTAAAAAAAAATTTAAAATGGAAGAGATATTGGCTTTCTTTTGTGTTGATTTTTAGCATGCATACCAACTTTTTATTTTTTTTCTCAAAAACGAATTAAGTTATTATAAAATCGATACCTAAAGTTGTTTATAATATCCATAAGAATATTACAAAAGAAATTTCAAGTCAAAAAATTAATAATTACAAAAAGAGTAAAATTTTAAATTTTTCCAAATTTTCTTCAAAAAATTTAAATTTTTGAAATTATGTGAATAATATGTGAATAATTTCATCTCGTATCATTTTTTGAATAGAAACATTATATAAAATGTTAAAAAATATTTTTTAAATACATAAAGAAAGTAGTTCAAAGGGTACCAAGTCCTCTTAATAGCATTGAAACATTTATCAAATCAACTGTAGTTCACTTTCGTTTGGTCAACCCTTATATAAAATAATCAATAAGGCTTAAAATTATTGTATCTTATAATAATTGTTAAAATACATATTACTTTAACATTTAAATCTTATTAAATTAATTGATTAATTTTAAGTTAAATCTGTGTGTTTCTAAATAAGAACTTTTCGAAATACTCATGTAAAAAAGGAAGTTTTTATACCAAACTTAAAAAAACAGTTAAAAATCGTTACCATTGATAAATTATCTAAAACAATCATGGATATAATGCTCATCATGCAAACGTTTTATCCATTAATCCACATCATCAAATATGCTCCATTATTTATTTATTTTAAAAACTATATATTAAAAAGAAAAACTTAAACAGTATTATGGCTCACACATTCAAAAAATGAGTTGAAGTTTTTATGGATAAACTTTCCAAATGAATTAGCACAGATAATGCTTGGTGAAATACGCTTACATTTCATGTTCTGGACGCGCACCTTTTATTATCTAAAACATTCAGCGGGACACAAGTAATAATTTTCTTAATCACAGAGCTGTAAAATGAGTTCAGATCTACGCGCATATATAAAACTGCATTAACAAATAAAAACATATTTTTTACAAAGATACAGGACCTTTTTTAAAAAATACACAACTATGAAAAGAAACATGTTTTCTAAATGACACTGGGTATTTAAGAGAAAAAATAAATCTTGGGATATATACAAACTTTACTCTAGTATATTCGAAATAAAATATGGTACCATAAATTCATGGAGAAAGAAATGTTTGTGCTTATGTATTTAAGCCACGTTTTACAGTATTATTTATGACAGGCAATTTTTCCCGCAAATAAAAGGCGAACTTATGGTTGAAAGTAATCGTTGGGAAATTATGACAGAACGCGCTTTGTTGGAGTTGTGCAAAAACTACCAATAAAACTTTAAAACAAACAGAATGCTTTATTTGATAATCTTTTTATTTTTCTCCTGTTACAGAACGTAAATTTATTGCAGCTTAAAATGTATAAAATAAGAGTTAAAGTTTACACCTGTAAAATACATGTAATGTATAACTATTGCTCTCTTACTTTTACAACTAATTTTAGATATCGAATGGTTCATTTTTTAAAAAATTCGTTAGTTAAATCTTAATTTGCTTCAATGACTTAACACTTATGTTATGTATCAAAACATATAGATTATTTTTTTATATAATATTATTTCAAATTATGCTGTTGTTGTTGTTGTTACTAATGCTACCAGATCGGCAAAGGCCAGATCAAGGCCCACGAAATTCATCATGGCAAAGGGCTAAGTGACGCGCCTTTCGTAAACCGTAACTTTGATCACCATACATGTGACAGAATGATTTAGCTCTGTTTCACCCAAATTTTGAGGGAGAACACCCTGGGGGTGATCAGAGGCCTTCCACCCCTCTTCCTCTTCCATCAACCTCATCAGAGGACGTGAGGCTTGACGGCTATTTAAAGTACCCCCATGCCGCGAAGACACTATACATTTACAAACATACATGTCTTCTCCAGGATTTGAACCCAGACCCAACGGCACAGCCGTCAGCTTCGCTAACCAGTTTCAATTTATACATACTCTTAAGTAATGAATGATTATTTTTTATGACGCATTTATAAGGGTTGCCTAAATCAAAGTGGCACTTCGAAAGGTTTGATAAATAGCTTAATGCTATTAATATAAATTAGTATACAAATAAAAGAAGTAGTACAGACGTAACAGGTAGGCTAGAAAATGTCCCCTTGTGGGGTGAAACAAGTGTCCTAGTGGTCCACGACATGATGGGTCACCATGGGTGAAGAAGTTCCTGTGTTGGTTGTGGAACCAATTTTCAACATCAGCGTGGACCTCATTATCGTTGGGAAATCGTCGTCACTTTAGAGCTCTCTGCATGACGACGAGAGGTTTGGATTGGGTTAATAACCTTCCAGTTGAATTGCCGTAGAATTGTTTGGCACGTCACATCCACATGAGGACAAGCATTATCACGCAAGGTGATGCCCTGCCGGACAGCATGCTACGTCAGTGGTTCTTGATATTATTTCTCAGTTAATGCATTGGGGCACAGTACGTGGCAGCTTTGATAGTCATATCGTTTGGAGGCTTCCATGGTACAAACGATGCCATTTAACGGGCTCCCTCACTATCACACACGCATTTTGGGGGATTTGACAATATCCCAAGCATTTCCAGCTTTCTACAGGGACATGCACAGCAAACTTTCTCTTCAAATTGAGGAGTTATTACAGCAATGTCACCTTCATTTGGGCGACCTTTATATTTTTAAAGCTTGTTTTTTGCAGATTAATCTGTTGAATTAATATTCATTTTTTCCTATTTTGTACAGTGCTGGTTAATTTTTAAATTTAAAAAAAAAGATATTTTTAGAATTTAAAATATATGTCATAAAATGTAATAAAATATATGTATTGGAAAAGTATATGTATTGTTTATTTATATATGTATATTCACTACCAAAATAGGTCGCACAGAAGAGGCTTAATTTTTTTCTACGTACAACTTAATATTTTAATGGTTTTGTGTGCATAATTATTTTTTTTCCAAAATTCATGTTGACTTTTAATAATTTAATACTATTAACTGATGAAAATACAAATAATACTCATGAATTCTAATTTTTTAAAAAAATGCATCTGTTTTCAATAACTCATGGCATTTATCTTGTACAACGTTAACAGAAATATGGAGAAATATATTACTTTAAGTGACTTTTATGAGCATAAAACGTCAGATTGTATGATAATTTAAGATATAATTAGAATCGACAATCAAGTACTTTGGTTTCCATGACAATTCAAATGAAATACAATTTATGGTAATAAAATGATTTCATATTCGAAATTTTTCAAAAGGTTACACTTGATTGATAAAAATACCGAAACATTCAATAAAATACTTCTTAGTACAGTAGTTTAATTCAATAAAAACAGCGGAATTGTTTTAACAATGAAAATTTCATAATTACAATTTAAATTTTTCTAAAAACTTTTTTAAAATATGTTTATTGCCAAAAGTACCGAGAAAAAAATTCCTTGATTTTACAAATTTAAATATATACTTAATATAAGAAAAAGTGTCACAAAGATCTAATAATTTTTAGAATGTTATAGCCTTATTTGGACACCTAAAAGTTATTTTTAATATCCTATGAATTATGTAGTAGTATATTTGAAACAAAATTTCAAAAATATTTTTAAAAAAAGATAATAAATATAAAACAATAAAAAATAATGATAATATAATCTAAAAGTATGTAAAACATTCTTTTTGTTTAAATTTTTAAAGTTTTATTTAAATTTGTTAGATACCACTAAATTCCATAGAGAAATCCCATAAAAATATTCATTTTCAAAACATTTGCGCTGAAATCTTGGAAGATTTTTTTAAAAATATTTTAATCATGTCAACGAATTATTTTTAAATCATGTCAACGAATTAGTATGTACTTATTGCCTAAAAGAGCCGTCACAAATAAAAGTGTACCTTTTTGTTGGTCCGTAAATAAACTAAAAAAATATATATATATATATATATATATATATATATATATATATGTGTGTGTGTGTGTGTGTGTGTGTGTGTGTGTGTGTGTGTGTGTGTGTGGTGTGTGTGTGTGTGTGTGTGTATATAAGTCAATTTTTCTACTTAGGTCAAGAAAGAAAATTTTTATTTCAGTTAATTAAGTTTCGATTAATGAATGAATATTTTAAAAAATTATATTAACATTGAGTGATTCTCTCAAAGTTTAATATATATATATACTTGAACTTGAGTTGCGCCATATGTTGTAGTTATTTGTCACTTCGTCAGAAATAACGCAGAAGAAATTTAATATTAAAAAATAAAATTTAATTAATGGACAAGTATTTGAAAAACTGTATTAACATCAAGTGTCATCTGTTACATGTTTAAAAAATATATTTAAACTTCAGTGTAAGAATAAAAAGTATTTTATTAACGATTGAAAATTTGAGCAAGATGTATAAATGGGGAGAGTGCAAACTAACACTAGGAATTGAATAAAGCGAAAAATTAGAGCAAATAAAACTAGATATATATTCATTGTTTAAACATAAAAAAGCATGATATTTCAAAAGGTTTTGATTTTATTTACTGATATTAAACAGCTAGTTACATAAATAAATGGAAAAATTGTTACAATATTTATCAAATATTTTCTTTTTCAATTTTAATACTACTTATCCGTAAAAATTTATTGTACTATATGCTAGTGTTATTCAATGCAGGCGTTTCAAAGCACTTAGAAGCTTCTTCAGGAAACATTAATCTTACGAACATAAATTTACTCCCAGGAGAGTATACATTTGATCAATACTAGAATACACAAAGCAGGCTTTCGAATGAAAATGCGACGAAGTTTAATCAAAGATACTCTGCTTGAATTAATTAAGACAATCCGATTTAAAGCATGAAACTATTTGAAAGATGAAATATTTGGATAGTAATCTTTTAAATTAGTTTGATCAAATATGCTTTATTTTCACGAAATAAAATTAATATTTAAACAAAAATATTCACTAATTGTTCTTTTACGAGATAAGTTAATACATGTACACATATGAAAAATAAATGCGATGAAAAAAAAGTATACTTGTAATCTGCTGTAAAAATTTGCCTCTAGTGTTATTGTAAATATAAATTAAAATTGTCTTTAACATTTAGCCATACAAAAAAAAAATTATTACTATCTTTGAAAACCAAAGTTTCAGCTTCTAATTACATAAAGCATCTGGTTTTGGAAGCTGTGACATTTTAAAACATTTTTAGAAAGAAGTTTTAATTACTCATAGAGCCAAAGTTTGATATATTTGTATACATTTAAAATGAGTAACAAAAAAATAAAACTGCAAAATATTTTCTTTTACTGATTAAATGACACCTTTTTATATTATTTGATACGTTTTTATGCATAAAGATTTCCTAAACTGTAGATTTGAGTTTCGAAAAGAAACGTAGAATTTTTTTAAAGTGTTTCAAATGATTTAGTTGTAAAAAATATTCTTATATTTTCAAAATAGGCTTCTTTTAATTTTAAGAGACAAGTAAAATTTTTGTGTATCGGTATTTTGCTAGGAAATTAAGTTGAATAAACTATTTAACTATAAGTTTACCCCATAAGCAATAGTGTTACGTAGATCGGAATTCGTAGATTTTATGCAATCTGTCCCAAGAAACAAGAGTTGCTTAAGAGCAATGAAATTCCCTGTCAAAAAACAAAACATTTACGAATACAGGATAAGACTGTAAATTTCGCTTAGTAAATCTCAGAAGAATACTCACATTTTACAGTGCCTAGACATAAGTATCAGTGTCTAAAAATACAAGAACGTAATGTTAAATCTAACCGCAAGCAAAAGCTCATCCTCTTCAACCACCGAAGCAATACTGGTGCAGTTTCAGCGAGTGAGTGAATATTAACGTCACCCTGTTCAGCTGCACGGCTTTTGGCGAAGGACCTCGTAATTTTGAACCATGGTCGAGTGAAGAGGACGATATCTGAGCTAGCACCTCCTCTCCTAAATACCACATCACACCAACGGGAGAACGTTTGAGGTCTCGAAAGATTTAACGAGCATCTCTCCCCTACACGGCTGATCTTTCGTGGTATTGGGCTCGAAATCGTGACAAGCCAGCCACGATCCGATACCTTGACCACTAGGCTACCGCGGCCACAACGCAGTTTGACCGAGCGACTGCTATTGATAGTCTGTGTGGCTATCTTCGAGCATTTTCTGGAAAAATTTGCTAACGTCATAGATGTTATAGATTTCTCCAATAATTTCCAGAGGCATCTCTATGGTAGCTAAGCCACCGAAAATGGTTGCCAACTCATTGAATGTATTCGCCAACATTGATGCCAACTTTGCTTTATCACCAATATTTCGCTAAGTTTCAATTGAAACGCCATTATAAAGTTAGGGGATTTTTTACTTGCGTATATTACAATTCTTATCATAAAATAAGTACAACATAAAGCAATAGAAACATATTAAACATACAGATATAAATTATTTTTACGAATTTTAGGTAAAATTAAGCATTAATTATACATTAGTAGAAATATTTTTTTTAATAATTATCCAAATTGTACTACATTTTTAATGAATTTAAATTCGCTACTATTTTTCTATGAACACTGATACTGATTATACCTGGTTAAATAAAGCGTATTTTACTTAAAAATGTTATGTAAGAGAAATTTCTTATTTTCTAAGACTTACTTTTATAAGCTTGAGTACTATACTTACAGCTAAGGGGGAACTGGATTTTGTTCCGATAGATTACATTATTATTAACCCCTTGTCGATTAAAAGTATAGCGATTTGTTCGTCTCTGTCACCGTTATTCACTTAAGCGTGCGTATGCGGTCAACTGGAGGGAAAAGAAAAGATATAAATAAGCAATGTTTTCTTTGAAATAAGTAAGTTTTTGGCAAGTACTGTCAAGGTCGTTTTATTGCATTCCAAAGCCTTTATATAGTTTTACTCATACCAACGAAAAGAAAAGAATAGTATTTCGGAAAGACGTATATATACATCCGGGGCATTTACCGCACCCATTGAGCGAGACATATATATACGCCGGTGGCAGTTAAGAAGTTAACAACTATTAACGCTCATTACAAGTCTACAGAAGCTTATTCAGTTTTTAGAATGCTGCAGATTGATTGATTCTTTAATTGTTTATTTACGCTGTACTGCAAAGCAACACATGTATTATTCACAACATAAAACGAAGTTCTAAGCCAAAATCAAATGACAAGAACTGTGATAATCCCCTTAGGGTGATTATCTCTTTGAGTGCCAGCATGAGCTAGAGGAGTAGGATTAACGGCAGAACTAGAATGAAACATTATCTTAATATGACTTTATTAAGATATTCAACTTAAACCTTTAATAAATTAGATTATAATAATTTATGTGAGAAAATCTACGATGGTAAAACACACCACACACAATATATTTATAATAACGACTTAACCTAACTCGGACCACTATCAATAACTGAATCTCCCACACTCAATCCTAATACATCACGGATTCTAATATTAAATAATCAATCCTACCTTGTTGTAGTATCAGTAAACGATCACACTAGATTTAGATGAGGTCTTGCGATACTTCGTGTGCAATGGTATGCACCTTGATTACAGTATCTCTATCACGTATAATTACTATTATTCGCTAGATAACGCTATTTAAAACTTCTTCAATCTAGAACCACGGACTGTTTACATTCCTCTAATTGCCATCACTTGCCACAAATTGCCATCTCGCTTACTCTAACTTCTGATACTTAAAAGGTTCTTAATTTGCATTTTTCTTTCACACTTCACTTCTTGGATTTGGTTGGAAAAGAGTTGCCATTAATTCTGGCCTCAAAGAACCCGAATGACATGTTAAAGAAAAGACGCGTGAGCCCATCACAGAACGAAACCTAAGGTTGTATTCCATTATCTAAACTTCCATACTACATGAGTAATTTCAGTCTCGACAAATTTATTGAAATTGGCCATTCTTCAAAAAAGGACAGTAGTGGCACCAAGACACGACCTCATGAGTTTACAAAGACACCCCCAGTTCTTGGCCATGGCCCCTTAACTTCTGAGATCGTAGAATGTTGCCGAAATTATTGGCATAATATGCTTATACCATGTGTTCCGAAATGTTATTAATTCTATATATTTGTGATTGAATGTAACTATCGAAGATATAGAAATTAAATTTTTGATAACCTGTATTTGAACTCAGTAACACAAATAACCATTCTTCACACAAAATATTTAAATATGTCAGTTCTCTATTTTAAAAATAATAATCTGAAAACCAAATTTTCTTGTTTTACTTATGCTATAAGCAAATCACGTTGACTGCATTTAAATATAAATGTTATTTTTATTTAAAAGTTAGTCATTACTAGTCAACAGTTATTGTTACTCAAACATCAATTTCAAGTTGTTTTCATTAACTTCTATAAACATCAAAACTAAAAATAATTCTATATCAATATAAATTTATATGAAACAAAACAAATCACTCCTAAAAATTTTTGATGAAACAGAAAGAATATTTCTTTTCAATTTAAGTCAACAGAATCCTTTAAAAATTTCATTTTGCATTGAAACTTTGTTACTTTTGAATTTATATCGTTGAAAAAGAAATATGATGAAAATATTTGAACAAACAATAAAAGAAGAGAAATAGTCAGTGAAAAAAATATTCTTTTCCTTCAGGGTGAAGTAATATTTAAGAAAAGAACAAACTTCCATTTTACATCTTTAATAAACAGGAGGTAAGAATTTTATGCGTAAGTGAAAACAACAAATCTGACTTACATGTCAAAATTACTTTTTTTCCTCTTATAAAAGTTTTCCTTTTTGTGTATGGAAGCTCTTATATCTTAAGTTTTGCTTAAAAAATTTCACTGACTCAGGCGTAGAATCATAGAGTAGATGAATGGAATGAAAATAAAAAAAATTCATTTTCAATAAAAGTAAAATTATTTTTATTCTAAAAAATATCATTATACCAATATTTTAAAACATATTATTAATTTTTTAAAGGTATTAATAATAAATAAATCATAAGCATTTTTATTTTATCTTTAAAAAATCTGAAAACACAATTTTTTTCTTTTTTTTTGCTTAAATTATTCATAATATATTTATAGCCTGGGGTTATGTTTAAAATTATTATACTTATATTATATAATATGATTAAACATAATGACTCATTTATCTGACTGCTTTTAGATGAAACGGTCCATAAAGCTGAAAAATAATGTGTTTCACACACATGATATTTGTATACAAATACTTGCCATTTAAATGTATAAAATGCTGTGATTTTTACGTTTCATAATTTAAAAAAATTATTTCCTTTAAAGCATCTCCCCTTCAAATCATTTTAGAAAGACTAAAGTTTGTAGGTCACTATTTAAAGCATAAGGAATAGTACTGTTACCTTTTTAACTATATTTGCATAACTTGTTTCATCAAGGCTTACATTTTTAATGTTAAATATGTATTACTTATTTTAACTCAGTTTGTACTTTACTTTTACATAAAATCATCTTTCTTCTTTTCTTTTTCTTTCTTGAAGAAAAACTGTGTATAAACGATATTTCCTTTAATAGAGAAGAAAAACGAGAGAAGAAAATAATACTGAAATGAAACAAAAACGACAATCTTTCCTCAAACTGTTAAAATAAGAACTACATTGTTGACTTTATCGCATTCATGATAAATCATGGAAAAAAAGGTTGTAAATTTTTTAATTCGGAAGATGAGGTATATCCAAAACTGGAATAATTTTAAGACATAGATTGTTAAGTTCACTGCATGTAATTAAAATTTTTCTTTGTATATTTTAAAGCTCGATATGCCTAGAATCTTCAGTTACAGTTTATCGCCAATTAAATCAGGTGAACAATGTTCTTATACAAATAGTATTAAAAATTGAGATTGTTATTTTTCTAGGAATTCAAGAAGACAAGCAAATTTACTTTTAACTTAATTGCGTTGGTACACACAAGAAACGACTTTCGTAACTTCATTTGAAAATTAACCAAGTTTAAAAGCAAAATTATGTTTCCTTTCTTAAATTCATGATAAAATTAACAAAATAAAATAGCATTTAGTTAATTCTGTTTCTTTTTACTTTATATTAGCTGCATTTTATTTACTAACAAGCGCTAGTCATTTATTATTGGACTAAAATGAAAAAAAAAACATTTTAGAAGGTATTTTTGAAAGAATTTTAAGGTATATGCTACAAGGACTTTAAAATTATGTTCTACTAATTTAATGGTTAATTGAAACTTGATAAGGAAGAAACAACATTTATAAAATTTTATTTGTAAGTAAATTCAATCAATATATATATATATAGTGTAATCCATTTAAAACTCTTAAGAAAAGTATAATTTACTTTTATCTATATTCTTTTTGAGAAAAAAAAGTTACAATTTAAAACCTATCTTCCTGAAAATAAAAGAATCTCTCTCTCTATCTCTCTATGTCTCTTAGTTTTTAGAATGATAAATAAAAAATAAATACATTGGAGTCAGCTGAGATTTATAGATTTTGAGCGTTCAAAATGATTGATTATCCATATCATCATGTCATTGGGATAGCGAACCTTAACGAGTTTCAAGTTCCGTTGTCGCTGTTAAAACGTTTTTGAAGGGTTAAACTGACAGCATATTTAAAGAGTCGAATTTTTACTACGTGATACTCCCATAATAAAGACTGCATTGGACTAGAAATTGAATTGAAAGGCATTTTGAACATTGATACCCTATCAATCTTTCTATTTTTAAGTAAACTTACGGTGTTTCTGCGTATAATTGATTAAAAAAATATTTCCTATGTTGTTATCGAATTGACATTGATTATGATTTATAATAACTCTGAAAGCTGAGTACTTTTTACCTCGATGTTTTGGTAAAGAATAAAAGGGGGAACATAAAAAATGAATTCTTAATATACATTTGAAAAAAATCACACAATTTTTTTCCCATGTTGATTTTATTTTAGACAACTGAAAAATTACAAAACATAATTAAAATTTGTTCTCTATTACAGGATCTCATAGATTTCAGGCAAAGAAAAATACATGCAGGTTTAAGTATATTTAACAAACTATTAAATTTGGCTTATGGGTTTTGTTTAATTTGCAATTTTAGTTTTAAAAAAGTACCTAAAATTCCTTTTTTTTCGTCGCAGCATTAAAAGTTTTCCTCAAATCATCGTTCAATATTAAAAAGAATTTCAAGATATGGTGTGCTTTATTTTTGCTGAATTCGAAATATAAATACAGTAAAACAACAGCAATAAAAAATTGACAAATTGATAAACACATAACACGAAAAACCTAATTCGTAAGACAGAGAAATTAATTATTATTTTACTACGTGTATGATTTTTTTGAACTTTTACCATACACATTTAATAGACTGTGTATAATAATATTCTACCACACATATATCTATCACAGATAATAATAAACACTAATTGTTTTTTAAAATATACAACCCCATCCCAAAACAATTATTATTCTATTTGAATTAGTGGTTTTTTGTCAGCATTTAATTATATGTATTAGTTTTTCAATCTAATTTCAAAAGGTTTTAATATGGAACATTTGTGAAAAAACTTCGGAGGATTAATTCTGTATATTAAATTCATGGCAATATAAAATCTAAGAGGTAAGTAAAATTTTAGAAATAATGTCATATTCTTCCATAAACGATAAACAGAAACGTTATATTTGATACTGTTTAAGGGAAAAAATCAGAAATGTGTATTTAAGAACTGACTCTAAGTATTAATGAGTGAATGCACACTAATATTTCGATGGAGGTATATCCTTAGGCACAAGCAAAATTAATTCGAGTTTATATTAAACATTACATTTTTCATTTGCAAAAGAAGTTAGTTAAGGAACACTAATGATTCCGAAGTTTCTTGCAATGAATCATTTCTACCGCAACTGTTCTAAATCTAGCGAGAATAATTTGCATGCATGCGAAAAGGATTTTTTGCGGAAGCTCATCTAATGTAGAACAAAATAGTGCTGTTTGGAATGTTTCCCTTTTTCTAATTACGATTCAGAATGGTAAATTGAGCTCATAATTGTTCTATTTCCATTTTGAGATGAAACATTAATTACTTTTTTAAGAATTTTTTTCTATTCTTTTGGAACTTAAGTATAATTGTGTGTGTGTGTTCTCTACATCTTTTGAAAAAGAAAGTTTAGTTTTATGGAATACATTCTTAACAATGATATTGTACATTTTAAATAAAAAAGGTATATCTAAATTGGAGAATTTTTTTTTAAAAAAATGCCTTTTTAATCTTAATATTTTAAATATAAATATTAATAAATTTATAATTTAACTATAATTTAGAAGTGAACGCGATATTATTCGATTTTATCAATGGTTATGAAAATCTAAATTTTCTGAATTACTATTTAAATTACTTCCTTAGGTTATCATTATTCAATAACTGTTTTCTTTACAAGATTATAATTTTCATACCATAGTATTTACGTCTTTATAATAAAAAACTGTTTTCAATCAATATATCATTCTTGAAATGAAATCTAACTTTAAATTATCCACTAATTTCTCCAAGTGCAATGGTGCTCCTTTTTAATTAACAATACTTTAATCTTTTTTTAACGTTCGAATTGAAAAAAAAATAAACACAATTCGTGGTTTACAGCTATTATGAGGTATAATCAGTGACCTATCAAGTCAAAAATAAGATTGTTTCGCAATGTATTTATCCATTCACTTGTTAGGAATTTTTACTGTATTTCTAAACATATCGGTGTTTCATTCATATATACATGAAAGAATTTTGTTTCTTGCAATAGGTGTGCTTTCTTGAAATTGTTAATATTCGCGTTCCTTTTTGTTATGAATAGCTAATAAAATATTTAGTCCTTATCCGTACACTCAGTGTCCAAGAATACATTAGCACATTGATTCAAGATATGGTAACTTACAGTAGTAGTTATTATAGTAGTTATTTTACAAGAGTGCATTTTTAAACGAAATTTTAAATGATTTGCTTTTTGTTTCTCCTTTTTTATATGTATAATTAGAGAAATTCTTAGCTCATTTACAATGAAAGTTTCAAATGTAAATCTATATTCATATTGAATGGGATAAAAAATAAAAGCTCAAAAAATTTTCGCGTTTACATCAAGTTTTTATTCAACCAAGCCAAATGTGGAGGAAAATAAAATAAATGAGGAGAAAACAATTGATTTGTTCATCTTTGGTTACGCAATTCAAATTGTTTGTATGGAATTTCAACTGAAACAGTTATTATATTACAAAAGAGTATATAAATGTTGTTTACTAAAGTATGAAGTTATTGAAAATAACCCGAACGAAAAATGTTATGGGGAACATGATACAGCCTGTTCTTCAAAGAGAACACTGAATAAATATTTTGTCAAATAAAATCAAATAATAAAGAATTCATAGAATAAACCTGATATGCGGGTCTTTAAACAATACCTTCTTTGTTTAGAGTTTTAAAGGTATCAATTTTAAAAGTATCTTAAGTGTTTAAATTCAGACCATATAAATAATTACAATGCCATCAGCGTATTTTTGACGAACATATAAAAATATAAAATATATAAAAATGAAAATAATAATAATAAATATAAAAAAGTCGATTTCTACTTAAATGTATAAATAGAAAGTATTTTATTAATATATATATATATATATATATATATATATATATATATATATATATATATATATATATATATATATATATACATATAGGGAGAGAGTGATTTGGTAATAGGAATTGAAAAAGCGGCATGCTATGTCTGCATTATTGTAACAATGCACACCAGGTTTGACTGAAAAAACACTTTTCGACGCCATCTTTTGTCATTGTTTTAACAGTTACATTGTTATAACAATTGAGATGAATCTAATTTAGCGATAAAAACCGGTAATTAATTTAATTAAACCTATTAATGATTTAATATTTGAAAAAACATCAAGTGACATCCAGTAAAAGTTTGAGAAAATTTATTTGAACCTGATTGGATTAATAGAAAATATTTTATTGGCGATTGAAAATTTAAAGAAGATAAATGTAAATAAAAATGTAGAGATAATGTAAGATAATAGTAGGAATTTTTTTGATAAAGGTTTATATACATATCAGCAAAAAGTTAAGGCAACATTGAATAAAGAGCTATTTTTTTTCTTTACATTTAAAGCATTTAAACTACTTTTTAAAAATCGCAAAGTAAATATAAAAATAGGTTTCAATTAAAACATTCTTTTTGAAAGAAAAATTCAATAATTCATGAATTGTTTATTATCATCGACTTAAAAACAACATGAGAACTATTGAAGACAAAACTCATAATTTCGAAAGCGGATAGTTGAAGAAGGTGTCATCTGAGACTGCACAGCACTCCTAACTTTCGATGACAACAACATGAGAACTTTGGCAGCCTTCAAATTTAGTATCAATCAATCCACGTTTACACTACACTCATTGCATGGATTAAGCAATGGTGCTCCACCTCTTTTCCCGCCGGGCCGCATACATATGGCAGGTAGTTCACGCGGCACGCAACATGGGGATAATGAGGTGGGGTGGGGCTATAAGACCAAAGCAACATTGGACGAAGCAAAATTAATCAAAATATTGAAACTCATTTATTTTGGCTTTTACTTTAACACTATATCAACCTTTCTATCAAACACAAAATATATATATTTTTTTACTTTTATGCATTTTTTATTGAATTTTGGGGTTGTTCCGATTTCCATTCATCCATGACCAAAAATCTTGTTTACATTCACTTACAAAAAAAAAGCAAATTGATAGTTTCCCGCTAAATGTTTAGTATAAAGTTTTTAAATGTTTGAAATACTTAGAAAATTGACCATAAATTTGGGAAGTTACAGATTTTTTAAAAAAAACGCATTTCCCTCTTTACAAACTTAATCAATTTTCAACAAAAACAAAACAATATATAACATCATTTGCAAACGCATATTACACATAGTAGAAATATTTCAGTAATAGGAATACAAAAATCAAAATGCTCTAAAATAAACGAAACTATAACAACAAACGCAGTAATGACTGTTCCAAAATAATAATTGATATAAATGAATTTCCATGCATATAACTGACGATTAGCTTGTTTAAATCTATTCGAGGTCCCGAATAAGAGCTCGTGTTTAATCCTATTCCTTCATAATAATATATTCGTATTATAGCTAGCAGATAATGTATTCAAATTTTTTTATATTGGAAAATAATATCATATCAAACAATAAGATAGTAAATGTAAAAATACATGATACCATACAAATGTTAAAATAATAATTTTGTATAAAAGTCTACTCAGGCGCCATTGTATTAATACCTTATAGTGTTACACAAAATGTTGCATATATGAAATACATTTTTTAAAAAGTTAAAAAAATATAGACACTATTAAAATGAAATTATTAATAATATGAAAACGGTGTACAGCAACTTTTATGCACTATTCAACACAATAAACAATATTTTATTTCATATGCGTTATAAAATATAAGAATTTAAAAATATAAAAAATTATAAGAATATAGGAATAAAATAATATAAGACTTATAAGAATAAAATAGCTCTTTAAATAATTGCGAGTTGTAAATGTGGACTCTCTTCTATTATCACTTTCAGTATTTATGTTTTTTTTCAGAGTATTCTCTATAACTTAATAATATCGAATACACAATATTTTGAATCTCTCCGTAACCTTCTAAGTATTCATTTCATAGACAAAAATCTTGATTTTCTCTTACATCACACATTCACTAATATAAACTGTATCTCACTACTTAATTTTGAGCACATCTCTCTGAGAAATCTTCGTGATCAAATTACAGATGTTCAGGGATGCTAATAAGAAAACAATAACAGGTGTACATACCAAACTAAACACATTTGTCCTCTTAATGTTTCAAGACATATACAAAATTATAATTATTGTATCCTCCCTTATCCACTGTAAAATATCCAAAAATAAGCTTCAAGTTGTTAAATTAATTTTAAATTTAGATAAGGAAGATTTCGGGAAACAGTGAATCTTGATATAAGACCGGTATATCAAAACACACAATTTCAAAATGAAAAAAAAAATTAAATGACATGCAATAAAGTTACTGCTGAATAAAATAATTAACAAGGCACTAAAATTCAGTGGAGAAAAAAGAATACTACTTCATTTTACTTTTGTTTCTTATAAAAATCAATATCACTAATATTAGTACATTAGTCATTTTTCTAAAAACTTATTTTATATCTTTCAACTTTAAAACACCAATTTCTGTCATAAATGTTAATTCATTCGATATCTTAAGATAGAATTATGAGAAATACATTAAAATTTCCTCAAAATTTTGTATAATAAAACACATGCACTCTGTTTTCTCAATTAAAAATAAACAATATCTCCTTTAATACAAAATATACCATAAAAAAGTTAAATATTATATTATATTACTCTTCTCCGAAATGTTTTGTTAAGCAGAACTCAAGTTACTTGTGTATAACGCAAGATGTTTCTTTTAGTTATTTTCTTATTCTCTTTATTATGGGAATTTTGTTGAATGCAATTCAACTGAAAATTTTCAGATGGATGAAAATGTCTTAAACGGACTGAATGAACCAATTCAGTGTCAGTTTTTTAAGGGCATAGGGTCTATCTATTTCAAATAATACATCAAAACATTTTCTTAAAACGGTATAAGGGCCTGAATAAGGGAGACTTAATTTCCTTGTATTGGGGTATTAAAATTCCTCATACATTAATCAGTCATCAACCTTGCAATCGGCTTCCTGAAATTTTTTATCATATGTAATTTTATTTATTTTATAAGTTTGTTCGGTTCTTTCTTTGGCTAACTTTCTTGCTTCTTCCTATACAACTAACGTCCCTAAAGTTATGGTAGTTTGTATAAGCTCTCTTTTTAATTTTTATTCTTTTAATACTTTTGTTAAGTGCTACATTTCAGCCGTTCATATGCTTTGAATCAGCATTTTGGTCCAGAATCTGGTAAAAACTTATTTTTTGCACTTAGATTTAGCGTGGGCTCTGCATTTTTAAGTGCAATTTTTAGGTGAGTTACCTCTATATTGTAATGGATTTGGATATTTCTATCTATTATTTTCAAAAGGTTTTTGCTCAGTATTATTAATATAAAGAGGGAAGGTTGGCTAGCTACAAAACCTGTTCAAACCCACTTATATATATATATATATATATATGTCAGGTTTGAAAAGTTTAGGTTCAAAATTAAGGAAGTAATAAATGAAAATAGAGCGAACTCTTTACCATCGCGTAAGGATTTATGAGTAAACAAGCCTGTTAAAAGGTGCAACGAGCGCTGACGAAGGCGAACGCATACTAGAAAGGACTTGGCTGGTGTCTCCTCGCTGTGATGTTGTATTTGGTACCAACCGGTTGCGCGGCAAAAGGTCCGCCATGTTAGATTATATATGATGAAAGCGTAATAAAGGAATATTGTAAAGATGATGCCCTCTCCATTTTACCAGCAGGCCTGGGGCCTGTCATATATATATATATATATATATATACACTCTGTCGCAAAAAAATATATGCACCCAGAAGAAATCAAGCTACAATCACGAAACTCGGCAAGAATGTAGTCTGGTAAGAGATATGCAAATGATTAAAATTTCGAAGCCAATGAGACAAGGCTAAGTGTGCTATGCGCATATTAGTTGCGCAACTGGGAGAGTTTAAAAGCATGAGTACGAGCGCCGTACGGCTATCCAAACGAATCTGATGACTTTGATAGACGATATTGAGACTTAGGATGCCTCTAAGACGTAACCGGCGGCAGTACGAGCAGCTGACGGACTTTGATAGGGGCCGTATAATAGGCCTCAGAGAAGCAGGTTGGTCGAATAGACGTATCGGCCGCCACCTCGGTCGGAGCGATATGGTAGTTCCTCGGTGTTGGCAACAGTGGATCACAGAAGGTAGAGTGTACCGTCGCGGAGGGTCAGGACGTCCCAGGAACACAAATGATCGCGAGGATCATGCAATCAGAAGAGTGGCCACTTCGGCACCAACAACGTCGCTAGCATCGATTCAACGCCACTTACCTCCTTCCAGACATCCAGTGCCATCAAGAGAAACCATAAGGAGACGACTGACCGAAGTTGGCTTGAAGAGCCGACGTCCGCTAAGACGCTTACCACTGACCCCACATCATAGGCAGTGTCGACTGGATTTTTGCCGACCTCGGGCAACTTGGAGTGTGACAGACTGGAGACGTGTCTTCTTCAGTGATGAATCCCGATTCAGTCTCAGTGCTGATGACCACCGCACACGTGTCTGGAGGCGCACCGGCCAGCGGTCCGATCCGTCATTTATTGTCGAGCGGCATACAGCAATTTCACAAGGTGTGACAGTGTGGGGAGCAATTTCTTGGGACACACGATCATCTTTAGTGGTCCTTCAAGGTACTTTGACAGCTCGCAGATACGTGGACGATATTTTAACGCCGATTGTGCTACCCATGCTATCAAGTCGCCCAGGTGCCATTTATCAACAGGATAATGCTCGTTCACATACTGCGCGACTCTCCCAACAATGTCTTCAAGGATATGACGTCCTACCATGGCCTGCCAGGTCACCAGATCTTTCGCCAATAGAGCATGTCTGGACGCGTTGGGAAGGCAACTGCAGCCGTCCCGATATACAGGAGAATTAACTGCGCAGATGCAAAGACTATGGCAGGATCTTCCACAGGGGGTCATAAGTGATCTAATTGAATCGATGCCACGCCGAATTTCGGCTTGTATAGCTGCCAGAGGTGGCTTTACTACTTACTGATTTTTAACCTTTTGCAAGCTGTAACCGCTTAATAAAATGATATTTTGTTCTGAATTTTTAATCATTTGTTTATTTTCATATACACTACATGCATACCAAATTTCGTGAATGTAGCTCAATTTCTTCTGGGTGCATATATTTTTTTGCGACAGAGTGTATATATGTCATGATTTTAAAGACAGAATCAGATTACAGTTTAAAAAAGGAGATCTTTATTCCATCGTTTCGACATCTGTTCTGACACTGAGAGCAGGGAGGAGAAAGCACGCCATGGTGGTGGTTTCAAGTGGATAACACTAGAAAAACATATGGTAAGTATCGCTGCTTTGAAGAGGGTGCTTGCAAGTTAATGCTGACATATGTTGACTATTAAATCTAACGAGCTGGAATTAGACAAGTTTATTGGCTAGGCCATATGTTCGGAAGAAATAAATGGGTGATTAGTTTGATACTTGAATATGGGAACGGAGAAAGATGAGTCAAGTGCTAGATAGGGAATTTAATTTTTAATCTAATTTAATTATCCTTACATTTGCCCCCCAATTTTAAAAGGTAGTCATGGCGTGGGGTTTTTTCTCTCTTTACAAACTTAATCAATTTTCAACAAACACAAAACAATACATAGTTATTTAGAAAGACATATTACACACAGTAGAAATATTTAAGCAATAGGAATACTAAAATCAAAATGCAATATAATAAACGAAACTATAACAACAAACACAGTAATGAGAATTAATTGATAAAAATGAATTTCCATACATATAATTGAAGATTAGCTTGTTTAAATCTATTCGACATCGAGAAAAAGAGCTCTCGTTTCCTCCTATTCCTTCATAATAATAGATTTATATTATAGCTAGCAGATAATATTTTTAAAAAAAGTATTGGAAAATAATATATCAAACAATAAGATAGTAAATATAAAAATACATGATATCATACAAATGTTAAAATAATAATTTTGTATAAAAATCTACTCTGGCGCCATCGTAGTAATACCTTATATTGTTACACATATTTTGCATATATGAAATACATTTTTTAAAAAGATAAAAAAATATAGACACTAATAAAATGAAATTATTAATAATATAAAAACGGTGTATAACACACAACTTATATGCACTATTCAACACAATAAACAATATTTTATTTCACATGCGTTATAAAATATAAAAATTATAAGAATATAGGAATAAATAAATACAAGAATATAAGAGCACTTTTTTATCATTTTTGAGTCGGAAAAGTGGACTCACTTCAATAATAACTTTTAGTATGTATGAAAATTTTCTCAATATTCACTGTAACTTAACAATATCGTATACAATATTTTGAATCTTTCCTTAACCTTCTAAAAATTCGTTTCATAGACAAAAATTCTTGATTTTCTCTTACATCACACATCCACTAATATAAACTGTATCACCTTACTTAATTTTGAACACATCTCTCTGAGAAATCTGCGTGATCAACTCACAGATGTTCAGAGATGCTGATAAGAAACAATGAGAGGTGTACGTATCAAACTAAACAAGTTTGTCCTCTTAATGTTTCGAGACATATACAAAATTATAATGATTGTATTCTCCCTTATCCACTGTATAATATCCAAAATTAGACTTCAAGTTATTAAGTTAATTTTATTTTTAGATAAGGAAAATTTCGAGAAATAGTGAATCCTGATATATGGCCGGTATATCAAAACACACAATTTCAAAATAAAAAAAAAATTAAATGACATGCAATAAGATTACTGCTGAATAAAATAATTAACAAAACAATTGAATTCAATGGAGAAAAAATAATACAACTTGACTTTACTTTTGTTTCTTATAAAAATCAATATCTCTAGTATTAGTTCTCTCAGTCATTTTTCTAAAAACTTAATTTATATCTTTCATTTTAAAAAACCAATTTCTGTCATAACTCTTAACTCATTCGACATCTTAAGATAAAATTATGAGAAGTATATTAAAATTTCTTAAAATTTTGTATGACTAAACCTATATACTTTGTTTTCTCAATTAAAATATAAAGAAAATATATCTCATTTATAACACAACTATATTATAAAAATTAAATACCATATCATATCATATATTATTCTTTTTCGTAAAGTTCTGTTCAGCAAAACTCAGTTCTTCAATGTTACTAAAATTGGAAATATACCATTTAACTGACCTCCACTTTGCAGCGCCAGAAACCCTTGGTGAACGGTAATCCAGATGCTGTTGTCACGTTATTTCACTAGTAAAATTTTATTTATTTTTTTAATGTTGTTGCTTCACTATTTCACAGTATTACCGTGCAGACTTTCCGGCGAAGAAGATTTGTTCCTTTTATTTTTCTTTCAATATTGGTCCTTCCATCATTGTATCACTGGAACTAAATCAAAATACCATTCGGAAAAAACATATTTTTTATCTATTCTGGTGGAAGGGATTGACATCTTTCATCATGGAGTTTAGGGGATTCACGCTTTCCCCCCTCTTTTTCTCTCCATTAGAATGTTTCTTCCATTCACGGTAAACTGGATGGCCTCTTCAGCAAAAACAGAATGTCGTTCGGCTGTAAACACTGCATTATTCTCGGTGTTAAGAGCGATGTTCTTCCGGGGATCACTAGCGCGTTCTTTTTTTCCGTACCATAGAGCAGCATTCCTTTTAATTCCGGCAACCTGACGTCTTCAGCCAAGAGGTTGAGTGCCAGCGAAGTTCCATAAAAATCTCCATATCAGTTATTACGTTCGTTGGCGTTAGTTTTTATATTAAATTATTTTATAAAAAAGATTAGTTTTTTACGTTAAGATTTGAAATCCATTCGCAGATAAAAAATCCTAACGGCTTTAATTCTGTCATGATTTTTAAAGACAGAATCAGATTAAAGTTTAAAAAAGGAGATTTATTATTTATTCCATCGTTTCGACATCTGTTCTGACACTGAGAGCAGGGAGGAGAAAGCACGCCATGGTGGTGGTTTCAAGTGGATAACACTAGAAAAACATATGGTAAGTATCGCTGCTTTGAAGAGGGTGCTTGCAAGTTAATGCTGACATATGTTGACTATTAAATCTAACGAGCTGGAATTAGACAAGTTTATTGGCTAGGCCATATGTTCGGAAGAAATAAATGGGTGATTAGTTTGATACTTGAATATGGGAACGGAGAAAGATGAGTCAAGTGCTAGATAGGGAATTTAATTTTTAATCTAATTTAATTATCCTTACATTTGCCCCCCAATTTTAAAAGGTAGTCATGGCGTGGGGTTTTTTCTCTCTTTACAAACTTAATCAATTTTCAACAAACACAAAACAATACATAGTTATTTAGAAAGACATATTACACACAGTAGAAATATTTAAGCAATAGGAATACTAAAATCAAAATGCAATATAATAAACGAAACTATAACAACAAACACAGTAATGAGAATTAATTGATAAAAATGAATTTCCATACATATAATTGAAGATTAGCTTGTTTAAATCTATTCGACATCGAGAAAAAGAGCTCTCGTTTCCTCCTATTCCTTCATAATAATAGATTTATATTATAGCTAGCAGATAATATTTTTAAAAAAAGTATTGGAAAATAATATATCAAACAATAAGATAGTAAATATAAAAATACATGATATCATACAAATGTTAAAATAATAATTTTGTATAAAAATCTACTCTGGCGCCATCGTAGTAATACCTTATATTGTTACACATATTTTGCATATATGAAATACATTTTTTTAAAAAGATAAAAAAATATAGACACTAATAAAATGAAATTATTAATAATATAAAAACGGTGTATAACACACAACTTATATGCACTATTCAACACAATAAACAATATTTTATTTCACATGCGTTATAAAATATAAAAATTATAAGAATATAGGAATAAATAAATACAAGAATATAAGAGCACTTTTTTATCATTTTTTGAGTCGGAAAAGTGGACTCACTTCAATAATAACTTTTAGTATGTATGAAAATTTTCTCAATATTCACTGTAACTTAACAATATCGTATACAATATTTTGAATCTTTCCTTAACCTTCTAAAAATTCGTTTCATAGACAAAAATTCTTGATTTTCTCTTACATCACACATCCACTAATATAAACTGTATCACCTTACTTAATTTTGAACACATCTCTCTGAGAAATCTGCGTGATCAACTCACAGATGTTCAGGGATGCTGATAAGAAACAATGAGAGGTGTACGTATCAAACTAAACAAGTTTGTCCTCTTAATGTTTCGAGACATATACAAAATTATAATGATTGTATTCTCCCTTATCCACTGTATAATATCCAAAATTAGACTTCAAGTTATTAAGTTAATTTTATTTTTAGATAAGGAAAATTTCGAGAAATAGTGAATCCTGATATATGGCCGGTATATCAAAACACACAATTTCAAAATAAAAAAAAAATTAAATGACATGCAATAAGATTACTGCTGAATAAAATAATTAACAAAACAATTGAATTCAATGGAGAAAAAATAATACAACTTGACTTTACTTTTGTTTCTTATAAAAATCAATATCTCTAGTATTAGTTCTCTCAGTCATTTTTCTAAAAACTTAATTTATATCTTTCATTTTAAAAAACCAATTTCTGTCATAACTCTTAACTCATTCGACATCTTAAGATAAAATTATGAGAAGTATATTAAAATTTCTTAAAATTTTGTATGACTAAACCTATATACTTTGTTTTCTCAATTAAAATATAAAGAAAATATATCTCATTTATAACACAACTATATTATAAAAATTAAATACCATATCATATCATATATTATTCTTTTTCGTAAAGTTCTGTTCAGCAAAACTCAGTTCTTCAATGTTACTAAAATTGGAAATATACCATTTAACTGACCTCCACTTTGCAGCGCCAGAAACCCTTGGTGAACGGTAATCCAGATGCTGTTGTCACGTTATTTCACTAGTAAAATTTTATTTATTTTTTTAATGTTGTTGCTTCACTATTTCACAGTATTACCGTGCAGACTTTCCGGCGAAGAAGATTTGTTCCTTTTATTTTTCTTTCAATATTGGTCCTTCCATCATTGTATCACTGGAACTAAATCAAAATACCATTCGGAAAAAACATATTTTTTATCTATTCTGGTGGAAGGGATTGACATCTTTCATCATGGAGTTTAGGGGATTCACGCTTTCCCCCCTCTTTTTCTCTCCATTAGAATGTTTCTTCCATTCACGGTAAACTGGATGGCCTCTTCAGCAAAAACAGAATGTCGTTCGGCTGTAAACACTGCATTATTCTCGGTGTTAAGAGCGATGTTCTTCCGGGGATCACTAGCGCGTTCTTTTTTTCCGTACCATAGAGCAGCATTCCTTTTAATTCCGGCAACCTGACGTCTTCAGCCAAGAGGTTGAGTGCCAGCGAAGTTCCATAAAAATCTCCATATCAGTTATTACGTTCGTTGGCGTTAGTTTTTATATTAAATTATTTTATAAAAAAGATTAGTTTTTTACGTTAAGATTTGAAATCCATTCGCAGATAAAAAATCCTAACGGCTTTAATTCTGTCATGATTTTTAAAGACAGAATCAGATTAAAGTTTAAAAAAGGAGATTTATTATTTATTCCATCGTTTCGACATCTGTTCTGACACTGAGAGCAGGGAGGAGAAAGCACGCCATGGTGGTGGTTTCAAGTGGATAACACTAGAAAAACATATGGTAAGTATCGCTGCTTTGAAGAGGGTGCTTGCAAGTTAATGCTGACATATGTTGACTATTAAATCTAACGAGCTGGAATTAGACAAGTTTATTGGCTAGGCCATATGTTCGGAAGAAATAAATGGGTGATTAGTTTGATACTTGAATATGGGAACGGAGAAAGATGAGTCAAGTGCTAGATAGGGAATTTAATTTTTAATCTAATTTAATTATCCTTACATTTGCCCCCCAATTTTAAAAGGTAGTCATGGCGTGGGGTTTTTTCTCTCTTTACAAACTTAATCAATTTTCAACAAACACAAAACAATACATAGTTATTTAGAAAGACATATTACACACAGTAGAAATATTTAAGCAATAGGAATACTAAAATCAAAATGCAATATAATAAACGAAACTATAACAACAAACACAGTAATGAGAATTAATTGATAAAAATGAATTTCCATACATATAATTGAAGATTAGCTTGTTTAAATCTATTCGACATCGAGAAAAAGAGCTCTCGTTTCCTCCTATTCCTTCATAATAATAGATTTATATTATAGCTAGCAGATAATATTTTTAAAAAAAGTATTGGAAAATAATATATCAAACAATAAGATAGTAAATATAAAAATACATGATATCATACAAATGTTAAAATAATAATTTTGTATAAAAATCTACTCTGGCGCCATCGTAGTAATACCTTATATTGTTACACATATTTTGCATATATGAAATACATTTTTTAAAAAGATAAAAAAATATAGACACTAATAAAATGAAATTATTAATAATATAAAAACGGTGTATAACACACAACTTATATGCACTATTCAACACAATAAACAATATTTTATTTCACATGCGTTATAAAATATAAAAATTATAAGAATATAGGAATAAATAAATACAAGAATATAAGAGCACTTTTTTATCATTTTTGAGTCGGAAAAGTGGACTCACTTCAATAATAACTTTTAGTATGTATGAAAATTTTCTCAATATTCACTGTAACTTAACAATATCGTATACAATATTTTGAATCTTTCCTTAACCTTCTAAAAATTCGTTTCATAGACAAAAATTCTTGATTTTCTCTTACATCACACATCCACTAATATAAACTGTATCACCTTACTTAATTTTGAACACATCTCTCTGAGAAATCTGCGTGATCAACTCACAGATGTTCAGAGATGCTGATAAGAAACAATGAGAGGTGTACGTATCAAACTAAACAAGTTTGTCCTCTTAATGTTTCGAGACATATACAAAATTATAATGATTGTATTCTCCCTTATCCACTGTATAATATCCAAAATTAGACTTCAAGTTATTAAGTTAATTTTATTTTTAGATAAGGAAAATTTCGAGAAATAGTGAATCCTGATATATGACCGGTATATCAAAACACACAATTTCAAAATAAAAAAAAAAATTAAATGACATGCAATAAGATTACTGCTGAATAAAATAATTAACAAAACAATTGAATTCAATGGAGAAAAATAATACAACTTGACTTTACTTTTGTTTCTTATAAAAATCAATATCTCTAGTATTAGTTCTCTCAGTCATTTTTCTAAAAACTTAATTTATATCTTTCATTTTAAAAAACCAATTTCTGTCATAACTCTTAACTCATTCGACATCTTAAGATAAAATTATGAGAAGTATATTAAAATTTCTTAAAATTTTGTATGACTAAACCTATATACTTTGTTTTCTCAATTAAAATATAAAGAAAATATATCTCATTTATAACACAACTATATTATAAAAATTAAATACCATATCATATCATATATTATTCTTTTTCGTAAAGTTCTGTTCAGCAAAACTCAGTTCTTCAATGTTACTAAAATTGGAAATATACCATTTAACTGACCTCCACTTTGCAGCGCCAGAAACCCTTGGTGAACGGTAATCCAGATGCTGTTGTCACGTTATTTCACTAGTAAAATTTTATTTATTTTTTTAATGTTGTTGCTTCACTATTTCACAGTATTACCGTGCAGACTTTCCGGCGAAGAAGATTTGTTCCTTTTATTTTTCTTTCAATATTGGTCCTTCCATCATTGTATCACTGGAACTAAATCAAAATACCATTCGGAAAAAACATATTTTTTATCTATTCTGGTGGAAGGGATTGACATCTTTCATCATGGAGTTTAGGGGATTCACGCTTTCCCCCCTCTTTTTCTCTCCATTAGAATGTTTCTTCCATTCACGGTAAACTGGATGGCCTCTTCAGCAAAAACAGAATGTCGTTCGGCTGTAAACACTGCATTATTCTCGGTGTTAAGAGCGATGTTCTTCCGGGGATCACTAGCGCGTTCTTTTTTTCCGTACCATAGAGCAGCATTCCTTTTAATTCCGGCAACCTGACGTCTTCAGCCAAGAGGTTGAGTGCCAGCGAAGTTCCATAAAATTCTCCATATCAGTTATTACGTTCGTTGGCGTTAGTTTTTATATTAAATTATTTTATAAAAAAGATTAGTTTTTTACGTTAAGATTTGAAATCCATTCGCAGATAAAAAATCCTAACGGCTTTAATTCTGTCATGATTTTTAAAGACAGAATCAGATTAAAGTTTAAAAAAGGAGATTTATTATTTATTCCATCGTTTCGACATCTGTTCTGACACTGAGAGCAGGGAGGAAAAAGCACGCCTTGGTGGTGGTTTCAAGTGGATAACACTTGAAAAACATATGGTAAGTATCGCTGCTTTGAAGAGGGTGCCTGCAAGTTAATGCTGACATATGTTGACTATTAAATCTAACGAGCTGGAATTAGACATGTTTATTGGCTAGGCCATATGTTCGGAAGAAATAAATGGGTGATTAGTTTGATACTTGAATATGGGAACGGAGAAAGATGAGTCAAGTGCTAGATAGGGAATTCAATTTTTAATCTAATTTAATTATACTTACATATATATATATATATATATATATATATATATATATATATATATATATATATAAATTAATGTATGCATAAGTAGTCCTAAGTCAGCAATGTTTATAATACTACAGCTTCATTTTTTTAAAAAATTTTGATTGCTCATGTGTCCTGTTTGGTTTGCTTACCATCTATGTGTTTTGCGATTTTGATTGCTGAATGTTCATCTCTCATTCGTAGAGAATTAGACTATATATATATGCATGTATATGTAACGTTAGCCGGTTGTGGTTATTTTGGATTGTTGGTATCTGGTTTCAGGAAACATCTACATAATTAATGTTCAAATTTTTTTTGCCACACAGTCACATTATATTTCATGATTAACAGGGACAAAAACGCATACAGTCACAAGCGACATAACGAAAGCAAAAGGCGACGATTACATGTTGAAGACAAACAAAATCAGAGATGAACAAAGAACTCTCATTTTTTTTTACTGGGTGTTGAAGGTCACGTGACTTTTTCAAACAGAAGCTATGATAGATCAGAAACTGCCGCACTGATGCAATCTTGCTATACGATTAGAATTAAGAGCCGCATTATGTGGGAAAGCCAGTTAAAATAATTAAACGCGAGTCCTGAAGGATGGACTAAATAATTAAAATGTGACTAAAAATGATATTATAGGAAATTCTCACGTTTTCCCCCTCAACAAAATACGTGTGTAAGCGATGGCCTTTGATACACATCCGTATCAGAGATACTAAGTTTAAAATTAAAATTTTATCATTTTGGAAAAAAAAATTCCCTTACCTTAAACAATGACATATAAAAATCTCTAAAAAGGAGACTAGATTACATCAGAATATAAAAAAAATATGAAATAAGGTAACCATAAAATACAAATAATGTTCAGAATAGGCACATTTTCTTTAGTGGTCATTATGTCTGGGATAATGCGTGTAGTAATTACAAGAAAACACAAAACAAAAATATCAAAATAACATTTGAAAAGGAATGAAAACAGAAAATAAGATTAAAAAATAATTATAATATAAAATATTATCAATGATAAATATCATGGAACGTTAAAGTTTGTTTCATAACTAAAAATTGTTAGACGTTTTGCTCTAATGGTAAAACTTAATAATTTTAATGTAGATAGAGAATTAAGAAAGGGGGATATAATTCAAACTCCTCCCTGTTTCCATCAAAGAGTTCCCTGTTTAATCATCTCCTCCCGGTTTTAATCATCCTACTTCTACAAAATTGAAGCAGAATACTGAGATGAAAGATGAAAACAGGAATACTCTGAAATGAATTAGAAGATGGACCCTATGTTTCGCACATGTATAAGACCTATAAGCATTTCTTATTGTGGTATGTATATATATACCGTTCCCCCTCTCTCTTTCTCTTTATATATCTACCGTAAAATACGGCATGTAACGCGCACTTTTAGCACAAAAAAACCCCGAAATTTACGGATGCGTGTTTTACACTGGTTATAAAAACTATACTCTTAAAAGTAAAAAAAAATAGATGACCTTTAAAACATTTAGTCTTCTACATATCTCAAAATTCTATTATTCAAAAGAAATTAAATACTTTATGAACTTAAAAAGCTGTAGTTCTAGATGTAGGCTATTTCTTTGAAAGGTAACACCTCGAATAAAGGACTTCAAAACATAACATAATAGCATACGTACATTTCAAGTATCCTCGTAAAATACGGGATGTGCTTTATATGGTGAATATACCTTAAAATTTAAAAAATATACAGATTGAAAAAATAGGGGCACGTTATACGCCGGATTTTACGGTATATATAATTTTGTAATTTGGATAAATGATTCTTCGGAGATCATTTCGTTACTCTACAAGCCCATTTCGACTTAAAAGTTAAATGCATAATGCATTGACTATAAGATATTCATCACCATGAGGGAATTCCCTTTAGCATAAGGTAAATGGGATTATATTCACCTTGCTATAAACAATTTCTACCGAGCTTTTATGTTTTTCACTGCCTCGTCGCCAATGGTTTTGTTTTCTAGGAATCTGTAAATCACAAAACAAAAGTCGATCGTTTTATTCCGTCATTTTAAGAACACTCTAGAGATACTCAGTTTTTGATGAAGAGTATAACTTTAGTATGAAGAGTTAACACTTTTCAGATTAGAAAATTGGTTTGCTAAAAAATAGCAATGAGCTTCAAAAATTACTTTTGTTATTCTTATATTTCATTTAAATAAGAAAATGTACAGTGTGTATAATATTTTTAGTAATAAAATTCGCAATGTTTCTGATATTTAAATTAGTTTCATAATAATATAGATAAATATAAAAAAATTGTAAATGTGTTGTAAATTGTGATTTAAGAAGTATAGGGTGACTCAGAATAGCGTGAGTTTTCAAAATGCGTGGTAGAAACCATGAGCAGGTAACAGCACTGTTGGACGTGACCTTGAGCAAGTAAACACTTTGCAATATTGGTAACCATGGGTCAGTGGAACGGGCAACAGCATGCATTAGCCATAAAAATGTTTTATAAAAGCAGTGATAGTTTTATATAAAGCTGCGAATAGGGAGTTTTGATGTTTTTTACAACTTAGGACGTCATGGTACCGTAGCATCAAAACACTCGATAAAAAGTTAGATTCATGGCATGAAAATGCCCTAAAGAAGAAACCAACATGATGATCAAGAAGTGATCATACTCCCAATAGATATTGCAGCGGTCAATGAGAAGTATCAGCAACAGATTTCAAGAATGCATTCGTAGAGTAGGACATCACCTAAAGGACGTAATTTTAAAAAAATGACGATTTTATTAAATGTTCCTTAAAAGGCAAATTTTTGATTGTTTAAATTACTACAGCTAAAATGTTTTTCTTCCATCAATCTCGGTTTTACTATATTGTTAAAAATTTCCCGTTTCTTTCAGTCAACTTGTACATTTTGAATCGAAGACTCGTAAGGGAATCGCAAATGGCGTTCTTGTAAACAAAAATTAATTTTCCTTTTGTCAGGCCGAAAGTAAACAATTTTAGAAAATAAAAGGAATTTTCCTTGTTTTAGAAATACAAAGTATTGAGATTTACCAAAACATTTTTTTTCGAATTATGAAACATCGCTTACACGATTTGTACGGAAACATAAGACACTTATGAGAAAAATATCACAGTTTTATTGGTTTAGTAGATCTGTAAACCAAAAAAAATATCACTTTTTAAAAAAAAACATTATTAAGTGCACAATTTTAAACATATCTTGTTCTATTTTTCTCCACCGTGCGATTATTTATTTATTTAACAATTTTTAAAATATTTATCTGCGTTTTTCTCTAAAGATACGACTAATGAAATTTCCACCAAAGTTAAAATCCACCTAGCATTTTAAATGCTGGTGTTTCGCTTAAATTAATGATAAATAGCAACAAACGTCTTTAGGGACATCCATGACTAACAATTTCAAGACCATGAATACTTTAAAAATACACTAGTTCCTCTAATCCCCAATATTTATGTTGTATTTTGTGAACACTTTCATATCCAGTTGTTTACTTTGTGGAAGCCTTATAATTCTATATAAGTCAACCTTAGAAATAGTACTCAAACATACGAATGTATCTATACACTGCTGAAAATGATGTTCAACACATAGAAAACAAATTATCACACATCATTACTTGTTTTCAATTATTCTCTTAACCATATCAGTCTCGAAAAGGCAAGACAGGAAGAAGGGGGCAAAGTCGATATGATCCATACTGTTTTTAACAAACATTAAATTATTTCTATGATGAAGTCAAAATAGATGCGTAAAATCCACGAGTAAGAATTTGTTTTTCACTTAAAGATGATTTCATGCACCGCACAGTATTGATATCATGGTATCTTCTATACTCTTTATAAGAATTTCAAAATAGTTTGCTTCATCTTCATGAATGACTCATCCACTTTAAGAAAATATCTACCTTGTAATAATAGGAGTATTCAAAGTAACTCAAATTATATTTCACATTTGCAATATATCTCTTCGAGTCATTAAATGGTCGTTTGAATGAGTTTCAGTCATTTTAATACAAAATTTGCAACTCTCTCTAAATTAATTTATTTTTATCAGGTATAATATAAAAAAAAATTTATTAAATGTTTAGCATACAGATAAAAATAATGTTTACTTTTGAAAACTTATAACGGTGTAATTTGCATTATCAAACAATTATAACAGAAAAAAGTCATTTTCTTTAACGTTTATAAGTAGATTTAGAAGTATAAAAAATATTTAAAACATAACCGTATTATGTTTCTCTATTACATAAGCCTCTCATCTAAATTTAACTACATATTGCATAATTATTGGTCGGATTCTTCATCAAAATGTTAGAAATAAACAATTTATTTTATTTCTTCTTTTCTTAAATGTATATGGTAAAGTGGTGTTTCTAAAGAGCTGGGTTAAACATTCTTCTGATTCTGATTAACAGTAATCAAAACGGATTTAATGTATCCACAAAATTTTATTGCTGATACATACTTTTTAAATTTAAAACAATTTCAGTACGAAAAAGGAACTAAAATAATTTTACTATATTTTTATGTGTTCATAATTATAAGTACATCCAAGATTTTGCTGTCGTTATTCAACTTACGAACGAATAATTACATACTGATATGTAATGTTCTATAACGGCGGGTCTAACATGATTCATATGTAAACTCCGAAATTCTTTCGAACCGATGTTAGAACGTCTCAAAGAAAAGAATTTAGTGAGGCTCAATTGCGAAAAAAGCAATTTTTATGTTGAAGTGGAAAGTCATTTCACCGTAAAACTAAAATAATTCAAAGTTCTAGAGCAGCCATATAGAAAATATGATCAAATGTTAAAGCAATGTTTCGGTACTAAAGAAATCACTTATAATATCAAAGTTGTCGCATTAAGATCGACAATGTATTATTTATCTTACTGCTCTATGAAAAATGTCTGCTGCTGAAACAGTCCATAATTTTGATGGAAAAGTTTCGAGGCCACCAGTCACCGTAATTTAAATAATTCGTTTCACAATAATGTTAAGCGATAAACGTGAAATAGTAAGAAAGAAAAATGTCCTAAAGTACATTAAATACACCATGAAAAGAATAACTTTTATGCTATCGGATGAAAAACATTTTCATCTTGATGGACCAGATGTTTTTAACTGTTTGAACATGATCTCAAAAAAAGGTAAAGGCATCAGATAAAATAGGCTATTAAAGATATATTTGTTCTTTGGAGCAGTTTTCTGCTAGCAGTAAAATGGACTGAGTGCGTGTAGCTATTAATATGCACACTGTACCTACTAATCTTATAATTTTCAAAAATTTATCGTAATTAGAAGGAGGAATAATTTTATTATTTTTAAACAAAGGCAAAAGCTTTTCATACATATATCGTAATAATTAAATAAATAAGTAAAAGGTTTCAAGAAAGAAACATTTTGGGGCCCATCCATATAATTCTCAAGCACGAACATTATTGAGACCATTTATGCTTTTCTTGTTAGAAAAAGGGTATGCAAATGGTGGAAGTAAAAATCATTTGAAGAGCTTGAGGCATGGATACCGTTAATTAGAATAAGTCTTCTGAATAGGATGCTATTAACCTTGAATATTTGAAAAAAAAAACTTTTTTAAAGTATGCCAGACTGAATAGGTCATTGACAGGAAAACTAAAAAACCCAAAAAATGATAAAAAATAAAAAAAAAACAGAATGGTTTTAAAAAATGTAATCTTGAGAAAAAAAATGTGTTTATTGTTTCTTTATTTTACTCCTCACGTACACGAAAACAATTAAAATTTAAAAAAGCATTGCTCATACATATAATTCAGTTAATATGTAATACAGGTATTCTAACTCATACCCTATAACAGTAACAACCAGTATACACACACACATATGTAAATACATATATTCTAGGGTTGTGTTTTCATTTACAGTCTGTGTGTATATGTATATATATATATATATATATATATATATATACTCTACAACAAAAACACGACGCACCAAGAGTAGTTGTCCGATAAAGACAAAAAATGGTGAGTAGAAAGATTATGTACAGAATAGAAAATTATGAATATTTCAGAAAAGTTAAATAAGTTATTTCAGAGTAACATAGTTACAAAGTAACGAGATCAATAAGATGTTGACCCACACCTAGGATGGATGCAAGCTGTCATACGACGTGGAATAGAGTGATAATATACCCTGATGGTCTCTTGCGGTATTCCTTGTCAAATTTGATCCACTTGTCGCACCAGGTAATCAACATCTCCTGAAATAGGCAGTCGTTTTCCCATCATATACCAGACATGCTTGATTGGAGACATGTGTTGATCTGGCTGACCAAGAAATGTTTGACAAACTGTAAGACAGTTCACAGTTCAGATACTCGTGCCGTATGAGGTGTGACATTATTTTACTGAAAAATAAGGCCAGAGTGCTGTAAAAGGAACGGTAGATAAACAGTTCTCAAAATGTCGTCAACGTACTATTGTGCGGTAAGTGTGCTTCTAATGATGACCAAAAGGTTCCGGCTGTCAAAAGAAATGGTATCCCAGAGAATAACTCATGGTTGAAGGCATGTGTAACTTGCAATAGTGAAAGCAGGAATAGCACGTTGCCCTGGGGATGTCCAGACACCTCTTTGTAGATCGTTAGGACACAGTTGGAAGCAGGATTCAAATCTAAACCTTATACGCCCAAAGTCAGCATGATTCCAACCTGATCGAGCCAAGCTGCACTGTAATCTGGCTCGACAATGTACCGGCGTGATTTCGCTCTACCAGCCGTCTGTGACTGGTCATGGTGTACATTATTGTGCGGGTCCCGCATCTGATGGTTGATAACAATGAATCAGGCGCTGTGACAGGTGATCTGACCATCAATCTGTCCTCCCAATCTGCTGTGGCCCTTGGTCCACCGCTGGCATCATGACACTGAAATCTGCCACTTTACATTGGCATGTCAGCAGCTTCTAACTGACGCATCGCTTCGACCCATAAGACGAGCGATTCTCCAATTTACCCATCCTGCCTATTTCACTTCAATGATACGACCTCTTAAAAACTTTGACACTTGCTCGTAAAGAGATCAAATCCTGTGGTGAGGCATTTTTTCTGTCATTGAAAGGTATCCTAAATTACAAAGCAACAGAAATTTTGACTATAAGATTAAAAATCACTTTTTTAAGACACATGTTGTGTATTCAGTTCCAAAAATCGCTGTAACTCCCACTATTCCTTCATTGGTAACCAAATTTTTATCATTTGCATATTCGGTACAAACAATTTTGCATACGAAATTTCATAACAATCAGGTAACTCCTCGGAGCTTCTTTTGTTTTGTTATGGAGTGTATATATACTATATATACTTCCCACTTAAAGTTAAGGTTCAACCTGTTTAATGTGTTTAATTTGAAATATAATGAAAATGAAAGAAATTTGGCGGAAATATGCTCTAAGCAGTTTCTTATTGAATGCGACAATTATTGGAGGAAATAAAGTATCACAGATTTATGAAGAAAGATGTATCGAGAGAAATGACACTTGGAAATTGGGTTAGACTAAGAATTAGGTTCATTCCTAACTGCAATGCTTTAGTGGCATCGATATTTCCGCGCTATCAATTAAGTTATCGGATTTCGAAATGGAAAGCTATGATTAAATATGGAGTAACCTTTGTTATAGTACAAGTAAGGACCATGTATTTGGACAAGGTGCCTGACTAGTTGCGAAGACATTTTTTTGAAATTTTGCTGAAAATTTATTTTTAAACTCATTTTTTGTTTAATTATAACTGAAAACTAATAAAAACAGCAAAAAAAATTTCTTTCAATGTATTTTTTTTAAATATGGCCAATTTTAGGTTTAAATTAGACGTTATTTGTACGTTACGTTAAACATAGTAAAACAAATTCTAATGCATAATATTTCAAAAAACCCACATAATTTTACTCAAAAAACAATTACTAATGAATTGACCTAATATCTTTGAAAAATTTTAATTTGTTACTGAACTAGAAGTCAAAAAGTGCACGCAATGCAAATTTTTCAAAATTTCACATTTATCACACAGAAAAAAATCATAAAAAAGGTAAATATGCTGTTTTCTTAATCCCTACGTCACAGCATACATACTATAATAATGCACAATTACACAAAATTACAGACAATTATCTACAGAACTTTTTGAGATATCATGCTTAACGTGTTGTAAAATATCAAAAATCTGTTTCAGAGAAAAATGCATTTAAAGATTTAAAATTCAAAATTTAAAAACTATACTGCTGAAAAAACCTAAAACCTCTATATATCAAAAGAACAAATATTTTCAAAGCAATTATGAATATTATATACTTTCTTCAAACTTTTATCTTTTAATATTTTTAACAATTTTATAGTGTCAAAAAGCTTTTTCTTAAAGTCTAAGTACACAGTTTACGAAATACAGATTAGACGTATAAAAAGCACTTTAAAAAAACCTTATTGCATTAAAAATAAAAATATTTTACATAGAAAAACAAATATATATTATTCCATATTATTTTAGAAGTTAAGATATCGTATAAAATATATATGTGTTGTTTTACGAATAAACATTCACGAAAAAACTCTTAAAAAATATTGTTTATCACAAAAGTTATCATAAATTAGAATAAAAATCCTGCAAAGAAGTACTTTAAAACCCTCCATATGAATATACTAAGCCTTCTGTTTTTTCATCCTTAGTACTTTTTGTTTTCCTAACTGCTTTTCTTTTTTTCGAGACAATTTTGCAATTGGTAAAGAATGTCTTAAAGATGTTGAAATCCGTTGTTTATCAAATTTAAGTAACTCTTGAGCAACACTTTCAGGAAGGGAACCATTTACATTTCGAATTACTGATAATATACCAGCATAACCAGAATTATAAAGTATTAGAGCTAATAATGCACCCAAACGAAATGTTTCCAGTCCAATAAATATATTTTTGGGAACAATATTCCACAAAATGTTGTTATAACTTTCATTGCAGTTCTGTGTCTTACCATGAAGACATTTTTTCAACAAAGTTTCATTACACAGTTTTAGATATGTAGGCTTTATTTGGTTTATAATTTTATTAGGAAGTCCTTGCTCAATTTTTTTGAGGGGACTCCCAGCTGCTTTTGCCCTTTGGTAACGACACCAACTCTCAGATCCTTCAAGACACTGTCCATGCAATGAATTGTTTTTTCCAGATACACAGTGAAAAAATGCAGCTATTACACTACTCATCATCTTTTGTAGATTACCTACATTGTTTCGAATAGCTATTCCATAATAGTTCTGAATTCTGTCGATTAATTTATCAGTTAATTTATTTTTCCCTCCCAAACCTTTCGTCGTTTTTTTTAATTGACGCAACCGCCCCCCTACATGTTTCTGTACATGACCTATACACTCGAGTTTGGTTACTGTATTAATTCCATAAAAGTTTTTAACAGATTAATATCCTTTTGAGTCCCCATCTCCGTAGTATTCATTGTACTGTACATTCCTCACATTTGATCTCTCAAATATACGGTAGGCTCCAACAACCTCCATGTTCCCCGCGGAACCTTTGTAGTTCGAACATACATGTTTCGATGATTGGCTATTGCCTTTCGCGCATATGTGACAATATTGTGTCATAACTTCAATGTCTAAAATTTTACCGGTGTCAACTGATATGGCACTTACACACCCATTCAAAGATGAGTAGCCTCTGCGTTGCCAAGTACCATCAATGGATATTCCACATTTAGTGAAACTATTTGAGCCTTTGATTTCACTCAATGCAGCGTTGATGTTTTCTTGAGCAACGCGTTCAGTTGCTTTCAACAGTTTTCTTTCTTGATTGCGGAAAGCAAGTTTTGACAGGAAAGGTAAACCGAGGAAAGCACATAATTTTTTGCCAGCTGAAAATCCTTTCCCGATTATCCTTAGCCCCAAAACAATTGAAGAGTTTATAAGACAAGAACCTTTCATCTTCTCTGTCGTAGGGAAACCTTTAAAGAAGGAGCAGTTTTTGCACTTTAGGTTCATATGTGAGCATAATCCACTGACAGAGTCTTCTATAAGTTCCAAGCCCTGAGAATAACAATCAGACAACAAACTATGGCAAAAAATGAAATCAAAGTTGTCCAGCTGACAATTCTATTGTCTTTAGAAGTTTCAAACAATCTTTCTGAGAAAATTTCCAAACTTGTATGGCTTGATTCCAACTTTTTGGCACTAGCGGATTCAGTAGAATTGAGCTCAGATGTTTCATCATTCTCATTAATTGTGGCGCGAATGGTATAACGATTTCCAGTAAATCGGCGCTTCTTAGACCTCCTAGATCTTGATTTAGCCATAATTAATCAATATTTTGTCTTAAGAAAGACAGTTTTTTTCGTAAAATACACTCTGTCGCAAAAAAATATATGCACCCAGAAGAAATTGAGCTACATTCACGAAATTTGGTATGCATGTAGTGTATATGAAAATAAACAAATGATTAAAAATTCAGAACAAAATATCATTTTATTAAGCGGTTACAGCTTGCAAAATTAAAAATCAGTAAATAAATAGTAAAGCCACCTCTGGCAGCTATACAAGCCGAAATTCGGCGTGGCATCGATTCAATTAGATCACTTATGACCCCCTGTGGAAGATCCTGCCATAGTCTTTGCATCTGCGCAGTTAATTCTCCTGTATCTCGGGACGGCTGCAGTTGCCTTCCCAGCGTTCCAGACATGCTCTATTGGCGAAAGATCTGGTGACCTGACAGGCCATTTTAGGACGTCATATCCTTGAAGACATTATTGGGAGAGTCGCGCAAATGTGGACGAGCATTATCCTGTTGATAAATGGCACCTGGGCGACTTGATAGCATGGGTAGCACAATCGGCGTTAAAATATCGTCCACGTATCTGCGAGCTGTCAAAGTGCCTTGAAGGACCACTAAAGATGATCGTGTGTCCCAAGAAAATTGCTCCCCACACTGTCACACCTTGTGAAATTGCTGTATGCCGCTCGACAATAAATGCCGGATCGGATCGCTGGCCGGTGCGCCTCCAGACACGTGTGCGGTGGTCATCAGCACTGAGACTGAATCGGGATTCATCACTGAAGATGACACGTCTCCAGTCTGTCACACTCCAAGTTGCCCGAGGTCGGCAAAAATCCAGTCGACACTGCCTATGATGTGGGGTCAGTGGTAAGCGTCTTAGCGGACGTCGGCTCCTCAAGCCAACTTCGGTCAGTCGTCTCCTTATGGTTTCTCTTGATGGCACTGGATGTCTGGAAGGAGGTAAGTGGCGTTGAATCGATGCTAGCGACGTTGTTGGTGCCGAAGTGGCCACTCTTCTGATTGCACGATCCTCGCGATCATTTGTGTTCCTGGGACGTCCTGACCCTCCGCGACGGTACACTCTACCTTCTGTGATCCACTGTTGCCAACACCGAGCAACTACCATATCGCTCCGACCGAGGTGGCGGCCGATACGTCTATTCGACCAACCTGCTTCTCTGAGGCCTATTATACGGCCCCCTATCAAAGTCCGTCAGCTGCTCGTGCATACTGCCGCCGGTTACGTCTTAGAGGTATCTAAGTCTCAATATCGTCTATCAAAGTCATCAGATTCGTTTGGATAGCCGTATGGCGCTCGTACTCATGCTTTTAAACTCTCCCAGTTGCGCAACTAATATGCGCATAGCACACTTAGCCTTGTCTCATTGGCTTCGAAATTTTAATCATTTGCATATCTCTTACCAGACTACATTCTTGCCGAGTTTCGTGATTGTAGCTTGATTTCTTCTGGGTGCATATATTTTTTTGCGACAGAGTGTATATCAAAATAATAAATTAAACGAGGAGCGAAGAATCGAGTAGCTACAACATAAGCAAATCGAAAAATGACAACAAACCTGTAAAGTTGTTGCCAAATTTTACTAAAAACTATTAAATAATTTTTAAAAGAATATCACCATATTCAGTTTTAATGTTACAAAATTAATATTTTATAAATAAATTCAATAAAATTCCAAAAAGAGTAAAAATCTTTCAAAAATCAAAGTACTTCCGGTTTCGATTTTCTAACTTCCGGTTCGTTTTTGTTGTTCTCACTTTACATAAAAACTCCTATAACTTCGTAAATAATTGGAGTACAAGCAAAAGTAAGGTATTTTTAGAAAGAAGAAAATTCAAATATTAAAAATATCAAATAAATTTTTTTTTGTCATGTTCATCAAAATTGACGATTTTACACTAGTCAGGCACCTTAAAATACCAATATGCATACTAAGGTAGCCCCAAATACGCTTTATTGGAATCAAGATTCAGCTGGCTGTTCCATTCATTCCGAAATATGATGATTCTGAAGATAATACCCAAAAAGCACTGCTCGTTCATTTCGCACATTATCATCCACCAGGATGAATTCATTACCAATTGCAGAGACATATGGGGGAATATATCGATCAAACATCTCACCGTGTTATCTCCCTCCAGACAGAAATCCTCCATGACAGTGGGACAATGGAAAGAGATATCTGCCCTAACCATTATTCAATAATTTCTACATGTGTGTCTTTCAACATTGTTGGATTGGCTGTATCTAGTGTGTTGTTTCCTCCAGATCATCTGACACTCTGAATCGCTCTTCAGTGTATCCTGCACTTCTTATTGAAGAGTATAGAAGTCCACTGTTGTCTGGCTCAGAAAACGTGTTCCGTTGCCTAATATAAAGAGTAACATCAATTTCGATGGCTTTAGGAACACACACTGGTCATTTTGTACAGAAACTTGCATTGGAAAGTTGTTTTTGCGCCATTGTAGAGAAGATTCTTGCTCCAGAAATTCTGACAAAAAAGTTCTTCAACTAGCTGTTTTATCGTAAATCTTCTTCTCATTCATACTAAAAGATAGAAAACAGTCTTTGACAGATTCTTTTAGCTCGTGGTTCACCTGAATACATAGTATATATCTAGATGCATAGTCTGTAAATTCCATTTGATTCTACAGTCATTGGCTTACTCTGGGAGACAAGTTAAGACACTCAGAAGCATCAGCTTGTTTCTATGCGCTTTTTTCCATTCATTCCGATTCCTTCCACCTCAATGAATCGACAATGTAAGAATTTTTTGAATTATATTTCTAGACTCTTCTAGATATTGTCAACGAAATTCCCAACAAATTGTGAAGTTAAACAATCATACACATCAAGACACGTAATTTTGGTTTGGGCACACATTTACTCTAATGTCTACTTAAAATTCCGTTCCTTTAAAATAAAAATTATAAATATCGTTATCTTCATATAAGCGTACTTAAAGTGCATGATTATCGTTCATATAAACAATGAAATTTTATGTTTCTGTGATTTTTAATGGCAAACTTCGAAAAAGTCATTATACCTTAACATTTGAAGGCATACACTGACAGTGTAAGCACAACCCGGAAAAGTAATGCCAACATGAAGATGAAAAGTGTAAGATTTTATAAATTCATAGAAAACTTTGGTAATTTAAAAATTAATTTATATTTTAAAACCGCCTCCATTATATTTAATTTATTCGGAAAGTAAAAATCTTATGTTCTTTAATGAGTTTGGTTATTTCAAGAGTAATTTTGGATGAAATAACTAAGAGTTATAAATATAACAATTATCTTAAGGCTACAAGGTACCCTTTTTCAAAAAAAAAAATTTGGAGACAGTTACAGCAAAAAAATAATTGATGTTTTATATTTAGATTATATTAAGCTGATTCTGTAAGCAAAAAGTCAGTTTGACCAGCCATTATTTTACAATTTAAAAAAATTAGGAATTTTTGAAGTTTATTCAAACTTTTATAAAATACTCAATTTTTAAAACTTTTTTGTAATTTTAAGTTATTTATGATTCTTAGATTATTACAAACAATATTTAGTATGGATTTGAAAATCTATTTCCTTGTTGATTTTTAATAATTATTTTTCTAGAAAAACCTGGAAAACACACGAAATTTTTTTAAATATCAAATTTAGCATTTTTTAGAAAAATAACTATAGTTCTCAGCCCTAAATCCCTACTAATTTTTATAGAACGTACATTTGGGAGTATATACAAAAAAATTCTTGAACATGAAAAAAGCCTTAGGGATTAGACAATAATTATACCTACAAAATTAAAAGTCTGATAAAAACGCATTTAAAGCTTGTAAAGTCATAAAACAAAAACTTATAATGCCCGTAAAACTCTAATTTTTTAATATGTTAATTTCCGATGTATGTTCTACATTAAAACACTATTTTTATTAAATATAACTGAAAATTATGTTTTTAATTCAAAATATATTTTTGCATAATATTGATAGCATTTGTTAAGACGTCAGTTTATTCAGCTTTATCTTAACCTAATATTTCACAAAAGTTTTGAAACACGAAACATTCATGTACAAAATAATAATGATACTAATTTAAGCTAAAAATAGTCAGGTTTGCTCATACAATTTAAATTTTTTCAGTTTTAAATTGGGGCAGTTTAGAAAGTTTTAGCTCTTGTCGTAAGACTTTAAAATACTAAAATATAGTACTACAATATGTTTAGTACACTGCTGGACAATTGCTAAGGACGGATCACAAATTGCTATGTAGCATAACATTAAGCCAGACATGAGGCCTAGTAGGATAAAATATAGTTGCCACACTGTTCAGACATTAGAATAAAGAATATTTATTGTTCTGGAAAGTACAAAAGCTGTGAAACATCTGAAAGAAAAAAAATTGCATTTGATCTGCGTACGGAGAAATGGAACAATGCATCTAAAAGTCAGAAGGCACTTTAAAGAAAGGTATCAGTACGGGATATGTCCACCGTGGAGTGTGATGCAACATTCCACACGTCGTACCATACTTTGCACAACATTATCCAGCAGTTGTTGAGGCAATTTATCCCATCCCTCTATGATTGCACGGAGGAGGGTGTTCTTGTTTGTGGGAGGATAGTTTCGACCAGCAACTTGCCTCCCCAAAGCATCCCACACATTTTCAATGGGGTTTAGATCTGGAGAACGCGCTGGCCATACGAGACGTTGAATACCCTCGCTGTCTAGACAATCCTGAACAGCGAGTGTTCGATGACATGTTGCGTTGTCGTCCATAAAAACAAATTTATCATCGACAGCACCACGGAAAAGACGAACATGAGGAAGTAGAACTTCATCAATGTATCGTTGGCCCGTCATAGTCCCATTCGCAACCACATGTAGGCGCGTGCGGCCATTGATCATGATGCCGGCCCACACCATGATACTGCATGTCAGATATCGGTCCTTTTCCTGTATATTTTCTGGACGATAAGCAGTACCACTCTCGCGCCAGATCAGTTGGCGTCTACAATCCGATGACAGACTGAACCTCCTCTCATCTGAGAATAGTACGCATGCCCAGTCCTGTTCAGTCCAATTGTGATGCTCATGACACCATTGCAAACGGGCAGTACGGTGCTGTCTGGTCAATGGGACACACACAACATGTCTGGGTGCGTATAGTCCTCCTCCCCTCAAACGTCTGGCAACAGTTTTTCGGGAGATCTGCTTTCCTGAGGCAGCAAGAAACTGATTTGCCACCTGCTGAGTTGTGATGCGCCTGTTCTTTTTTGCTGATAGGACGATATATCTGTCTTCTGCAGGCGTCGTACTTCTAACACGACCTCCCCGTGCCGTCTACTACACATTTCAGTAGTTTTAAATGACTTCCACAGCCGTGAAACAACGCTGTGAATGATGTTGAACTCCCTGGCAACATCTGTTATTTTTCGCCCTTCTTCGACCTTTCCAATAATTCGGCCACGCATAAAATCATCTATGTGATGTCGGGAAGACATGCCAAAAATTTTAAGTTCGTCTATTAAATCTTTCCTGTAAAACTTTGACTTGAAACAACAACTGTCCACACGCGTCAAAACCTTTAAAGCTCTTATGAACGCTATCACGTGATGAACAGACGTGGAAAAAAAATTTGCATACTCATACTTCTTCTTACTAATATCCCGCACTTATTCTAATTTTCCACATTTTGCTTCCTTTCATTTTGTGGTTGCTATGGATGATAGTGTTATCAGTCCTTAGTAATTGTCCAGCAGTGTATAATGTAGTTTGGTACAGCAAGAAAATATTCAGTTATGTCTGCAGCATTTGAATTCAGAATACTTGTATTCGGAAGTCTAATTGCAGAATCTGCTGAAGACTGATTTTTAGATACATCATTTTCAGTAGTATTCCATCTCTTCGAAATATTGTTTCTCACAGAAACCCAGAACGCATTTGCCTTGGCATTTTCTGTACAGGAAAAATTAATTATAAAGCTTTTAAAGTATATAAACTATTTTTAAAGCAAAAATTGGCCATGAAATTAATCTTTATAAATTAATTATGAGAACTCAAAACATAACCAAGCAGAAATGATTTTAGTAATGAAAATTGGAATTAATAACCATTTCAAACTAAAAGCTCAAAAATATTTTTAATTAATTCAGCTAAAGTGAGCAAAAATGCTTTAAAAGGATACCGAAACCAAAACCATAGCTCATAAAACTTTAAATATTTTAAAAACTAATTTGCTAACAGATCTGAAATTTCGTGACAAGCATCTCAATGATATGGGTCACCAAAACATGCAAAAAAAATTTTAGAGTACTGTGTAGCCTTAAATTGAAGAAAAATATCAGATTCTTCCCCTTATCATATAAACATCTTTGAAGGTTACATTGATATACTCAGTAACTTTTCAACAAAGAAGAAAGTACATAGCTTACTTAAAAAAAGTTTCAAGAAGAATAAATGACCTTTAATCAAATATATACAATATATTAGCATAAAAAAAGAAATATTAGGAAAGTCAAGCCACTTCCGTAATCTAGAGAACGATTTAAATTTAAAAGAAAGTTTCAGTTTTAATCGGTGCTTATGGTAGCTTCGACCTACACTTAATGATATCTACAATCCTTCTTGACTAGAGTTTCTGCTAATTCGCTGATCGATGTGTGGAGGTGACACGTAATTCTGGAGAAAATTTATTTATTATTTCTCATTATCAGGTCTAACAGGAAAATAGGAACGTAGTGGATCATTAGAATTACTGGAAATTCGAATGGCAAATTCGATTGGCATTTGCTTAAAACGAGAACATCTACTTCTGTCTCGATTGGTACAACTTTCAGAACTGTGACTGAGAATTACGTAAGACATGTAATAGAAAATAGAAAACATTTTCTTTGTAAATGTCTAAAAATCTACATGCTTTTATGCAATTTAATGAATAAAATAAGTTCTAGATTTGTAATGCATTTTGTTTTATATATTTGTTGAAATTTTTAAAAGAAATTATTTTGGTATAGTACAGTAATCCATGCGTTAATTTGATTGTTCATCCTTATTATTTAATTATTATTTTTTAAATTGGAGATTTTAAAGTATAAATATTTTAATTCACTGAAGAGACATGAAATATGTACTAAACTTGTAGAAAGGACAATCAGAAATAATAATATATGATCCCTCTTTCACTTCTTAGAAAAAATAGTTGCAGTTACACAAAAATTACTAGCAGGCATAAAAAATTAACTGATATATTTAAATGTTAAGGAATAAATAATCAGCATTAATACTTTTTTGAATAATCTTGCTTTGTATATTTTTGTATGCAATTTTGTATCTATTTATTATTTTTTTGTATCTCAAATATTTTAAATTAAATTGTACATTACGAAAAGAAATTTATTTTTTTCATAGGAGAAAATAAGAAATAGTGCAATCTAAATAAATGCTGATTTTTTTTCAAGCTGATTTAGAATATTTTCATAAAACTTAATTTAGCTTAAATTTTAAATTCATACATAATTTTGAATTTCTTGCAATAACTCGAAATACACTGGCCTCAAAAAGTTAAGGTACAACCGGGTTTTTGTGTCTAATTTGCAAATTAATAAATGTAGAAACAAAAAATTTGGAGGATATGTGCATTAAATAGTTTTTTATTGAATGCGTCATAGAAATTTGTATAAGTGTATTGCAAAACGATTTATAACAAAAAAGCAATCTCTGCGGAAAAAAGTCCATTCTTGGAGAAAACAGCACATCACAGTGTTATGTGGTAAAATGGCATAAAAACAGTACAAAAATGGGTTCTAATAAGGAATGTGTCCACCCCTAACTTGAATGTATTGGCGGCATCGATTTCCCATGCTGTTTATTAAGTTGTCGGACACCGGAATAGGAAGCGAAGACCAGACACAGAGTAAGCCTTGTTTCAGCTCATGTAACGACCTTGGAGGGGAGGATTTAAAGCAGCAACCTCTCTGCCAAGATAATCCCAAAAGATGTTCTATCGGATTCAGGTCTGGAGATCGAGCTGGCCATTCCATTCGTTCCAAACCGTGATCCTCCAGATACTCCTCAACAATCCGAGCTCGGTGAGGGTCGTGCATTATCATCCATCAGAATGAAGTCGTTACCAATAGCAGCAGCATATGGGCGGACATATGGATCAAGGATCTCATCCCGATATCTAAGACCAGTTACGGTTCCTCCATGGAACACATGCAGGTCCAGTGTGGCCACCGAGCGAGATCCCTGCCCAAACCAGGATTCCACCACCTCTATAACTGTGTCTTTCAACAGTGTTGGATTGATGGTATCTAGTGCGCTGTTCCCTCAGATCAGTAGACGCCCTGAATCACTCTCCATTGTAAATCTGGACTCGTCTGTGAACAGCACAGAAGCCCATTGTTGCTGCGTCCAAGAAACATGTTCTCTTGCCCAGCATAAGCGGTTCCTTCGCTGTCGTCCGTTGAGGGGAACGCACACAACTGGTCTCTTGCATACAGACTTGCATTGTGAAGACGATTTCGCACCGTAGTAGCGGAGATTCTTCTTCCTGATGCTTGAAAGTGGTCTGCAACGAGCTGCGGCACAGTAGTGGTTCTTCTCCTTCGTGCCGAAAGAGCTGAAAACGGTCTTCTGCAGGTGTTGTAGCTCGTGGTCGGCCTGGAACAGGTCTTCTGGACACAGAATCTTCGGATTGGTATTGATCCCAAAGTCGCTGAACAACACTACGAGACATTGCGACTTCTAGCAGCATCAGCCTGCGACAATCCCATTTCCATCCATCCAGCTGCCCGCCACCTTAACAAATTGGGTAAACGACGTCTCTGAGACATTTTCTAAACTCTATTGACTATTGTCACCGAAACTGCCAACAACTGTTGAAAATCAACACAACTTACACACAAAAGTACGAAAGCTTGATATTTGCATATTTTTCTCTCACTCATAAATATACGTTCTTTTATATAAAATAAAAGCGGTAGCAATCGTTTTTGCATTAATGTTTTTAAAGTTCGTTATTATCATTCATGTAAACTATGCATTTTATTGTTACTGCCATTTTTTTTATGGAGAGCTTCGAAAAACATGTTGTACCTTAACTTTTTGAGGCCAGTGTATAATGTAACAAAAGTAAGTCTAACATTGTCACAATAATAATGGAACATAAATGCATACATTTATTCATTTATAATACTCATGATTTATCCATTACCACATTATCATTTGCAACACGAAAAATGATAAGTTTGAATTTAAACAAATAATAATATGTTACATAAAATTTTAAATTTATATTAACCTATTTATTACTTACAATATTGAGTAATAATTTATATAAATATATCTTTAACTTAAAATTTAGGGGAAAATGACAGAAATAATTTAATGAAATGCAAAAAATAAATGAACTCTAAACGATATATTTCAAAATTATGAACAGTTTTGAACAAGTGTAGAACAGGAATAGGTAATCCAGTACTTAAGCTTTCATACATCTAAGGCTTACTTTATAGCCCTGTAATAGTTTACTTGCTAATTTTACTATTACCTATAAAATTGTTATTAGTTGAATTTTAACTGAAAAGTTTTTTTTTCTTAAATTAATAGACATCTTACTAATAAAAGTTCTTTCTATGCCCCCAAGTCTATTTTAAACAACATTTTTTTCTTGGCATGGAAAAATGTCTCAAAAGTTCTTCTTATAACCATAATCCTTATTCGTTATGCCATTAAATCTTATGTTTTCACAAGAACATTGATAAAACTTTCTTCTTTTTAACTATGATTTAGAATTCTTCTGAGATTTTAAGGGAAGGCAAGATGATTAGAAAAATGAAGGAGTTGGTAAAAGTGTGTAAATGAAAAATGTAATCTCTTTTTCTAGAGGATTCTAGAAACTCCCTTGCGAAATAGAATACATTTATTATGTAGGATATTCAACGACATATCGTATATGAGGAGGAAATAATGTAACTTAGCAAGAGATGTTTAAATAATTGCCTTGCTTAGAAAGTGCAATATTAATATTTGTAGAAAATGTATGCGAAACGGAAGATCATAACAACGTGCATGCAGTTTTTTAAAATATTAATTAAAATATTTTCTTTTATAAAATTCCTTTCTAAATCATATTTATTTCAATACATAAAAATAACGAGTTTCTGAACTAAAGAATGCATTCATGCCTGCAGTTTTAAAGTAATATACAAATACAATATTTTGTTTTAAAAAATGTATTCTTCAAAAAAATTAGGAATAGCTTAGAACTCATTCAAAAATATATATATAATTGCCTAAAATTTTAATATAAATCGTTGCACAAATCTCGAACTCAAAAGCTTTGCATTTGTTGAAAAAATAACATAATTACGGGTTTTTTTATTTTCAGTTACCATTAAAATCAACATTATATAAGCATTAATCTCAAATATTCTTATAAACATTCACGCTGAAAAACAATTAAAAATATTTTTTTCGTCCTAAAAAATATGTAAACAAAGATGATTATCAATTATTTACAGACTTTTGGTGAAGAATTTATAATCTCATGCAATCAAGAATAAAATTTCTAAAATATTTTTTTCCGCTTTAACCCTTTATGTTCCGACGGTACTTATAAGTATCACTCACTTTCAAATTACACAAAATAATCATTTTAACGACTTTTCTGACGATACTTAGCAGGAATATCCTTTGAAATCCACTCTTCCAAGATATATGGCAACACGGGTTCTGTGATGAGTAATTTAGTGGGGAAGGCGAATAGTTTTATAGCAGAAATTGCGTTTTCAGCTGACGGCGTTTTCAGAGGATTGCGAAGTTTATCATTTTTGTCCCGAAAAAATAGTTAATGCCAAAATTTAAGTGTCTTATTTTTTTGTATGTTAATGAAGGTCTTAGAAAACGATTTGACTATTTATTTTAAGTGAACAGTGTAAATAATTAATTTTACAGTTGAATATCTTTAATTAATTAGCTCTAATTAAATTTCCAAAAGTTGAGTATTTTGTTTATGTATATCCCTTAATTTTCAATGTCTTGATTCAATAAAAATTATTCCATGAAAAAAATGCGGTAAATCATAATGCGGTACATAAAAGGTTAAATGATTTATTTAAAAATTTTATTAAAATATTTAGATACAATTATAGATATTTCCTTTATGCACAAATATATGAAAAAAGGGCATAACTAGGAGAGAATATTTCAGAATTTATTCATATCTTATATTTATTGTTCCCAAGGCCTTAGTGTGGCTTCAAACTATTTATTTCATAAAAAATCAAATCAAATCACATGCATATTTACTTTACTCAAAATTTGGCTGCTCTTCAAAACTAAAATTGTGTTATAATTAGAGGTTGAGTTATTAAAACTGCTACATTTCCTTAGTTTTCTTCATAAAATGTAATCCACTTATAACAGAGAAAATAATGTCTGAAATATGTTTTAAAACCAAGTAAGAAAAATTTTTTTTGCATATCGGAACTAAATGAATAATATACTAAAATATATTCCTAATTAAAAACAAAAATATTCATTTCCATAACAAGTTTTAGTTTTTTAAAATACTTTTATTACTAAGTTTATTTAATTCATAATTTAGATATTATTACTTTTATTATTTAACTAAATAAATTGTATAGCTAAGTTTATTTAATTTTAATATTATTTCTCTTATTTGTATCACAGTTTGTTATAAATGTTTACGTATGTAATAGGAATTGATTTAATGCATTACATAATCAAATTTTTGAGTAAGTCTTGCTATTTGGTTGATTGGTTACGTAAAATTTCTAGCATAAATATCTGAGACCTAGAATCTTTACACCCATTAAAAAGTTACAAAATATTTCATTGAAAATTAATTTAGTTTCCTGTAAGATTCATCGATACATTTTCCTACACAATTGAAGATATAATGTACTAATATATTTTTATACAAAATGGCATGTACAGACAAATCCAATTTGTTAAAATTATTTTATTTGTATAATTTATAACAATTAACGCATTGAAAATATAATAGGAATTGAATTACTTATTTAATTTTCTCAATTATCTCTATGACCCTACTACAAAATTGAAGATTTCTTTACATTTCTACATCCTTATAACTAGTTGAATGTTTTGCAACAAAAATATTGAAAGGAAGCAAACTTAGGGCTTCACAAAAAGATTGTATGATGTATCTTAATTTTGCAAATCACTTTATACAAACAGTATAATGTAATTACGACCATCAAATACATGTCCGAACATGCTTTATAAAATCAATGACTAAATACATATTTACTCAGCGAAGGAGTTACAGGTTTCTTTTATGTCATAAATCTTATATTTACCTATACAATACAATCTTGAAAATGTTTAAAAGGGGAAATTATTCAAATTATGGCAAAACTTCAATAAAATATTAATTAAATCATCTAAAGTTAATTAGCAGAGACAAAAATGTACTCCTTTTTTCATAAACCTTCATCTCCTCGAAAACTTTCAGATAACCACAACTAAACACTTGAAATTAATAAAAAAAAATTCAATAGTAATAAATTTTTAAAAAGTCAATAATATACTAGTGAAATTTTGTGTATATTTTGATAAACATTGGTTACATCTCAAGTTTTATAGACACAAAAAGGATTCAAAGTAGTTGAATATTTTTTATGCACTCGGAATTCACAAATGTTTGCTTCTAAATAAAAGACACTCAGAGGGCAAATATAATTAATTTGTTTTGGAAAGTATAAACCTAACACATATCGTATACATATATATATATATATATATATATATATATATATATATATATATATATATATATATTCAAAGAATTGACTGAACCAGTAAGGTTGTGAATATGAAAAAAATTATTTGAGTAGTTTTGTATCCCCATTTTTTATTACCTTATTTCTTGTTATGTTCTTTATCTATTATTTCTTGTTTTTGATAAATATTACATATTTCTTATATATATATATATATTGTTAACGGTTTTTTCACGGATTGAAAGTTGCTTGGATTTCAGCTTTATAAAGTTTGCGATTTGCTTTTGAAAATGGAAATGACTTGAAAATAACCATTTATTTTTTTTAATCAAAATGGGTTATTTCTTTTTCAAAAAGTAATTTAAAGCATATTTTTAGGAAATCTTCTTTAAAATATAATTTTCAATAAAATTGAGAAACCAAAATTTATTTCTTTTTAAGGATAAAAGTTAAAATAATAATCTTTAAATAACTTATTATTTATGAATTTCTACATCTTTCATATAATCTAATTTTCCATACGTAAATTTTGTAATCTTTTTTTAATTAAATTTTGATTGATATATGCACCCTTTTGTTCAGGTGATTTTATTCTTTTCTTAATACACCTACATTGAACAGTAATGTTAAAATTTATAATAGTGAACTTATAAAAATATTTTTTTCAAGTTTTCTCGCTATTTATTTTCGTCCCTATGTCCCTATGTTAAAACTCTTACTACTATTGTTATTATCTCCCTCTTCCATAATACTATACCTTAAATATATGCATAATATTGCATATTATATGCATGTGTGTATATATATACATATATTTGACACACACTTTCACTTCTCAATCATTATGGATGTTCGAAACTATTTCCTAAACTTTTCTGAAAATAATAAATAATATGATTCATGAAAGAAATAAAAGATTTCACGGTATTCCCAATCGGGCTTCTGGAGAAATATTACATTCTTCTTTTCCCAAAAGAGCAATAAATAATTGCTTTCCTCAGAATTGAGAAACCATGCTCCCAATATATGCTGCGATTTATTTACAATAATACGAAAGAAATCATGATGGAAGATATAAAAAAAATATTTTTCAGGAACTCCAGTAATTTATAAGGGGTGTGAATGTATCAATTGCTGCAGATTTTACTATATTTAAATTTATTGAAATACCGCTTTTGAGTTCCTTCGTTTGGCATATACTTTATTTTAAAAACATAATTTAATCCGTTTTATGAATTCTTTCACGTTCTTCCCATTATTTAGTGATCTGTTTTTATAAGATTAATATGAATGCTTAACTTTTAAATAAGCACCTAAAGGTGATTTTAGACATATTGGAGAAAAACGAGTTATGCTTTGATTTCCAATTTTTTTAAACAGAAATACTTTCAAGCCTCATAATACCACTTAAGTTAATATCACTCAATGTGTGACGTCATTGAACGAGAGATGATTTTTAAGTTTGAGAATTAATTAATTGCGAAATTCATAATTCTTTCAATGACTATTGCATTCCTAGATATTTGATCTCAATATCTAAATCTTTAAGAGGCCCGAGCCTCTCTCACGAGCACCTAGATGTGCAGAGGGGGGAGAGAAATATTCGACACAATTCAAATCTTATTTATTTATTTCAACACTAAAAACTGACACAATTTCAACTAATAATATTAAGAGAATGTCTCAATGAAAACTGTGAAAGGGGAACAACGACAGTAACACGCAAGTGATTAGTCGACTAACAAACTGGATTCTTCTTTTAATTTAGGATCTAACTTATTATCTGGTTTAATCTAATCTTAATTCAATCGTAGTGAACTATCGTCACGTTAAGGTTTCTTTTTAATAATAATCAAAGCTCTATAATTCAAATATTATACCTTTAGTATAAATCTCTCCTGTCTCGAGTTTGTATCCGCTCTTTTTTTCTCTAAAGCGAGAAATCTATTTTAGTAATATAACCTATTTATTGTAAGTTAATTTGCATTTCACAATTCTCTTCTTCCGTGGGGCTACTGTAAATAACGCGAATTGATAGCTCAAACATTTCCCAAGAGGATTAGTTTGAAGGTCACGTATAGATCCGTCTCAAATCTTACGCATTTTTGACTCAAACTAATTCAGTTTTGCAAATTACAGGGTGATTCATAAAGCGATACAGTTTCGATGGCCTATAAATCAAGACTAATGCAAGATATCGAATGTAACCTGTAACAGAATTGTATGGGACTATTTTAAGTTTTGTTAAGAGACAGTCACAGATATTTCATGTGTGAACACTTAGTCACACGACTCACATCGAGTTGGTAACTCATTTTATCGCCAAAACGTGTGTTAAGGTATCAACTCCATCGATAGCCACAAACATCCAGCAGTTTTAAATTTTTCATACCATTGTCAGGTAGATTTTCGGGTTGGAGGTTCTTTTCCAAATCGTGGTCAGAAATGCTATTGCACAGCAATTGTTTTTTTGTTTTTTTCATTTTGCTGAATTGAAAAGCACACAAAGCCTCTCCCACTATATAAACTGCTATTTTGAATGATTAGGCACATAACACGCCCACTGTTGCTTACGTCAGTTCTATCAGTGCTGGACATAAAATTTAAAAATACATCTAATTTACAGTTCGCTGAGATGGTGCTTGTCTTGGACTTTTACTGTTTTACAGCACCTGAAAAGTGTACATGAATCCTCTAGTATTTTGTTGAATTGGAGAATTGTTTTATTTGTGTTAATTTCATACTCAGGAATTACACACTCATATTTTTACAAAAAATTAAAATTTTCTTATTTTCCCGGTCAAAAAAGGTTATTGCTGCAAAAAAGATGTGCATGCAAAGCTGGGATAATCTTTAAATAATGCTAAATGCGTGCGAAGCTGAAAGTAGAGGCTGGTAAGTATAATTATTTTACTGAATAATGCTTTTCAATATTTTAAAAGAGTTTTTTAAATCCATAGTGAAGGGAATGTTTAATTAAAATAAAAGTAAAAAGAAATTATGGGTATGCACATGAATTTATAATTTCACAGAGAATTGAAATGTATAAATACAGTAATTTTCCAGTAATAAATTTGACTATCTTGGAATATTTACCGGATAAAGTATAAATAATTCATATTTTCCTGAAATGTTCTATTGAAAAAATTCAATTTACACAGTAATTAGTTAAAGTTCTTTTAGTAAGTAAAAATGTAAGAGGGACACATTAATTGTTTTTCGTTTAAATATCATGGAAATGCTTTATTCGGGATTATTGTATATCAATATATCACATTGTAATGAAAAGTATTTTTGAAAGGAAATATTACTATCTTAAAGAAATTAGTACCAGAAAAAACACGTACTTAAAATAAAATGAACACTTTTCGGAAAAATGGAAAAAAAGAAATTTTTACCACTGATTTCAAAAATTTAAAGTTTCATCATCATATATGTTGATTGGTTCTTATATTAAGACAAAAGAAACATTTTATTAATTTTACTTCCTGACCAGATAAAACCATACTTTCGAGCGTTTTTTCTATTTTTAATTATTCTTTACGCTATCCTTTAATATGAGACTAATCGTAATATTTCAGACATAGTTTCCATTCACGAAAAAGATATTTCACCCTTAAAAAAGAAAAAAAATCCTATTAAATAAAGCAATTCTAAAATAAATTTTTAGCCTTCATTCTCATCCACATCTATCATTACTAAGCCAAGTTCAAAAACCAATATTTTCAAGATTAATTAGATTTAAATTCCTTACTATCATTAAAATACTTTGGATAAGTTGAAGTTAAGTACAGTATAAAAAATTTAATTTTGTATAACGCCTTATCCTCTTTAAATAAAAACCATTTAAAATATCGTTAAATAGATTTTACAAATAACAAATAAGAAAAAAATTAAAACTTTCTCTTTTTAAAATTTACAGAAAAGCTGTGTACAACGATTATTACTAGTCTCATCATTATCTAATTTATCATAAATAATCAATTTGCCGAGAAAGATTCTTTACAATGTATCAAATTTCTATTTATGTTAATACAAAGTAATTTCTTCATTATAAAGCCTACAAAGGCAACACCTATAAAATGTTTACGAGTAAAATACCAAATATGTTTTTCTTTTATATATTAGAACTTGTTTCATTTGTTATTTCGAAATTAAATATTTTAAGATATGACCTATATGAATTAATTATTCTGCGTTATTTCATACCATCATAATCTGGGCATTTTATTTTAAGAACACCCTTATATTATCTGAGTAAGAATTTTGAAAATTGTCTTTTTAATTGATAATAATTTTAGAAAATTAAAATTCTTCACAAATTAGTTACTAATGTTTCTAATGTGTTCATCTAATATGTCAAAGTAATATTTACACACCTTTAGTTTTATATCTTTGAAATATCTCTATAAAAACCTAATTTTGCAAATATTTCTAAATGATGACCGAGAAATAATTTTCAATTAATTTCGATAACAATTCAGATAATCCTTTAGAATAGCATAAATATATGCTTTTTCTTTTCATAAATGTTAGATAACATGATTATTTGCTCATTATTATACGAATTTTTTTTAATGATTAATTATGTATACTTTTAACATCTTTGAACTATAAAAATAACTTTCAAATTTAGAATTATGTATTGTTTGAACACATGATTCGAAATTTGGGAGCTTATTTAACAAAATATGTTTATGGAAGTCTAATTAAAAAAAGTTTACTTTTATAAAAAAGTTAAACAATTAATAAAAATTTCATTAGAATTTTAATTTTTTTTTAAATATTGAATTTTCTGAGAATTTTGTTAAAAAAATTTTAGCAACATTTAAAGTTTATTTTAACATTAACATTTAACCTATGCACATTTAAAAAATAGTACACATGGTACAAAAAATACACATAATTAAAAAGAAATTAATGCTATAGAAAAATTTTCCTTCATTCTAATATAAATACAGAAATTAAGCCATACACATCTGCAGAGTTCTAAATATTTCCAGTACATTTTATAACAAATGTTTCCCTAAGAAACCTGAAAAATTAGATAAATCATTTCATTATATGTATTCTATACTTATTCTATGCTTTTGGAAAAACAATGTGTTACATGATAACACGCTATAACATTTTTTCTCCTAGCAGCTGCAAGATCGGTTTTCCTATGCAGATAACATTACGCCGTTTATATCCACACGTGCACTCCTAAAATATTGCAGGATCCTTTCATCTGACACACGTTGACAACCGATAGTCAAGAAACGAACAATATCTACACTTCACCTGCGAGTGAAATTAAAAATGTATGAAGGGACAGCTCCACCCCAAGAGAATGGCGAGAGCAAAACGCTCAGAACATTTGAAAAGAAACGTTGTGTTTCACTTTCCTCCATCACCAACAAAATATTTGGTGGTATTAAAATATTCTATAGTTTGAATATTACTTGTATCTAACTGTAAATATACTATTTAATAGCTGTAGAAAAAATAAATTAATAATTTATTTCCTTAAAAATCTCGCAACTCATCAAATTTCCTTATACATCACAGTACCAACTTCATTTTTTCCGGTTCGCTATGTTAAGTGAAAAAGTTGGTTTAAATATTAAGAAAATGTACCTTTTTTTATCTTTTAATTTAATCTTATATCAGACATTTTAACAAGCCTGCCAAGAGCGTTTCTGTAATACTTATACTGTCTCTCCTTTTTATTTGGGTTGAGCGAAAATTATCCAGCATCTAATGAGATCTATCTTTAATGCGTTGGCTTTTTCAGTAATGTATTGAATGGTTTCTTATCCGGTTAAGAAAGTAACACGGGATCTTGAAGTGTAACTTATAGTCTTTCCTCATTATCTTTCTGAACAACTAAATAGGAAACTTGAGCACTTAAAGATAGTGGTTTATTAGATTGCTGAGAAAAAGGATGGCAAATTGAGAACTAGTTAAAGAAACTAGATAACCTGAGTTCTTTGGATCGATAATATAATTTGAAGAATGCCAAGAAATAAAATCCCAAAGCAAATATTACTTCGTTAAAGTTGGAGAAGCTCCCTATATTATTGATATGCTTTAAGGGAAGTTGTATATATATATATATATATATATATATATATATATATATATATATATATATATAATGACTTAAATTTTAAATTAGTGTAGTTGTTTTTTGCTGTAACAGATTAACATGGAAATAGCAAGGATATATTTTATTTAATTCAATGGGTATGATAAATTAGATAAAGTAATGATTACGAGTATAAAAAAAGAAATAAGTATTTGTATCTTAACCCCAAACTGATGCCGTCGTATATATCCATTTCGCTCAACTAGTGGGTTAAATTCCCTTGACGTATATATACGTCTTTTCGAAATACGGTTCGTTTCTTTCGACTGCTATTAAAAAAACTACTTGGAAGGCTTTGGAAAGCAACAAAACTATGTAGACCAGGGATACTCAACCTTATTTTCTGCCGGGTCCATACATATGTTAGATTATTTCCACGTGCCGCATACATAATATGGCTATTTCACGCGGGCCTCAACATTAGAATTAATGGAGGGGGTGGAAAAGAAATGTTTTAAGACCAAGATACCAAAGAAAATTTACAATGTGGAAATTGATCAAAATATTAAATCTCCCGTTTTGATTTTTTTGAATTATTATTTTATATTTTTGTCACTATATAAATTTCTCTAAATTTGAAGCATTTAAGAATCACTCTTTCACAATTTCCGCAGCAGTAAATGGTTTCATATGATTACCAACAATGTAACAAATTCCATAGGGTGCCTTTGTTACCGCTGTGACACTACCACTGACAAAACACTTTTTTTTGCTGTTGTAAAGATTATTCAAAAAAGCCTTTTTATCAACTCTCGAAAGAGATCTTCGAGGAAAAGTGTTATTTAATGTGTGTGATTCCTGTTTATTGGTATTTTTTAAATGCAACACTTTCGTGACAAATCGAACAATTACTGAACCATGCTTGTTTTTCCTACAAAATAGTCAACATCCCAGTCGTCTTGAAACAATATATTTTCTTCGAATATTTTTCGATTGCAAGACATGAAAGATGGTCAAAAACTAGTTCCACTCATAAAATGGTCGTTACTCCACTGTTGTCTATTATTACTAATCAGAAAATAATATCAATTTGCACCCATACGACATCGACAGAAAAAAGCAAAAGTGATCTTGAAATTTCCCACCAAATTTTCATAAATAAATGAATTTTTCAGAGCAATGGGCCATGAACGAGCCACTTAAAAATGCCCAGTAGGTCACATGCGGCTCGCGGGTTGATTGTTACTGATCTAGACAGTGTTTCCGAAGGATTTACATATTTCAGAGAAACGTCCACCCCGTACACCCACGCCTATGAGATAAACGGTGGCAATGGAGGGAGAATCCTGTACTTTTTAATCGGAAGTTAAGGGATTGATGGAAATGTTCTATAAATAATTGATGGTCACAAACACTAATGTAAATAATAGTGCAAATAAATACAAATTTAATTTTTAATTTCTAAGGACAATCAATGTAAAATAAATCGCCCAGCCAGTATGGTGGCTATGACCCTCGGCTTGTAACCAAGTGGGATCGGGTTCGAACCCAGAGTAAGACTTGGTTGTATCTTCTTCGGGAAAGAAGTCGATCTTTCGCCTGAAAAGGATTCCCGTCTCGAAAGGAAAAGCAGCGCACCTCTTCTTGTTATATGCTGGGATCATCGCTTGTAATAAAATCTGTATTCTTCTGTGGTTGTGTTATATGCTTCTGTTCATCTATCTCTCGTCTTTCGTATGTATCACAGTAATAAACTCACGACAACAACGACAATGTAAAATAAAAACCAACCACATGTCAAAGTCATCAAAAATTGTGTTGTCTGTGTTTCCGTGTGAAATCCCATAGTACAGAGTGTTTTTTTCCAGGTATAGAAGTTTAAGTTGGCATTACTTTCCAAGATGGTGACCGATTTAACAGCTGTCAAGTGATTTATTCTCAGTTTGGTTTGGCAATTCATCATGAATAGACTCACGCCTGAACAACGCTTTTAAATTGTGCAGTTTTATTTCGAAAAAAATGGTCGATTTTCATAAGCGAATTTTGTTTAGCGATGAAGCGCACTTCTGGTTGAATGGCTACGTCAACAGACAAACCGCATTTGGAGTGAAGCTAATCCACAAGTGTATGTCGAAACACCGTTACATCCAGAAAAACTGACTGTTTGGTGCGCTTTATGGGCTGGTGGAATCCTTCTTCAAAAACGATGAAGGCCACAACGTTACAGTCAATGGTGATCGGTATAGAGCCATGATTAACTTTTTCATTCCTGAATTGAACAATCATGATGTCCAGGAGCTGTGGTTCCAACAAGACGGCGCAACATGTCACACAGCTCGTGCCACAATCGATTTATTGAAAGACACGTTTGGTGACCGCCTAATTTCACGTTTTGGACCTGTGAATTGGCCTCCAAGATCTTGTGATTTAACACCGCTAGACTATTTTCTGTGGGGCTATGTAAAGTCATTGGTCTATGCGGATAAGCCACAAACGCTTGACCATTTGGAAGACAACATTCGCCGTGTTATTGCCGATATACGGCCACAAATGTTGAAAAAGTCATCGAAAATTGGACGTCCAGATTGGACTACATCCGAGCCAGCCGTGGCAGTCCTATGCCAGAAATCATATTTAAACTGAAATGCCACAAGATTATCTTTCGAATGAAAAAAGTTCATGTCAATCGAATAATACATCGTTGGTTTATTGCAATTTAAAGGTCTATACCCCTAAAAAAACACCCTTTATAACATGTAATGGAAAAAAATTTAAAAATTAGAGCTTTAAATTAGGCATTATATCCCAAAACTTCAAATGGAAATTTGAAGGGGAGGCTGAGAACATCTTAAGGAAACGTAGTCAGACTAGAAAGCTTTGGAGGAAGTACAAGGGTTTGAAGCCCAGAAATCCCCAAATACCGGGATTAAAATAACTAATTTCGAGGTTTAATTTATTTAAAATTAATCTAAATTATACTTTGAACTTTTTTCTCTTCAAAATTTTCTAAGAATTTAGTTCTCAGAAAATAAAAAAAAAGGTTGTGAAATAAATTTTTTGTGTGCAATTATTTTTTTTCGTATTGATAAATATCTTGAAAAAATAACCTAAATAAACAATTTTAAACTCTGAATAATAGCATTTCATTTTATTTTATTTTATTTTGATTCTTTTTTTTCATTTAATATTAGGTTTAAAATGGACTAAATTCACAGGCAATCGAACCGCGAGATACACTGCCAAACATTTATTTGCCGTAAATTTATTGTGGACCTACTTGAAAGTGACTTGACACGTTTCAATTAACACTGCATTGCTAACAGTTTATGAAACTAGATCTTCTATTTCAAATAAGGTAACACTTCAAATTGTTTAGCATTCTGATTTAACAACTGAATCAATTTGTACACAAAAACCATTAAGAGAGAGAGAGAGAGAGAAGTGTTGGAAACTTAAAATCTTCTTAACATGACACAATTTTGAGATTTTTACAATTTCAAAATCTCTCTCTGTATTTATATATATATATATATATACATATACATATATATATATATTTGAACTTTTCTAACAATACTTTTTTTAACCTCTAGGGTATTTAGAAGTCCTTCAACCCAATTTTAAATATCATTGTAACTGGGCTACGCCCATTTAAATGGCGAAAAATATAATTAAAGTATTTTGTTTTTCCTTAAAAGTTGAATGAGTGATGGTTATTAATTTAATCCAGATTTGCTAAAAAGTGCTTACATGCAGGTACACAAAATCCCAAGGTAACAACGTAATATGCTCTCATGTACTGAAGAAATTATTTGTGCAAATAGAAGTATTATCATTGGGTACATATAATGAAATTTCATCATTTAATATGGAAATAGTATTGAAACCAGAAATTTGGAGAAAAATTATTACTGAGCCTGGTGATTACACGCTACAGGCAATGGAGCGCTTTGAAAAACAGAGTCTTTTAAAAGCTAAATAATCATGTTTACAAATAAAATAAGGATGTTAGAAAAGAAAAAAAACTTAAAAGAAAGAGAGAGGAAGATGCTATTAAAAAAAAGTTAAGTATACATTAAAGTTCATTTATCTCAAAATGTGAATTTTTGATGCTCGATGTACATTTTCTGGGAAAATAATGTTCATAGGTATTTGTTTTTTTTTTTTTTGTTGTTTTTTTGACATGTTTATAGCGATGGCTAATATATACTTAAATGAGCATTTTGTAAAAAACTAAAAAAATTATTTTTTACAAATTTTTTATGTGAAAAATGGGTCAAATTTCCCTAGGTTTGATGAAATATTTTATAAATTATGAAAAAATTGAAAATTAGCTAAAAGCTCATTTCAGTATAATGTTAAAGGTGCCCTTTAATTGTACGAAAAATTTGAAGCATGTGAATATGACAGAATTTGAGAAAAGGTGCACGAAAACAGTCAATTTAACATTGTCGGTATAGAGTTTTCCGAACCCCTTTACCTGTTGTATAAGAACTAGATAGTTATCAAAGATGGATATGCACCAATGCAGCCTTTTAGATTTGTGACACTGTCATCAAAAATTGAAAAAGAAATGTCTTTTTAGAAATTATAGGGAGACGTGGTGACTACCTGGAAAGAATATACCCCTACAACGGTAAATCTTACTAGTGTAGAATCTGAACGAGCATTTTCTTCAGCAAGACAATTTGTAACAAATATAGGAAGCCATTTGAACGAAAAAATGCTAGACAAGCTATGTTTTTTAATAGCTTATTTTCAGAAACACATGAGATGAGAGAAATTTTTTTTAGTTTCAATATGTACTATTTTTTATTTGTTTTTTTTGCGATGAATTAAGTTTTGTTTTGATTTGTTTCAAAAAATAATAATACTATGCCAATTTTTAAATAATGTTTTCGGTTTTGTTATGTAATTTTAACTATGCTAATGTGTAAGAATATTTCATAAATAGTTCACTCTTAATCCCGAGATTTGGATAATGTAATCTAGAAATACCACCTGGATGTGATAAATAGTAAGAATGACATGAGAAGGACTTTAACAGAATTTCTTGTAAAAATAATTAAAAGAATAAAACAAAAAAATTGGTTAAATTAAACAAAATAATAATAAGCGTTATAATTTTTTATTACTTTTATTGTAAGTAATGTATAGCGCAGCCACTAAAATAAAAATATACAAGAAAAATATATCAGATTAACTTTTCTACTCTTTTTCACTTGATAAGATAATTTAAATTGCTTTCTGATTTAACATGCACAGATAAGTAAATGGTTGTTTCATTTCACTTTGTTAGAATAAAAAGTGTATACAATTGTTAAAATAAATCATTTTGATTACAAAAAATACATAAGAAATAATTTTCTTTTTTCTATGAAAAAAATACTTCATTTGTTTTATATTAGTTAGCTTACTATATTAAGAACTGCATTAAAACAATTATCGCAAATTCATCCGACAATTGTTTAGTATTCATAAATCATCTTATTTTTAAAGATTAATTTTTAATATTTCATTATTTTTTAGGATGAAGCAAAAATAATGTTAAATTTTACAGGAACTTCACATATTATAATAGGAAACTACAATTAAATGTTAGTGTTTCTGTGACGTTTCAAGACTGGATTATCTTCTACGATTTTAGAAATTCTCCAAATAATAGCTCTTTCCCTTTTCAAAAAACGGTAGAATATTTCCTCTTATACATATTTACTTGTCTCTTGGATTCTATTTCTTTCGACTTATTGTGAAGTTTACTACTCCTCTAGGACAGATCAACTCTTAGAGAATTTTCTTACCTCAGGTAAAAAAAAAGTTTTTCTTTCATCTGTATCTTTTACTCTTTTAAACCTCATTGTCTGTACTTTTGTTCTTAGTGGACTACTAATTATGCGTATAAAATCGAAAATATTATTAGGAGTATTTTTGTAGAACCAAAAATTATTTTTTGTTTCACAAAAAAATAAAAAAATAACAACATTATACAAAAAGAAACATGTTTTTGATTCTTGTTGTCGGGGTACTAAGCAAGAAATAATATCATAGGAAATGTGATGTTTTAAAAATAACTTGTTGATTTTGTATCAAATTTTAACAAATAAATAAGTATACTTTTTCTTTGGTTTGTGAGATTATTTTAACACGTAAATTAATCACATTTAATACATAATTTTAAGAAACTTTCCAATTTATTTTAAGTACCTAAAATATGTACAGCATTTAAATAATTATTTTAAATTTAAAAATAATGTTTCCTACTACGCTTACCACGCGGTTAAGACTAAAATATAATGCATTAAAACCTTTAGGGAAAATATCTTATGTAAAAATTGATTAAAGGTATTTAAATATAAATGAAAATGTAGTAAACATTCTTAACTTGTTAATTTTTTCGGTTTTTTTCCCAATAAGACCATACAAATTAAGTGTCCACATGTATGTAGTTAATTAATTTCAGTTCCAAGAAATACGTATAAATTTTTCCTGTTTATTAATCATAAAATATGTCTTATATGTGGTCTTAGTAACATTAAAATAAAACTGTAAATGTAATATTACGTTTGCTATTTAATTTTCAGTTAAGGAAATTATCTTCTGCAACTTGACAAACTCCATTGAGATTTATTATATACCTTATTAATTGCAGCCTCTCTCTCTCTTTCATGATAACTTTGATACTTTTTATCTTTAAATTTCAATGAAAATCGCCAAAAAATATACTTCTTTTACTTACTAAAAGTATTACAGTTCTTCCACTCTTGGGAACGGAGTCAAATTCATTGCGAAAAAAAAATGTTTTAAAACATTTTTGTTAATATTCATTGCTTATATTCCGTTCAAGTGTGCGTCTTGATTTACAAATTTGTTTTACTTTTTAAAAGGTTGCACAAAACTGATAAATGTTAAAATATTTTTGAAAGGAAACGAAAAGAAAAGAAAAAAAATATATAACTTTTAAAGAGAGATCGTTTGAAATAAATGAAATTAGATAATTTATTTTAAGACTTTCTAAATTTGTTTCAAATATTTCCAAACAGTGATTATTTATAAAATTTTTATAATGAAATATAAATACGTATTTTTGTTTTCAATGAAGCCATATAGACATTCTTGTAAGATACAATAAAAGTGTTTTATCTCGTTGTATTTCAAGTATAAAACTTTTCCCTTAATTCAAGCGCTTTAGTTTATTCACGTAACTCTATCAACATAATGATACATTATATTTTTTTACAGTTAGGTACTTCAAATGCCAAAAATTAAGTTAAAGTAATTATATTAGCATGAAATTTTAAAAATATATATGTGTGACGGTAGGGCTGCACTTTATCAAAATGAATCGAAGTGCTAGCAAAGCAAACATATTTACTGGGACTATACGAACACGCACAAAAGTAAACATTAATTATATATCACACTCAACACTCCTACAATGTTGTATTTAATTGCTATTAATTTAAAACTGTCAATGCTGCATAGGTACAGTTTCTTCGTTGTTCTTTTGTTTTTGATTCTCTTTACGCGGAAAAAAAAAGCCGCGGTATACTAGTGGTCAAGGTAATGGACTCGTATCTGGCGTGTCATGAGTTTGAGCCGCGTACCGCTGAAGAACCGCCGTGCAGATGGGGCCAAACCAAGTTGTTTATGTTGAGGCTCAAAAGTATTTCCGTTGATGTGAAAGTTAGGAGAGAGGGTGCCAGCTCAGGTACCGTCCTCGTCACTTTACAATGGTTCAATCATAGAAGGTTTGTCGCCAAAAGGCGTGCAGCTAAATAGTACGATGTTAATATTCACTCACTCTCTACGCGTTACTCTCTTTGCGCGTTCTTATAGTCACGTGTCCCGTTAATGGACAATTCTACCATCTGAAGGAAACGAGTGTGGACAGATTGCTGTCTGTCACATGAACCTGTATATTCATTCTCTTTGTTTTCATACAATTTTAAATATTCAGCACTTTTCTATATAGAAAATGATGTTTTTTTTTCTCAAAGTAGCAGCTAATATACATGCATATATTAGGTTGGGGAAAAAGAAATCCATTAGCTTTGCAACCTTATATATATTGCCCCTCTCATAGAAGTCTTGGCCTTTATTGGCGAAAAACTCTAGTAATTGATTTTCACAATCTTCTTTTGATCTCAATTTCTTATTACTATGGAAGTCTTGCAATGCGAGAAAAATGTGGTAATCGTTTCGCACCAGGTCCGAACTATATGGTGGATGCAATAAAACTTCTCAACCAAGCTCCCAGAGTTCCTGGTGAGTCACTACAGAAATGAGTTGCCTGGCGTTATCCTGATGGAGCACACCTCTTCTATTGGTCAATTCTGGTCGTTTCAGACCAATCGCTAGCTTCAAACGGCCCAGATGTTGACAGTAGAGATCTGAATTTTGTGTTTGGCCATATGGAAGCAACTCCTAATAAATGATTCCTTTCCAGTCCCACCAAACACACAGTAGAACCTTCCTGGCTGTTAGTTCTGGTTTGGCCACCATTTGAGCTGCTTCACCGCGCTTTGACCAAGATCGTTTTCACACAATATTGTCGTATGTGACCCATTTCTCATGCACTTTCACCATCCGCTTAAGAAATGGGTCGATTTCATTCCATTTCACCAGGGCTTTACAGACGGAAATTCGATTCATCATGTTTTTTGCTGTCGCACCCAAATATCGAGCTTTTTTTTAATCCAACTTTGCTCAAATGGCTTAAAACTGTTTTATGGTAGATCTTTAGCTCCTGGGCGATGCTATGACTACTAACATGCCGGTTAATTTTGATTATTTCTATGATTGTATCGACATTTTTGATGACAGGCGTGGGGCAACTTTAAGATAAAAAATGACTAAATGGAATCGACGAAACCAAAACTGCACGTAATTAGCTGTTACAGTATCGGCAACATATGCTCCATTCACAATTTCAGGCGCCTGTTTTGTATTTTTGCCTTTATCAAAGAAAAAGTGTAAAATGTACCTAATTTTCTATTTGTTGACTTCCATTTTTAAGACCCTGTAACTCACAACTAAATGGGCCAAACAAAAAACAACAAGATAATTTTTAGTATGAAATGTCACCTTGACAACGAGCATAAATTTGAAACTGTTTGATTGATACTTCATGGGATATCGACACTACAGCCATCTACCGAAAAAATAATGGATTTCTTTTTCCCCAGCCTAATATATATACATATATTCATCTGTTACTTTTATTTAAAATCAGTACGCAATACCTTAATATTGTACATTAATTAAGGGTTATATAACTAAAGGTCTACCTGTTATAACTAAAGAAAAACTGAGAAAATTGCTAACTTTTGATATGCTTTAAAATACACTGGTGTGCAAAAATTAAGGACGAAGACGAAAATTTAGCATATCAGCTGAACGAAGAGGCAGAGCGGACATAAAGACCAATCAGGAGATTAAGTAAGGTGATGTACGGTAGCACATGCGCAGATATGCAGGTAGACGTAATGGGGGAGTGTCTGAGTAGTATAAAGCATGTTGTCGGTGTAAGATCAATATTACTGGCGAAGAGATTGCACGCCGTATAGCAGTTAAAATCCCACCGAGTTGCTGCCTCAGCGAGTAATGGCGAATAATCAATCTGTTAGACGACATCTGGATGCTTTTACCCGAGATCGAATCATTGGGAAGTTGGAGGAAGGCCGCAGTGTGACAAATGTGGCTGCAGAGTTCGGAATTGCTCACAGCATCGTTTCACGACTTTGGAGACAATTTCAAACTACAGAAACAGCTATCCGGGGTTTCAGTAGTGGTCGTCCACGAGGAACCACACCCGCAGATGACCGGTACATTGTCTTACAGCCCAGAAGAAACAGGAGGCAGACAGCGGGAGAAATCGCTAGACACACGACACAGGCGACTGGACGACCGATATCGCGTTTTACCGTGGACAGAAGACTGCACGGTGGTGGTCTGTTTGCACGACGCCCTGTACGGTGTGTACCTTTAACGCCTTCCCATCGGAGAAGGCGTTCTCTGTGGTGCCTGGGAACACCGGAATTGGAGAGACAATGAATGGGGATGAGTACTCTTTACAGATGAGAGCAGATTCAGTTTGAGTAGCGATTCTCATCGCATACTCATCTGGAGAGAGCGGGAAAGCCGCAATCATCCCTCGAACATCATTGAAAGGGACAGGTATGGAGGTCGCGGTGTTCTCGTTTGGGGAGGCATCAGGATTGTAGTCGTACAGACCTCGACATCTTCGACGCAGGTTCAGTCAACGGGACCGTTATTGTAACGAAATTCTTCTTCCATATGTGCGTCTTTTTAGAGGCGCTATGGGTCTGCAGTTCCTTTTCATGGACGACAATGCACCATGTCATCGCACAGTAGCTGCCGAACAGCTCTTAGAGAGTGAGGATATTGAACGTATGGATTGACCGGCACGATCTCCGGATCTCAATCCCATCGAGCATGTATGGGATTTTCTAGGCAGACGCTTGGCAGCTCGTACCTTACCACCAGTAACGATTCGGGAGCTCCGATTGGCGCTGCAAGACGTATGGGCAGCAATGCCTCAACAACTCATTGACACTCTCATTCTCAGCATGAGGAGACGCTGTGAAACCTGCCTAGCAGTCAGGGGAGATCATATCCCCTACTAAAGATCGGATGTTTCTTGCTGGACACCCATCACAGGGATGTTTCGGCCTTCAGTCGCATTGCGCTCCATGCTACTTTTTCAATATAAAGCTTCTTTTTATCTGTCTGATTTCTCTTTTAGTAAGTGTTGCTTACATTACACATGTCATTACGTATTGGGGATCTTACGGTATTAAATGTGTTGATTTGGAAAGCTTTTGTACAAAGTTATATTGAAAAAACCGTCTCGTCCTTAATTTTTGCACACCAGTGTATATTAACTACTACTTTTTCAAGAAACTACATTTAATCTGAAGGTTTGCAAAATATTCTATACAATTTAAGGAATGGCTTTATATTAAAGGAGCGCAAATAATTTGGATTAACTTATTCAAATACTTTTAACCTCAAACAAAAAGGTGTAATTTTAATTTTAGATTGAATTTCTGTTTAATGGAAGCGTGAGAGATGCTCTTTTTTATCTATTCAATTTCGATTAAGAACGCAGTAGACGAATATCTACGATGAATCTTTTTTGTAAATTTCCAATAAAGAATTTAATCAAAAACTCGAGCTCAGTTTCTCACCCAAATTCTCCAATAAAATAATGTAGAATTTTCAGAGTTAAACTTAAATGAGCTCCAAAAGTTTCTCGTGGCATAATTTAGTATTCCAGATAATGAGACACAGGAGCCAAATTTAATATTTCTTTTCTCAGCGAAGTTTTCCATTATGAGACTTGTTACAGGAAACATATGTTGTTTAAAGGATTCAAAAATATTTCGTGTCAAACGAGAAAACTGTTTATTTTCTTTGTCTTCACGGTTATCTGAAGATTTTAATACGTTATCTTCAACATATATTTATTTATCTTCATTCAAGCATTATAACAAACAAATATAGTTAGAAATAAGTCAAGAACTGGAATGGATGAGTGAGGTTGTATTGAATTAATTATGTCTGTTTCAAGTTTTTAGGATCCTGAACACAAATTTCAGAAGTCAATTCTTTTTTTCTTTCTTTCATTTTAGTATTCATAACAAGGAATGGATTTGCTCAGAATATTAAATTATGAAAATGTGTTTTTCAAATTTAAAGAATTGTAACTGAACTCCTGAAAGCTATACGTTAGAGAATTTATCAAGTCTCCCGTGTATATTAAATTTATTTTGAGAAAATTAGGAATTTTGTTTATACTTAAGATGCTAATTTGCACAAAAATTCTAAACTCAATGAAAATTCTGCTAATGAATATTTTAATTATTTGCTTCTTTTGAATTTAAAATGTTTCTTCGGAAGTATGATAGTCAATTTTTCTGCTTTCTTCTTGCATGTCTGTGCAGCGTGCTTTCACTATATGACGAATAATTTTATATAAAATGCTGCTGTTAAAATATATGGGTAAGAACTTTATACCTAAATACATTATACAAGAGAAATTTTGCTTAGCCTTATTAGTTTATTAAAAATTGTATTTGCTTTTGTTTAAAATTTAAAAATTAGCATAGAAACATATATATATATATATATATATATATATATATTATTACGTTTACTAATTTTTTTAAAGTTATATAATATTATTTTTACTCTTCGTCCTCATTAGTAATCACTTTCAGTAACGGTTTAACAGATTTTTTTTTGTTTCATATTCTTAAGGGTCTCAAAATCAATTACTTCAGTTTATAGAAATATTTTAAAGTACTTCAATTTAGAATTAATTCAAAAAAATTACGAAATATGTTAATTTCTTTATTTAAATAAAACTTCTAAAATGAATTTTATGATATTAACAAACTAAATTTAAGATATATTTTTTATTTACATAGAGTTATATATATTCATCCCTAAAATACTAAATCATTTAGTATTATTTTCTTAAAGTTCCCAAAGTTCTGTGACAGAGACTTTCTCTGTGGTACATTGTATTTTCCCGAGCAACCGTTTTCCTTCCCTCAACATAAAATATCTTTAACTTTCTCCTTACACCATAATCCTTACTCTCTACCGTTAAGTATATCTAATGTGGCCACAAAATACCTACATAAAATTTTCGCTTTTTTTAACGATGATTTATAGGTCCCAAAGGAATAAAACAGAGTCTCGGTGGTTAAAAAAATGAGAGTAGGTGGAAGTGTGTAAATGGAGAATGCAATCTTATTTACCTGAGGTTTACAGGAAACTCCCTCAAGGCAAAGACTTTACTTATTCAGTAAAAGATTGAACCATTTTTCTAGCATGATAAATGAATGCTAAGTCTCAGCCAGGGGGATTCATTACTCTTGTCAAAGCATAAAAATGCAAAGTAAGTACTTCTAAAATTTCTATAAGAAAAGTGATAGAATGGAATGTATAGACATGTTTTTTTTTATAACTTAAAACTTTTGTGTTAAAATCATTGAATCACGATGAAATAGAAATTTTCAGCGTTGATTTTCTTTTTACTTAAAATTCCAAACTTATGGATATTAATATCGATAAATGCAAAATAACAAGTTTGAGTCTAAGAGATTACATATATAGTTGGTAAATAAAATATAAAATATGTCTCAAAAAAAGGTAACAGAAAATTTTAAAGAAAATTCTCACAAGGAAAAGAATTAGAAAAGCTTGAAATGTATCCTGTAAAATAGTATGGACTAAGTGAATATCAATAAATATATATATAATAATTTGGCGAATGTAAGGAATTCTTAAACAATCATGTTTTTACTATTGATGTTGCATGGATGATATTGCCAAGGAGGCAGTCTTTGGTAGTTTGGTACTCCATTTTTATTATACATTAAAAAGCTAGCATCCTAACAATACAGGAAGCAGACAAGAGACACAAACCAGGATGTCGCTGGTTGCACATGACAAAGAAGTAAAGATGGCGGATTTTCAGGCATCTCGATATTAATTCGACGCGCCAAATGGAAGTACAACTTACATGATCTCCATGGACGGATCTTGTTTATTGGTTATAAGATACCGTTGAAAAGATTCCCGTTAGGCGGGTAACTAGTTGTTCTTTACGTGCGAGTCCTAAAGACCAGAGACATTACAAATTAAAAACATGCTCAAAATTAAATTAATCGGAATGATTACATACACAGTGCAACAAATAAGTTATAAGTCTCTGTTCAAAAAATGATATATAAACAAGAAATTAATTCCTGTTTTGGTTTTTTATTCGAAATAGGACCCTCCGGCTACAATGCACTTGTTATAGTGATTTATTAAGGAATCAAACGCCTGTTGTAAATCCCTTTGTGGAATGGCCTGCAAAGCATGCGTCGAAGCTAGTTCTAGTGTTGAAATATCCTCAAAATAACAAATTTTTAATTTCATTTTAAATTTTGAGAACAAGGAGTAGTCACGGGATGCTAAATTAGGTGAATACGGGAGATGGATCAACACACAGAAATTATTATGTGCCAAAAATTGATAAAAAACAAGGGAGGTGTGACTGGGTGCATATTCATGTAAAAAACACCAACTGTTTTCAGTCCGATATTCTGGACGAATGCGACGAGTGATTACCATCAAACACTTTGAACCAGCTATATAGTACTAACCTGTAATTACTTATCCACTTTGAACAAATTCTTTGTGGATAATACCCCTAGAATCGAAGAATGTAATAAGAATTGATTTGGTTTTTGGTGGAATTTTCATTGTTTTTTGGCTTACTGTGAACTTTCTGACTTCCATTCCGCACTTTTTCGCTTTGTTTCAGGGTCGTATTGAAAACACTAGGTTTAAACACCTGTAACAATGGACTTCAAGAAGTTTGGATCGTTTCCCGTGACTGAAATGATGTTTTTGCATGTGCAATTCTCATTGTTTTTGTTCAGGCGATGAAGTGTGTGGAACAAATTTAGCACCCACTTTTGTTTTGCCCAAACTTTCATGCAGGATGGTTCGAACTGTTTCCTTGTTAGTGTTTAAAGAGTCTACCATCATTCTTAAAGATGCATAGCGATCGTTTGCTACAAAATTTTAATCTTTCTAAATAATTTCAGGTGTTCTAGATGAAATTGGTATTCCACTACGTTGGTCATCTTCTACCGTATCACTTCCATCCAAAAAACGCTTGTGCTACACAAAAACATTTGATCTAATTAAACAACATTCACCGTAAACTTGTTTCATGAGTTGGTATGTTTCTAAAACACTTTTACCAAGTTTTGCGTAAAATTTGATTACAGCTCTTTCATCCATCTTAAAAAATCAACATGAAAATAATTGACTTCTGCAAAGAACTCTCGTCATCTCTCAACTGTTTAGCTGCTTTTTAAAATGCAGTTTTAAAAGATAAATAAATTTTAATTATTCTGGTTAGGATTCAAGGTTTATTGAGTTCTTTGGGGGTGTTATTTCTATTAAAATATTAATGTATTAAGATATTAGGTTAAATAAATTTTTTAGAGTTTTCAATGCCTTTTTATCTCATTATCACACTAATCAGAACACCAGTTCGTTTCAATATGAATTTTTGAGGGATTTATGTCAAGTTGCATTTTTTTTCTATTTAAGTGATTTATTATTCACTTTTAGATTCATGACACATATTTATTGTTTCCAATTATTTTCTTAAAAACTATAAAATTAGCTTTGAATAAAATAGTCTATTAGATTTCAAAGGCATGCATTTAGTCTTCATTAAACGCATGAAACACGCATGTAATTTTTATACACGAAAAAGTTTGTACAAACAACTAGATAAAAAGCTATGATTCGTTTTAATAGTCATTTTTGAGATACAATCACATATATTTTAACACCAGAATTCACTTAGTAATCTCTTTCTCTGAAGCGACTTCATATATAGTTTCGCGAGGTTTAATATAACTGGAAGATTCTAATCAATACTACGTATAATTTGCATTCAATATTACACCTTAAATTTGAAATATCATTCTCCTATAACTACAAACCAATCATGATATTTTTAAATTTCAAGCTTAATTAATACATCATATTTCCTTCATATAAAAGGAGAGGTTTTTAAATCACTCAAACAACAAAATAGAATTCCCAGATTTTAATAGAAAGCGTACGTTAACTCACTACAATATAACCTAAATGGTCCAATATTTATAAAATGTCACAAGTATGCAAACATTTTAAAAAACATTTGGAGGCAGATTTATTTTTTGTAAAATTTTGATCCCTAAAGGCCTTTTATATTACGATAAATAATGCGTTTATAACCATAACAATTAATGATATTCCTTCTTCGATAAATGGGAATTATGTTCCGTAATATAGAATTTACACTTGTATATACATGATTCAAAATATTACTTAAAAAACCATATTTTATGTATTACCACTATTTTATAAGAACCGAAATACTGAATAGCACAGAGAAAGAGGACCATATTAATTTCAAAATAAAAAAAAAAAAAATTAAACTGAACGTTACCTCAGAATTATTTTCAAGTAAAAAGATCTTCCTTAAAAATATCTATGTCAAAAAAAATTTCTTCTTTCTTTCTATGTGAAAAAAAACCTAAAAAATATTGCTTCTAAAATCAAAAAAATATTTGTTTTCTAATATAAGCCACTTCTATTTTTTTAAAAATTTAATGCTCTAAAAAATGACTTTTTTTAAAGCCACTGGAATCCGATTAAGAGATTGGTAAAGTTCAGCTTTCTTAAAAAGTCGAGCTTAAAGTACGATAAAAAATTTTAAGTTTAAGCTTAGATGTTTTTCAAAATTAATTCTTGGTGTGCCTTTACTCTGAATAGTTTTAGAAATATGCAAATATGTTGAAACAAATCTTATATAACATAATTAGGTATGTCAAAATATCATGAATTTGATTATGAAAATTGTAGGATATATTCTAAATTTAGAAAATATATATATTAAGCACAGTGAACACGGATATTTTTCTCGCCAGTTTCACTTTCAATTACGTGTATCACAAACTTAACACTTAGTCCCATGAACTTATTTTAATTTCTATTGTTTGTTACACAATGTTTTTTAGCTGTATAAAATTTAGAGAAAGAAGGAGTTTTGTAATAAAATTAGTTAAAGATAAGATTTCAATGAAAGAAAAATATATTAATGATTTTACTAAAAAAAGAAAGTATTAAAATCCCCTTTATTAACTTTATGCAATGCATTCCTTATCAAATAGTAATTATTTTTAATGAACCGTACATTTTATTACAACATTATTTAAAATTTTAAATGGGTTAATAAGTATAATATATCCTACTTACAATCTTAGTATAATTACTCCAAGAATTTATTTGGAAAAATTCTTAGTAAAATTTACATTTGCTGAAAATATATAATGCAACTCATTTTAAATAAAACTATTTACGTTAACGTTAAATTCCGAAAAACTCAATCAATTTAACTTGACTTATAAATTTCTGAGAGTTTGATAAACAATTTTTAATAAGGTTGTATTGTTTCATGTGTTTTATTTCTATTTTATAATTTTTTTTAGTAAAACTAATATCAAACAAGCAACGTATTATAAACAAGTAAGTAAATTTTACCTCAAAAACTGGGAATTCAGCTTGACAATTTGTTTATTTTCCTGTATTATTATATTTATAAAACTGAGATGAGTTTTTTTGTTGACACAATGATATAAACTATCACACATGCGCTATTAGACCAAAAAAATGTCACGACGAGGAATTCTATCAAGAAAATTCTAAAATGATTATGAACACAATTTATTGAACAATTCTCATACGTCACGCGCCGTTACTTTATTTAAAATTCAAAAACAGTGTGCATTTGGCCATTTCAAAGCAATTTCAACCAACAGGGTTATATGCAATCGCTAAATGATATGATAAAGCGAAAGAAGGACTAAATTATTGGTCTGAATCAAAGGTTGTAAATGCTGCAAAATTGCTGAAAGGATAAACATTGGTTTTCACTGTTTCTACGTTGTTACGAGTGTTAAATCTTGGAAAGATATGACACCCAACTGTGTTGGAAATGTGAGGTAGTAAGCCGATCCTAAGCAACCGTAATTCAAGATTGTTGAAATAATTAGTTAAGTGTTATATCATTAAAAAAATCAATCCTCGATCTCAAAACACTTTCAGTAAGGGAATCAATACCCTTTCTACTTTCGTGAATGAAGCACGGAAACTCAAAATAATGGATTACAAATTATTACGGAATGAAAAAAAACTCAACTTAATATGTCTAAATGAAAAAAAAATGCAATTTGTCAAGAAATACAGATGTTTAACCATTAAGGTACCCAACTACAGGTTTGGAACTGAGATTTTAGAAAAGCGCATACATGGAGAATTTTCATGATATTAAGTGTCACTTAGATTAGAATACATATATAAAAATGTTTTAAGGACATTTCAACAAAAAAAATTATTTAAGTACAATATTTCGGCAAAAAACTAACTTAGAATAACCTTTTTTTAAAAAAAAATGTTCTCCTTTTGTGAAAAATGCTTGTATTATAATAATATTTTGCCTGCATATAGCTCAGACTTCTGTATAGAAGTTCAACTATTATTTTTGAAAAATCCACATTATTTCCAGAGTTACAACCAATTGAAATAATGAACAGCGTTTTTTTCTTAAAATTTCTCCCCTTTGTTGTTGTAAAACATGGATAAACCCACTTCTATGTTATTTTTTACAAAAATTCTAGTTGAGCTTCTGTACAGAGGTCGAAGTTATATACAGGCAAAATATTATTGTAATAGAAGCATTTTTCACAAAAGGAGAACATTTTGAATAAAAATGTATTCTAAGTTAGTTTTTTGCCTGAATATTGTATTTAAGTAATTTTTTATCAAAATGTCCTTAAAACAATTTTATACATGTATTCTAATCTAAGTGACAATACATATCATAAAATTATCCATTCATGTGCTTTTTTAAAATCACGGTTCCAAACGTAGTCGGATACCTTAAATAGTAGCAATATGTCATTTCGTCAGATGGGGCAAGCTTTACTCTCTATCAACATGATGGAATTGGAAAAATAGGAAAGGTAAATAGGAAAGTACATGGAACTCTGCTCACGTGGTCTACCGTTGTTATTATCTAATTTGGTGAAGGAAGTGTTATGATCTGGAATGTTTTAAAAGGTGTGAACGTTACACAGTTGAGTTTTTCAAAATTGATTCCCCCAAAATAAGTTTTCTTACATGCACTTAGGTTGGCCTGCACAAAGTCCATAGTTCTGTCTCATTGGTAATCTGCGGAATGTACTTGACAGGGCATTTATATATTATAGAAATCTTCTTTTAACAACTGAAGGTCACGGTGAAACTTTACTGATATTTATGCCAGACATATGTGTGCAGACATTATTTGTTAGAATCATTGCCAAGGTGAATGTATATGGTGATTCATGCCAAAAATAATCCAACATAATTTGAGTTAACAGTATTTTTTTCAACAAAGGAATTTGATGTCAATGCTTACAACTAGACTTTCTATCAAGAAAATAGTGTGTTTGTGTGTGTGTGGTCAGTATTAAATTAAAAAAAAACATTTCATATACATGTGATATTTCACTTACGTTCTTGAAATAAAGATTTCAGTAGGTTTCTTTAAAAGTGCGGAATTAAATATATATTTATTAAAAATAATATATCTAGTCATTCCAATAATCTTGATACTTATTTATGGGTATACATTAAAATATTGGAATATTTTTAAAGAAATTCATACAATTAAAAATATAAGTTGAGAACCAGTTACAAATCTGGGAATAAAAAAACAGAGAAAAACTTCATATGGCCTATACAAGGTATACCATAAAAAAGAGACTGTGTACCTTGAAAAAAGAGTGTTTGTAACAACTGTGTTGATAAGATCATCCCATTCCTCTCCACTATCCATGTGGCCAGTTTCGCCTTAATCGATCACGCGAGTTTGGAGTACTGCGTCATCGATTGAACACGTACAACTGCATTCTGCCGAGAAAATGTCGAATCAACATCAAGTTACTTGAAAAACTTAATACATTAGCCCCGAAAACACTTCAATTATTAATTGAGGCTTACGGAGATGAAATTTTTTTGCACATGTGTTAGAATGGTATAAGAAATTTTCAGGGGCAAGGTGTCAGCATGGAAGATGAGGAACCTGCAGGGTGCCCGAAGTCAGCGATTACAGACTAAGACATTGCCAAAATTCGTGATATGAATGAGTTACTACTTACATCAGACTGTTAATCAACACTACTACATTGAAGACAAATAAAAAGGACTTCATGAAAAATTTAGGGGAAAAAGGCCAGAATTGGAAAGTGATTAACGGCTGTTGTAGAAAGACAATGAACCCAGCTTACACGGCCCTATCTGCCAAGCGGTTTCTGACCAGCAAAACCTTATGGTGAAGGGGCGTCCTTTTTATTCACCTGATTTGGCCCCATGCGACTTGTTTTTAATTTCCTACAGGTAAATCAGTTATTCTTACTTAAAGATAACCCATTTTCCTCAGTTGAAGAGGTTCAAGCAAAAACGGAAAATCTCGTGAAGGGCCTTCCAAAACCTCGTTCTATAACTGTTACCAACAATGGTAGCATGGAATGCAGAATAATGTGGATGCTAAAGGGAATTACTTTGAAGGTAATAATGTCACTAATAACTGATATTGTAAGTACAATAATTTATTAAACCAATTTCGCTTTTTATTTTTTGTGCAAAACCTTGTATTTATATGCATTTTTGGCATAATTTCTAAGGCATTTAGAAAGCCACAATTTTTCACATGAAATTATTTAATTGAAAAATATTAATCTAATCTATATCCATGATTTTGTAGTATCAAAATAAAACTTACCTGCAAAATTAACAAAATTTCTTCTAAAATTCAATAAGCATTTGTTGTTAAATTTCTTATTTTTCTGACACTAGATTTACTCAATGTGTTTATTTAAATAGATGATCTTCATAAGATGCCTCTTGATACTTCCAGACTACTCTTTGTAAACTAATGAAAAGTGCTAATGGGTAGAATAAAACTAATTGCATAAGAAGATGGATTGTCTCTCTAACGCATTGCAATGAATCGATACAAAGTGATATCTATTATTATATTTTACCTCATTTATAGTCAGTATTTATATTGTTGGTGAATGTGATAGAAATTGTGGAATTAAATTTAAACAGATTTCAATTTACTGCAACATCTTTTAAGTATGTAATTTACTTTAAAAACATTATTATTGATGATTTGTTTTCTCTTTCTAAAATGGTTGGTTTTTCATTCTTTTTAATTGTAAGATTATCAGTTTTCAGTAAATTGTATTTCAGATAAAACTGAGGGTGTAAAGGGAATTTAATTCTAAAACGTAGGAAAAATGTAATATAAATGCAAAAAAAAAAAATAATTTGTATATTTTAACCTGTAGCTAAAACTTCCTAATTTTAATATATACAAATATGATTTTTATTGATTATAAACTTAATGGTGCGATTCACAATAATGTAATGTGCCTAGGCCAGAGCTACTTAGTTGTAACGAAGTGGTCCTTTGGTAGCTCTGAAAAAGATAAATGAAACAACAGCGAAGAGATAATGAAGAGATGTACGTTCGATATATTTCGATGCGTAATTTTTAACGATATTTCTACGTAAAATTTAAGCTTGTGTACTCTCCTTTATAAATATAAAAAACCCATTCTCTTGTAAATATATAAAAACATTCCTTTGTAAATAGAAAAACCATAATAAATACCTACTTAATATAATCTGCTCTTTGGGAATCTTTGCGTAACTACACAAGCAATTTAGATTATAAAAATTTTAAAAATGTCATTAAATAAAGGGGTTGACATAAAGCGATTATCCAATAAGTTACATAAGATGAAAAAAAAATTAATTAACAAGCAAGATATAAGCATTTTTCTAAATAAAAATTTAATTTAAGTACAGGTATTTTCGTAATTATTAATAAGAAACTAGTGAGCGAATGATTTTATGTAGGGGTAAATTCACTTTAAAGTCATCATCTTTATTTTACCTATTCAGTTTTAAATTCCCCGGAATCTGATGAATTCCTTTTATCACCTTGTTGACAAAAATACAAGTATCATGGATAAAATAATGTCAATAATCAGTTTCAAGAAAACTTGTTCAAAATTTATAGTTTGATTTTCTAACATTGTTATCAAAATATTAATTTCAAAACAGATTTTAGACTGCCCAGTTATACTCCAATAGTATATGTTTTACCTTTTTAGAACAATTTAAAAAAATAATCCCAAAACACTCGAAGTATTTAAGGATTTCATGTAAACGAATGAGTTAATTAAATAAAGATTTTGTATCAATATTTATTTAACTTTTTAGTTAAGTAAGAACTGGCTTTTTAGTTTTTAATCCCAATAGGGTATTTATTTTGTGTCTTTCCTTTTTTTTGCATTTCAACTCATTAAGATCGATTAACGATGGTAAAAAGAAATTAAGCCCTTTTTCTTTTCTCTTCTTACTAATGAGACAATCTTCATTGCGTTTTTTTAAAAAAATAATTCCATTCGTTATTCTTTTTGTAAGTCAAATTATATACATTTTTTTATTGATGTTAAATGCATAACTTCGTTTGTAGTTTTATGTTGTGACAAGGCATGCCATTTTTTAAAAAATATATATACCGTTCTATATCTCAGACTCTGAGTTAAAGGTTACAAACTTCCTTTTTGGGAGGAAGTGTTGTTGACACCTTGTCAATTACACCCGTTCGTAGGAAAAGTGTATAAAAATGCTGCCCTTACGCTCGTTAATGGAATTTAAAAGTTCTTTTCTTGCTCTCAAAGAAGTTTGCTCGATAGTTTACAGCATATTTTAATTTTGTACTTTTTTTAAGTTTCGAATGTTAATATTTTTCACCTAAATATATTGTGTGGAATAATTGAAACTTAAAATATGCCTCTCATTTAGAGTTATTTTGATTATTTAGAGGTGTATTAGTTCTGCTGCTACCATAGTCCACTGAATATTTAATTAAAATCAGAATTATATCCATAAATTAGTAGTTTTATTTCTTTTAAAAACAATGCAAGGCTATTTTTAAATACAACAAAGAAATAAAAAAATGCATTCAAATATTTATTTTAATTTTAATTTAATAAATATTTTTCGAAGTATAAGAATTTAATACAGATTGAATGAGGATTTAGTTTGAAATACTTTCGATAATTTGTTATTTAAAAAATTTCTTAAACTAAATTTAACGTTTAAAAATAAGTGCAGAATTTTTTTTAAAAAATTGGTTAAAACATGAAATAACTTTTTTGAGAAAAGTTTACTAACATGAATCGAAATCCCTAAAAACTGAATAAAAATTTTTTGTCAAATAGAGAAATAATTTAAAGTAGTATTAGAAAACTGAAGAAAGTATACTCTTTATAAAATATTGTTGATAAAATTCTGATAGTAGATACGAAGTTACTAAAGATTGTACCTTTTAATTGTTCCTTTTTTTAAATAATGGATTTGAAAAGGAACTGAATGACGAAAACATGCTCATATATTATATTTTCACGATACAGGGTTACAATAGAGTGGTAAAACAAATTATAATTGATTTTTTTTTACCTTAAAGGGGATATTGGTTTATTTCTTATGTTCCGATATTTGTAAAAAAGACAGAACGAATTGTTTAAATTCAACATTAAAAACATCAGGTTTTCAAAGTGTATCGATTAAAAGTTTGAAAAAGTATTATATCATTATTATTGAAATTATATTTTAAACATAAATAACTTAAATAATTACAACTTTTTGCGCTAACTTTTTTTTTTTTTTTTTTTTTTTTTTGTCATTCAACTAAAAATTTTGATAAAAAAAACCAAGCTCTTTTTTTATAAGAAAATTTCAAAATTATTTCGTCACTGAAACCAGAAACATTAAAATTAATATTCTTTTACATTTTTCCTTTGAAAATAACATTGAAACATTTAGAAAATATAGCACTGAATTCAATAACAGCAAGCACTTATAGAAAATTCATAAGGAAACTAGACACCATGCCCTTTTTTACCCAAGCTTGCATGTTTTCAGTATTATTTATAACAATAACAATAATTTTTCACATTGGAAATCATACTTTCACAACACAATTTATTAATTGTGAGTTTTAGGCACTTAATGTTTTATTTCAAAATTTTACCTCTTACAATTTCTTATACTACAATGGAAAAATCTTAGAGATTTTAATTTAATTTCCTCATTTAGACATTTCTCAATTACAGTTTAACATCTGTTACTTGTAAAAATTATTTTTTCAGTCTTTTCAATTAATGCTAATACTTTAATTAATAAAGTCTCAAATTAATAAAAATGTATTTATTTATTAAAAAAGACCGAAAAAATATACTGCTTAATAACACATTACTTAATTAGTTCTAGTAAATCATCCGGTATGTTCTAAGTGATTTGGTGAGATCCAAAAGACTTAAAGATGTACCGAAAGATATTATTGGTTAAGTTTTTTATAAGAATTTGTTTTCCCAAAAAAGAGTATAATAGAAGAGAGTCAATTAGCTTTTTGACAAATGGAAAACAGAATGAAAGCTTTGGATAGGAACAAGGAATTAAAATCCAATTTAAATATGTATGACAAGGGAATACTTGTTTCTAAACATTCATTTTGAACAAAAAGCCTTTCTTTTAAAATCTTTCTCGTGCGTAAAATTGAGAACATTTGTTATTCTAATCAGGAACTCTAAGTTTGTTATTCAAAAACTTCTTAAAGTGATTCTTCGTATGACCATTAAATCCGATTAAGTGATTAAGAAGTTTTGAAATTTTTTTTGAGAAAATATTCCAACGAGGAAAGTAGTTTTTTTCTTTGTGGCTTCAAATTTGGGATACATTTTTATAGCAACGGAATAGCTTTTTAATTTTAGCAAACTATAGGAAAAATGGAATAGGGAATGAAAATACTTTTGTAAATTTTGATCAAATTTGTAGTTCAGAATTCTGCGTGGTGTAAAATACTAAGTTTCAATTTTTATTTCTTCATAACTTTTTTAATTAATTCTCAAATTCTCTGAAAATTTGAAAAATGTTGTAAAAATATATGACTATCATGTGGTAAAAATTACAAATTATTATTTTGTTTTATTGCTAAATTACATTGGTTTGAAAAAGGATGTTTTTCTTAGTGCATTGATAACTATTAAGGGTCCTTTGAGCCATTAAGGAAGTATATGGGTTTAAAATAAACTTGTAATGTCCCATACTATATTTAAATAAAAAATATTTTTCATTTTTTTAGTGAAAACAAAAAGTAAATAATAAATACGGAGTGAATCTGCGTATTTATAATCTCTTTCGTCACCAGTATTTATAAATAGTAACTGAGCAACTATAATTATTTTTTTTGCATAAGAGTTTTAATAAATTTAGATTCTTACATTTAATGTTTACAAATGCTTATTTTAAGTGTTCATATATTTAAAAAATTTCGCAGTAGCTGTTTATTTTAAGATATTTAAGTTATATATAGTGTGTGTGTGTTTCATTAAATAAAAGGTGTGATTTTTTTTAATTATGATGTAACAAATGCTTACAATACATTATTTATTTATGATTAAATAAATAGTTTCGAATTATTAACAAACTTAAGGTTCCATTCAGACTAGTTATTTTATGTTTGATTTTTCTAATTATGAATTCACATTCAAATTATTTACTTTTTCATCCTGGTCATAAATCTGTGAAAGTTCTCTAAAACATACTGTTATATGCCTTGTATTTTTTAAGTTACGAGATCTTGCTATTTGAAGATGTTTTTCTTGATTTAAAAACGCATGTATCAAAAATCAATTTAGCATGTTCTGTTTTCAATAAATAATGAAAATAGATGTGCTAAGAAAAAAGCGGACCTTAATTTTCTAACATAAGGATATTATTTGAAGTCTTGCTCACAAATGATTGAAATTATTGAATGACTATATGTCTTCAAACTAATATATTTAACTGTTGCTATACTTAAACTAAGAAAACAAAATATATCTATGAATATACGAAAAACCCTGAATAACTTTCACAATTTTTATCCGAATTGATCAAAATTAGCGTACTCCTTAATGGCTTGAATAAAGTTAACTAATGTATGCAATGCATTAATTACTTTATTTAAGTGACATAAGTAGCAAACTTCCAACAATGAATTGGGTAATAACATTTGATTTAAATATTCTTACCCAAAAAACAGCAATTAGGCTCCTAACTATAAAAACAATATCATACGTGTGTGAATATATATTTCATACTTATATTTTTTCCTTCAGAGTAAGAACTATATTTTTTTATTATTTTTTCATTTATTTCAAAACACTCAGACAGTAAAATAATCATTTCAAATTCTCCATTAAAAATTTATCTTTTTTTCTTTTAAATTATGATCGATATTGTTACATAAAAAATGCTAAAGATCCCAAAATTATGGATCAGCATATCAAAGATGAAGTTAATTTCTTTCTCTCACAACTGAGCTTAACGAATATTAAAAATTATGATACGAGTTATTTTTTATAGTTTTAATTAAAATTTTCTCATTAACTTTAATTTCGTTTTTTTTAAAAAAAAATATACGAGTTAAATTAGTATTCTTCTAAGTACAATAGTTGTATTTTTTCATAAAAAGGTGTAAAAAGAGGGAGATGCTCACAATTTTACACTCTATTATTATACAAAACGTAAAAACAGATATAATTAAATACCTTTTAAAAATGAAGGTAAAATTCTTATGCAAAAAATTAAATGCTGTGTTAATTATAAATAACTTTCTTTCAGGATTATTAATCCCGAAAAAAAGATGTATTTTTTCCTTATTAATATTCCTGAATAGATTAATCTTAGCAACATATACTAAAAGTGCACTTAATAGGACCCTATTTATTTGAGAGACATTCATGTTTTTCTTAAAAAAAAGAAATTTTTTTATGCACTTAAATTTTACTTCGAAATTTTCTTTACCTCATATGTTTTTATTCTGTGATAAAATTTGTTATTATTACTATTTAGTTTTCGCAATTTCTTGGTAACGATCGGCATATTAATGGCGATAAAAGGTTTTTTAAGGTATCCGAACACTTTCGGAATATTTTTTTTTAAAAAAATAGCTTACTAAAACATAAAAAATGTTTTTTAGGGATCACACAGTACTAATAAATAGTAATCTTTAACCAACAATATTAAGGGAATATTACATAAACTTAACAAAAATCACACTTATAAGTGAAATTTTAGCAATATCTTTGATCAACTTCAAAGCGGAGAAAAAAAAGAAAGAAATTATATCAGTAAAAATATTACTAAAACAAATTAGATGCATTTGTGGTGAAAGGCGCAATAAAATGGCGCTCCCACTTTCTCTGTTAAAAGAACACGCCTTTTTTAGTTTCAGTTCTGATTCAGTTCTGCCTTAGTTTTACTGTAACCATGTTCATGTTTTGCTTCGCTCACTAGTAATCCTTGTTAGTACTTAAAATTAATAGGCAGAACTCACTAAACTTTGTAAATATGTAAACAGAATGTCACTAAAAGCATAAAATGTATCTCTGTTGGAATCAATTATTGCGCAGAAATATATTTTTTGTATTTAGCTATAGCATTCTACCATATCCAGTTTAGTATCCTGAGCTTCAGCATTTATCTAGGGAGTGTACTAAAATGCTAATGTTTTATTAAAATTTAAAAATGTTAGAGTTAATCAAGAAAATATTATAAAAAATATGACTTGCTTTATGAGACCATTATTTAAACAACAGGCCATAGCTCAAAATGTATTCATGCAATGAAAAGTATTTTAGTACATTCTCTAGAAAATTATGTAAGTATCAGTATCAAAAGGTATTATAGGAATACATTTTTTTGATATTTTGAGTTATCAAATTCGCAATGATAAATTTTGAACAATTTAAATGTCCCTTCTGGTGGATTAAAGATCCACTTCCATTTTTTTAAAAATTTTTTTAAACTGATTGTAATCTGGCCTCTAGGAAACTTAAACAAAAAACATGGTGTGTTTTGGAAGACCAAAAGAAACTTAAACACAAAGCGTTGTGTGTTTTGGAAGACCAAAAGAAACTTAAACACAAAACATGGTGTGTTTTGGAATACCAAAATATAGCTATATTCAATAAAATAAAAAAGAATAAATATGTGCTTTGACCAAATTTGGTCATTTCAACGTGTTCTAATAACCCATGCCACAAAGGCACTAGACCAGTGTTTCTCAAAGTGTGGGGCGCACCCCCGTTGGGGGGCGAGCATATCGAAAATTTAAAGATTTAAAAAAAATAACCGGAGAGAAGTAAAACAAAATACTTTCTTCCATAATAAAAAAAATACACAACACTGATATAATTTTCTGTTTATCATCTGGCGTTTTTCCTTCATCAAATAGCTATCTTTGATCCCAAAACCAAATTAAAGAAGAAAAAGAAAAACATTTTGTTTAATTTGGTGTATTTCCTCAATGAGAGATTTTTTTAATTATGTTTTAACATAAAATATTACTCGTTAAAAGAAAAAACGAAATCCAGACCCTGAGAAAAATTCTAACAAGATAAACAATTCATCACTGTAATTATTATTGAAATACTGTACATTAGTTGCAGAAAAAAAGGAAGACATGATTCACTTTTCAGCCAGGCAGCATAATACATTTGCTGATCATTTGATTGACCTTCAAATTTACTGGTATGGTTAGTTTTACATTAGTTCCGTTCCTTGAACAAAATATGACAGCTTTGCCAGCAAATAACATTTCTGTAATTAAAGTGAAAAGTGTCTCTGATTTGCGTCCTAAGGTCTTACACGTTTGAATCATTTTAGTTCAGTTTTATTGGATTTTTTCTCAAATCCTCAAAGAAAAATTAAATAGTCCTTGAAAGCCGGTAAGTATACTTTTTCTTAATTAAATTATTCACTGGAATTCCGATTTGTATCGTGTGCAGTAAAAATAATTATAAACAAATGATTGGGGTGACTGAGTCCCTCCGCACTACCATTAGCGTTAGCATCGAGTGCGCGCTTGCTCCCGGGTTACAACATTTTGAAGTATTTCTGCTTTAAATATTAAAAAGTAACACAATTATTATTCATCGGAATTTTATATTCTTTTTTTTTATTTAACATTAATTCTAAATGCTAATTCTGTGAGGTTTAAAATTACAGTTATTTTAAACAGTTATTTTCAGTTATAGAATTTATCTATAAAAAACATTTTACATTTTTGAATGCAATGTCGTGCACGAAGTTTTACTCTCCTTACAGTTCAGCTATTATATCAAGAATAATGTTCTATTTTTTTAAAAAATGAGCTCGTTCAAAGAGCCGGTGTTTCAGCCAGTTAACGTTTAATATATCAGTACTGAAAAATTTATTTTTTTACAAATAATTTCTTAATACTAAATTAAGAACAAGTTTAATAACTATTAGTGACTTTCATGGGCTTGTCTTGTAGAGCAAAGTTTTTCAAAGGAAGGTTTAAAGTCAGAAATTGACACTCTGAGATATTTTTATATATTTAGCTGAGATCTATATTTTGTCTTCAAAGCAGCCAACGCAAAAAATCCGGTTTAACAAAGATAGGATGTTGAAAATGGTAATAGTATACGAAGTGCTTTTGTTTTCAGTGCAGAAAATTCATCATCCACCTCTACCCAAAATTCAAAGAGGAATTTATTAAAAACTTGCCTTTTAATTTTTCACTGGATATGAAATCTATGAAGACTTCTTCTTCGGAAGTTGAGAGCTCTTCTGGAGTATCTTGAAATAGATCTCTAATCCACTCGTAACTTGCTACCAAGTTGTCATCATCAAGGAAATACTTTTTAAAATTCTTTGCCAACATGGCTAAATGATTTTACAGGGTTTTAAAAACAACTTTCACATGTTGTTCTTCAGATTTGTAAGTTTTAACACATAACGAGCTGGGGCGTTTTCCCCCATCATTTACTTCAGTAGTGGTAAATCCAAAATTTAAGTACTTTTGAGAATATTTCCTTGATTTAATTTTTGGAACCATGCTCGTCTGTGTGCTTGTTAATCCTTTAATATCGTCGAATGTTTGCTTACGACCTAAAAATATATGTATGATTTTGTTTTAACCTACTGCCGTAAATACTTAATTACTGTGAATTACAATTAACGTGCAAATTAAAAATGTAAATTCAACCTAGATTCGGTAGCTATAGAAGTATCGAGTCGACCAAAACTGACCGGAATTGAACGAGGAAAAGCATTTTTACTTGTTTTGCGCAGACGTTCGATAGGTTACCCAGATTCACGCAAACGTACCAGATAATGCCAGGTGTGGTGGATATGATAGAGAGCAACATAGACTAGACTATTTTCCTAATGATATTTGTACTTTGAGAAATGGATGCTGAAGGAAATAAATCTTAATTTAATATATAATTTTGCTATCTGTTCCAATTTAAAAATTAGAGAAAGGAAAATAACATAATAATAAGTAAGTAATATATATTTTAAGTAATTTTCTTAAAATATATATGTTACTTAAAAGTAACATATACAAAATTTAATACTTATACATTTTATAACTGAGATCGCATTGTAGCTTTAGCGTCAAAGTGCATTTTTATTGCAGTAAATACATTATTGTTGTACAGGGAGGGGGGAGCGACAAGAATTATGATTGAAAATTGGGTCGTCAGTATTGAAAGTTTGAGAAACACTGCACTATACAGCTACAAACATCCATGTCTTCCAGAAATTCGGACCCAGTTGCTAAGTATCATTACTTTATGTATATTTATCTGAAACGCTTATGTTTAAATAATAAACACGTACACGTTTTTTATAGATACTTAAAATAATTAGGTACCTGCAACTTGCAATAGTTAATTGTGAATTCAAATCCTATTTTCTTCTTCTTATTCTTACAATAGGTAAAATTTATTGCAATTGAACTAGGGCTCTCTGTTTGCTAGCTTTGGAATATTTTCAATCCCTTTGAAAAAATTTGAAGAATTATAAATATAATTAGATTTAATTTTTCTCTGGAAAGGTTTGAAAAAAAATTATATCAAATGTAAACAGTAAAACACATGTTTCTCAGTGAATATTACTTGAAACATTACAATGCAAAAATGAATTTCTAAGATATAAGTAAGCATGTTTCGTGAATGCATCATTGGGGCTACTTTTGCTTTATCATTTTTTTGGTTTCTTATTATTAGACTTTTACTATTATTTTTTTATTTTGATTAAAGTTCCATAAAAAATTTTTTAGAATAGAAAAAAGACGCATCAATTTTGAGATTTAGATTAAAAAACAAAATCTTACTAGTAAATTATCTAAACTACATCTTTAAATGTTTCTCATAAAGTAGTGTTTCTCAAACTTTCACAATATCTGTGACCGAATATTCAATCATAATTTTCATCGCCCCCCCCCTTCCTTACAATAACAATGTATTGAATTCAATAATACTATACTTTTAGTCTAAGGCTACAATATATGCTACTTTAACCTCTTAAGTGCTACTGGTGTATATAAACGTCTCTTTCAGCCAAAGCATTAATTGCCCCGAACGTATATGTACGTCTTTCTTAAGTATGATCTTTTCTGTGTACTTCCATCCATAAAATTATTCCGAAGGCTGTGCAATGTATGTAAAGACCTTGTCAGTGTTTGCGAAGGATTTACTTTTTTATTTCAGAATATTTGCTTATTTATTCCTTTTCTTTCCCCCCCGTTACAATACGCGCACCTACGTGGAAAACGATAGAACTGGGGAGCGAATCGCATAACTTTTAATCGGTAGTTAAGAAATTAAGTATTAACTCTTCAAATTATCAGGATGACTGTTAATTTTTGTATATAATTATATGCATGACAAGCCCATGGGGTCACTGGTAATTATTAAACTTATTCTTAACTTACTATTGATAAATCAATTATAAAATACATTGTGCAGTACCGATTCATTTATAAGTGTATTATATCAGTGTAAATGTGTATTTAATATTTTATTATGTCAGAATATATTTTGTTTGTTTAATTTAGGTAAATTAATATTTTTTTTAAAAAAATAATCGTTTAATTTCGACTTTTCAATATGCTCGCACCCCCCTCGTATAGTTATCATACCCCTTTAGGGGTACACCCCACAGTTTGAGAAATGCACTCATAAAGTAAAAAACTTAGTAATTAATTTTTCAATTAGCAATTTAGCTCCTTTAGATGTTAAACAGGATGTCGATAATCTTCCCAATATAACACTGTCTTTTATGTTTAGTCACAATTTGTTTTACAAAATTAGCAATGTTCCCCCCTTTTCAAAGTAAAACAAAAATTAATTATCTACTGTTTTTATTTAGAAATAAAGTAATAATATTTTAAAACCTTGTATTTAAAGAGGAGGTATTATATCTTAAGAAATTCAATGAAAATATTTTAGTTACCAAGTTTGATAATTAAAGCTGTAAAAGCTCACTCTTCACGTATTCACGCTCTTAAAGTAGAGTTTTAATACTGTAGTTTATTAAAGTTAATTTGGTAACGTTTCTGTTATTTTAAATAAATACATTCCTTTGTTTATTTGTTAGAAAAGTAAATTAATAAGGTAATTAATTATAAAGTAAGTTGTTTTATTTCTGTGGATTTAAATTTTAAGTTTCCTTTCTTCATTTGAAAATATATATATTATTTGCTCTGCTCCTTACTCATAATAATCGTATTGCACAGTTTGATATAGCAGCAGAGGCTAGAAAATATTTATATAAAAGCGTTGAAAGTATTTTAATTAGGTTCTATTTACAAATGAGAGTTGAAATGCTCAAAATATCTTAAAGTGCCTAATTATATAAAAAGAAAAAAGAAAAAACACTTAACAAGTATATAAATTTACTTTACAGACTCTTTTTCTCAGTAGATCCATAGATTTTTCCCTAGATATTTTACATTTTTATCAAAAATTATTAAGCGCGTGAGTCACAAATTTTATGTTCATTAAATGTTAAACTTCTCTTAACCATAGTTTCCTTCCAAGAGCAGGAAGCGACACTAAATTCTTTGTTAAACTATTGCTTAATCTTGCTAAATTTACTCTTTGTTTTTAAGTATATATTATGTGTGTGTAAGGTATCTTCATAAAGCGTTTTCTTTTTAGTGTCCCACGGGGGAAAATGAGAACAAAATAGTAAAAAAGGAAATCAGAAGAAGAATGAAATCTCTTTTATCATCTAAGATTAGGGATAGTTTCCTCAAGATGCGGATGAGCTTTTTTTCACAAAAAGACTCAACCACTCATCCGATATAGCGAATAGATAAGGAAACTAAATCAGGAATATTCCCTATCTTAATTTCAACAATTATGCGAGATGAATACTTTTAGAATTATTAAAGAAAGAAGAAAAATTCTGCAGCCTATGAATTATCGGAAAAGATTATTTGTTAAAAGTATCTAGACTCTTCAAAAAAAATTTCCATTTATGCTTTATTTTTCTCTCACCCAATAGGTTTTCTAGTCAACACATAAAGTGCAAATTTAGGACTTAGAAATACACATTGATTATAAATAAAACATGAAAATTTTTTTAAGAATTAATATATTTTGTTGAATTTGGATGGTTTAAAAAAAACATTAAAAATTCAAAATATAGAATTTTTAAGAAGTGTCGGAATCCTCTATCAAAATGGTTATTTCGATCTGCCTTTTCTAAAATTCTATGATAGATACATATTTGAAACTTTTACACGACTTTAATTCATATTTCTTTTATACTGAAATGAGCGTTTGTCTAATTATGAATTTCTTATGAATTTGCAAAGTATTGCATTTGACATAGGGAAATTTAGCCCTTTTTCACACAAGAAAATTGTAAGAAACAAATATTTTAGCTTTAACAAAAATTTCATTCTAGTATACAAAAGCAAACAGAATAAATATGCCATAAAAGAGTTACATGCCTAAGAACAATAAGTTCTTAAATGAAGTATATTTGTAACGGGTTCTCTATTCTGGTCCCACTGCTCCTCTTGAGTAAAATATTCTTTTTAACTGTGATTTTAGTTGAATCTCCCGCTTTCCGTAGAGAGGACTTTTTATGCAAATGCAAGTTTCTATTTAAGGGATAGTCGTGGAGAGATCCCTTCTTCTATCCCTTCTATTTAAGGGATAGAAGAAAGCACAGTGAGAGAGATTGGTGGATGCACTTAGTATTATTAATTACCGAAGGAAATATTAAGTGAAAGAGAAATCGTCCACCTTACGGCTTACGATTATGCAAGTGTAGCAGCAAGAGCTTTCAGGAGAAAAGGGCTCCTTTTTATATAATAGTTAGAAATGAAGTTTGATTGCTCCTCTGGTTTAGTTATAAAAATACCTTCTTAGTTATTTTCTTCAAGTCTAATAAGTGAAAAAGAAAAGAAAAGTGTTTAACTTGAGAAACGTTTGATTATTACTCGAACCCTCTCACACCCGCGATCGAAGGATCACAACACATTGAGTATGAAAAATTCACATTTCGAGGAAATTGTTTAATAGGAAAACTACTTTTTCATCTCAACATTCTTGTCCCGTACTCTATCTCAATGGTTCCTAAACTTTTTGCGCTAATGAGCCCCCTGAGGTAATGTACCCCTTGAATTTCACCAAAAATTCTTCTACATTCACAAATTCTAAAAAAGTAACTTATGTTTAATTTAAAAACCGCAAACGTTTTGAAATTATAATATGAATTCTAATATAAAGGAGTTTTAGAAACCTTATATGGTATGCCATGTCGTGTGCATTATAATTTATTAATTATTCGTAACTTCTGCACATAATTATACGCTAAGAATATCCAAACCCTTTAGGATAAGATTATTATGATTTTAATAGCATATATATGCACATATATTCTCCATTCCTTTAAAGATACATTATCTTTGCCGAATCTGTTACTAAAATGCACAAAAATTTAAGAAAGAATAATTCACTTAATGAATTTTAATTGACATGAGAAAATGTTTTCACAAATGATATTAAATGGGTTAAACAAAAAAAAATTCTGAATGATATCTGCGAGAAACAAAAATATAGAGAAAGAATTATAAATATGTATTGTACGAGATTACTTGATTCTGTAGACTCAGCTAACACATTTCAAAAGCCCTACTTTTTTCATAAAAAGTATCAAGAACATTTGTTATTCAAATAAGTCGTTTACTTTTACTGAAATTGAAAACTCTCCAAAATGACATTTCTTAAAAAGTCATTGAATTTCAATTAAGGAGTCAGAACAGCTCTGTTTTAAAAACGAAAAAATGAAAAGAAAGAGAAAGAAATTTACTTTCATGCATATATTCAATGCTTTTCAAAAAATACTTTAAAATGTATTTCTACTCTAATTTGTGGAATATGCAAATGTGATGAAGAAATTGTCGTTTAGGTAGCTTCCTTACATAGACTGTAAATATCAAGCACTTGATTTACTTGATTTTCCCGGCATCATTTTAATGAAATGCAGTTAAATTTTAAGTATGTTGAAAGTAATTAGGATAATACATATTTTAACATAAAATATTCTCAATATAAAAATACATTTTATGTTCTCAAATAAATGACTGCAACTTATTAACTAGACTTTTATTTCAATCTGATCGTTCTCTGTTTTTATATACACTTTATTCTCTTACGAAATGTTCATTTGATTATATATGGACATTATTTTATGAAAACAGATTGTTCCTATTCAAATTCTGCATAATTTAGCGAGTGCAGGACGAATTCAAAATATAAGTACAATAAAGTAAATTTTATTCGTGTAGAAAGGGATTGGTTAAACACATTTGTGTGTTGATTATTTTATTTATTTCGGAAATATATTTATGTTTTAATATTAATTAAAATAAGAATATATACGATTTATATTACAATAAATTATTGATATTTACTTACACAGAATCTTCTAAAATCATACACTTTTTATAGATTTTCTTACTCACTGGTATACTATTGCATTTAATTGTCAATTTCTCATGTCTTGGTAATTGATAAATAGCAAGTTAATAATAGAGTGGTAACTTGAGAATGGTTTGCTGTTATTACATAAGGGATTAATTTGTTTTACAAACAAGCCCTTTAATCAAAACGTTCAAAACAGTATTTTTCCTTGATATGAATTATACTAAGATTAATTCGTACCATTCCTGTATAAAAAACAAAAATAAAAGTACATTTAAGTAAAAATAATGAGGTTAGAAGCACTACGATGCAACAAGCAGTTTGTAAGAAATTATGTTCTATGCCTGTAAGTTTCGGTTTCGAATTCAGTCTGATAAAAGAAAATTGACTCAATGATAAACCAAACTACAATTTGATATGACTGAATATAAATTTCAAATAAAAGAGAATAATTCCTTAGGAGTTCACGAGTAATTGAATGGTATACAATTCACAATATTCAGTAATTGAATATTTCACAAATTAAGCATTTCAACACGAGAACATTTCACATAAGAATATTTCTCTAGAGAATGAACGTATTTACTTTCGAAGAAAGATACATGCAACACACACATACAATGCTACCTAATGGCTTTTAAGAAAAAAAAAAAAAAACAATGTGATTATACTGAGAAAAATAATCTTTGTTGGTATTTTTCTCTAATATCATGCTTTAATTTCATGAAAGAAGAAAAACATATAATTTCTCTTTTGTATAATTGTAGCTCTCTGAAACATCTTTTTTACGATATCGTACATTCTTTACAATCAGAGTTTTGCTAAACAAATGTATGAATGACTTGTATGTACAAATAAATTAAAAATTCAACAAAAAAAATTATTTTGAAATGAGTTAAACGTAGAAGCTGAGCGATGTAGAAAATTCCGAAATCGGAAAGGAGAGGTGATTTTAACACAAACGAAATAAGTTCGAAGTTGGGGGTTGAATATCTGAAATTGAGGCCCGCAAATGAATTTAAAAATGTAACCAATCTACAGGTTGTATCTCCAAAAAAAAATTCCGTTGAAGATAGCTTCAGGTACTGTTCTAATTCGGCGACGAAATTTTAAGGTATCTGACTAGTTACAGGTATTTTTTGTTAAGGAGTGTCAAGGGTGTTAAATTTTTCTAGAGGTCTGAAAAATATAATCAATTTTCAAACAGGTATACTTTTTTTAATTTAAATTAAATGATTCGAATCTTTTACACATTATTTATTAAAAAAATGGGTCTTCAGAAAAGTATGAAATAGTTAAAATATAATAATGATTTTTTTAAAAATCACAAGCATATATGAAAATTCTATGATAAATAATAAGTGTTTTTTGCGTTGCGCACGCTATTTTCTAAAATAGTAGCATCTGATGTATAAAACTTTATAGAATTATTAAATGCATCATACTCTTTTTTAGCCCTACCTAATTTTAGCATTATATATCTTTTTTGTAATTCAAAATATTTGTAAAATATTGCAATTTTAAATATTTTTTAAAATAAAATGTATTTATTTATTTATTAAAGTATGTAAGTTATTATTTTATTTATATATATATAAAATAGCTACAGTGTAATGCAAATACATTTATCTTTATTAATTAACTTATAGCTAATAATTAAAAAGCTACTATTTTACAAAATAGCATGCGCGACTTAAAAAACTTAATAAATATTTCTTATAGAAAAGTTTCTTATTTTCATATGCTTATAGTATTTAAAATATGATAATGTTTTCAACATTTTATACTTTTATGAAGCCCCATACCTTTATAAATAATGTGTAAAAAATTTGAACTATTCAGTTTTAATTTTAAAAAAATTATACCTGCTTGAAAATTGTTTATATTTTTTAAACCATTAGAGAAACTTAACACCACCCCTGAGAGGCCTTAAATAATATTGTTAGAAATTTACTTTTTAATTAATTTTATTTCACACTAAGGTATTCCAATCATGCGGATGCACAAAGAACCTTAAAATACCTATATCGAAATATGTATATATATATATATATATATATATATATATATATATATATATATATATATATATATATATATACACTGGTGTGCAAAAAATTAAGGACGAAGTCGAAAATTAGCATATCAGCTGAACGCAGAGACAGAAAGACCAATCAGGAGATTAAGTAAGGTGATGTACGGTAGCACATGCGCAGATATGCAGGTAGACGTAATGGGGGAGTGTCTGAGTAGTATAAATCATGTTGTCGGTGTAAGATCAGTATTTCTGGGCAAAGAGATTGTGCACGCCGTATAGCAGTTAAAATCACACCGAGTTGCTGCCTCAGCGAGAAATGGCGACTAATCAATCTGTTAGACGACATCTGGATGCTTTTACCCGAGGTCGAATCTTTGGAAAGTTGGAGGAAGGCCGCAGTGTGACAAGTGTGGCTGCAGAGTTCGGAATTGCTCACAGCATCGTTTCACGACTTTGGAGACAATTTCAAACTACAGGAACAGCTATCCGGGGTTCAGTAGTGGTCGTCCACGAGGAACCACACCCGCAGATGACCGGTACATTGTCTTACAGCCCAGAAGAAACAGGCGGCAGACAGCGGGAGAAATCGCTAGACCCACGACACAGGCGACTGGACGACCGATATCGCGTTTTACCGTGGCCCGAAGACTGCACGGTGGTGGTCTAATTGCACGACGCCCTGTACGGTGTGTACCTTTAACGCCTGCCCATCGGAGAAGGCGTTCTCTGTGGTGCCGGGAACACCGGAATTGGAGAGACAATGAATGAGGACTAGTACTCTTTACAGATGAGAGCAGATTCATTTGAGTAGCGATTCTCATCGCATACTCATCTGGAGAGAGCGGGGAAGCCGCAATCATCCCTCGAACATCATTGAAAGGGACAGGTATGGAGGTCGCGGTGTTGTCGTTGGGGAGGCATCAGTCTTGGTAGTCGTACAGACATTCACATCTTCGACGCAGGTTCAGTCAACGGGACCCATTATTGTAACGAGATTCTTTCTTCCATATGTGCGTTTTTTAGAGGCGCTATGGTTCTGCAGTTCCCTTTTCATGGACGACAATGCACCATGTCATCGGACGGTATCTGCCGGACAGCTCTTAGAGTGAGGATATTGAACGTATGGATTGGCCGGCACGATCTCCGGATCTCAATACCATCGAGTATGTATGGGATTTTTCTAGGCAGACGTGCGGCAGCTCGTACCTTACCACCAGTAACGATTCAGGGAGCACGATTGGCGCTGCAAGACGGGCTGGGCAGCAATGCCTCAACAACTCATTGACAGCCTCATTCTCAGCATGGGCAGATGCTGTGAAACCTTTAGATGTTAAACAGGATGTCGATAATCTTCCCAATATAACACTTTGCTCTTTTATGTTTAGTCACAATTTGTTTTACAAAATTAGCAATGTTCCCCCTTTTCAAAGTAAAACAAAAATTAAATTACATCTGCTGTTTTTATTTAGAAATAAAGTAATAATATTTTAAAACCTTGTATTTAAAGAGGAGGTATTATATCTTAAAGAATTCAATGAACATATTTTAATTTACCAAGTTTGATAATTACTAGCTGTAAAAGCTCATTCTTCGTATTCACGCTCTTAAGTAGAGTTTTAAGTATACTGAATTTGTTGTTAAAAATTAGGCATTTGACAACATTTCTATTGTTTTAAATAAATACATTCTTTTTGTTTATTTATTTAGAAAAGCAAATTAATGGGTAATTAATCTGTAAAGTATGATTGTTTTTATTTCTGTGGATTTAAATTTTTTAAGTTTCCTTTCTTCATTTGAAAATATATATATTATTTGCTCTGCTCCTTACCTCTATAACAATCGTATTGCACAGTTTGATATGTAGCAGAGGCTAGAAAATATTTATATAAAAGCGTTGAAAGTATTTGCAATTAGGTTCTGTTTACAAAATGAGTTTGAAATGCTCCGAAAAGCTAATAATATTAATGTGCTAATTATAAAAGAGAAGAAAAGAAAAAACACTTAACAAGTATATAAATTTTACAGACTCTTTCTCAGTAGATCCATAGATTTTCCCCTAGATATTTTACATTTTTTATCAAAAATAATTAAGCGCGTGAGTCACAAATTTTATGTTCATTAAATGTTAAACTTCTCTTAACCACAGTTTCCTTCCAAGAGCAGGAAGCGACACTAAATTCTTTGTTAAATTATTGCTTAATCTTGCTAAATTTATTCTTTGTTTTTTAAGTATATATTATGTGTAAGGTATCTTCATAAAGCGTTTTCTTTTAGTGTCCCACGGGGAAAATGAGAACAATATAGTAAAAAAGGAAATCAGAAGAAGAATGAAATCTCTTTATCATCTAAGATTAGGGATAGTTTCTCAAGATGCGGATGAGCTTTTTTTCACAAAAAGACTCAACCACTCATCCGATATAGCGAATAGATAAGGAAACTAAATCAGGAATATTCCCTATCTTAATTTCAACAATTATGAGATGAATACTTTTAGAATTATTAAAAAGAAAGAAGAAAAATTCTGCAGCCTATGAATTATCGGAAAAGATTATTTGTTAAAAAGTATCTAGACTCTTCAAAAAATTTCCCATTTATGCTTTATTTTTCTCTCACCCAATAGGTTTTCTAGTCAACACATAAAGTGCAAATTTAGGACTTAGAAATACACATTGATTATAAATAAAACATGAAAATTTTTTTAAGAATTAATATATTTTGTTGAATTTGGATGGTTTAAAAAAAACATTAAAAATTCAAAATATAGAATTTTTAAGAAGTGTCGGAATCCTCTATCAAAATGGTTATTTCGATCTGCCTTTCTAAAATTCTATGATAGATACATATTTGAAACTTTTTTACACGACTTTAATTCATATTTCTTTTTATACTGAAATGAGCGTTTGTCTAATTATGAATTTCTTATGAATTTGCAAAGTATTGCATTTGACATAGGGAAATTTAGCCCTTTTTCACACAAGAAAATTGTAAGAAACAAATATTTTAGCTTTAACAAAAATTTCATTCTAGTATACAAAAGCAAACAGAATAAATATGCCATAAAAGAGTTACATGCCTAAGAACAAGTTCTTAAATGAAGTATATTTGTAACGGGTTCTCTATTCTGGTCCCACTGCTCCTCTTGAGTAAAATATTCTTTTAACTGTGATTTTAGTTGAATCTCCCGCTTTCCGTAGAGAGAGGACTTTTTATGCAAATGCAAGTTTCTTTAGGGATAGTCATTGGAGAGATCCTGCTATCCCTTCTATTTAAGGGATGAAGAAAGCTACAGTGAGAGGGTTGGTGGATGCACTTAGTATTATTAATTACCGAAGGAAATATTAAGTGAAAGAGAAATCGTCCACCTTACGGCTTACGTTATGCAGAATGTAGCAGCAAGAGCTTTCAGGAGAAAGAGCTCCTTACATACTATAGTTAGAAATGAAATTTGATTGCTCCTCTGGTTTTAGTTATAAGAATACCTTCTTAGTTGTTTTCTTCAAAGTCTAATAAGTGGAAAGAAAGAAAAGTGTTTAACGAGAAACGTTTGATTATTCTCGAACCCTCTCACACCCGCGATCGAAGGATCTGGCCACATTGAGTATGAAAAATTCACACATTTCGAGGAAATTGTTTAATAGGAAAACACACTTTTTCATCTCAACATTCTTGTCCCGTACTCTATCTCAATGGTTCCTAAACTTTTTGCGCTAATAGCCCCCTGAGGTAATGTACCCCTTGAATTTCACCAAAAATTCTTCTACATTCACAAATTCTAAAAAAGTAACTTATGTTTAATTTAAAAACCGCAAACGTTTTGAAATTATAATATGAATTCTAATATAAAGGAGTTTTAGAAACCTTATATGGTATGCCATGTCGTGTGCATTATAATTTATTAATTATTCGTAACTTCTGCACATAATTATACGCTAAGAATATCCAAACCCTTTAGGATAAGATTATTATGAGTTTAATAGCATATATATGCACATATATTCTCCATTCCTTTAAAGATACATTATCTTTGCCGAATCTGTTACTAAAATGCACAAAAAATTTAAGAAAGAATAATTCACTTAATGAATTTTAATTGACATGAGAAAATGTTTTCCCAAATGATATTAAATGGGTTAAACAAAAAAAAATTCTGAATGATATCTGCGAGAAACAAAAATATAGAGAAAGAATTATAAATATGTATTGTACGAGATTACTTGATTCTGTAGACTCAGCTAACACATGTCAAAGCCCTACTTTTTTCATAAAAAGTATCAAGAACATTTGTTATTCAAATAAGTCGTTTACTTTTACTGAAATTGAAAACTCTCCAAAATGACATTTCTTAAAGTCATTGAATTTCAATTAAGGAGTCAGAACAGCTCTGTTTTAAAAACGAAAAAATGAAAAGAAAGAGAAAGAAATTTACTTTCGTGCATATATTCAATGCTTTTCAAAAAATACTTAAAAATGTATTTCTACTCTAATTTGTGGAATATGCAAATGTGATGAAGAAATTGTCGTTTAGGTAGCTTCCTTACATAGACTTAAAATATCAAACACTTGATTTACTTGATTTTCCCGGCATCATTGTAATGAAATGCAGTTAAATTTTAAGTATGTTGAAAGTAATTAGGATAATACATATTTTAACATAAAATATTCAATATAAAAATACATTTTATGTTCTCAAATAAATGACTGCAACTTATTAACTAGACTTTTATTTCAATCTGATAATTCTCTGTTTTTATATACACTTTATTCTCTTACGAAAAATTCATTTGATTATATATGGACATTATTTTATGAAAATAGATTGTTCCTATTCAAATTATGCATAATTTAGCGAGTGCAGGACGAATTCAAAATATAAGTACAATAAAGTAAATTTTATTCGTGTAGAAAGGGATTGGTTAAACACATTTGTGTGTTGATTATTTTATTTATTTCGGAAATATATTTATGTTTTAATATTAATTAAAATAAGAATATATACGATTTATATTACAATAAATTATTGATATTTACTTACACAGAATCTTCTAAAATCATACACTTTTTATAGATTTTCTTACTCACTGGTATACTATTGCATTTAATTGCAATCATAATTTCTCATGTCTTGGTAATTGATAAATAGCAAGTTAATAATAGAGTGGTAACTTGAGAATGGTTTGCTGTTATTACATAAGGGATTAATTTGTTTTACAAACAAGCCCTTTAATCAAAACGTTCAAAACAGTATTTTTCCTTGATATGAATTATACTAAGATTAATTCGTACCATTCCTGTATAAAAAACAAAAATAAAAGTACATTTAAGTAAAAATAATGAGGTTAGAAGCACTACGATGCAACAAGCAGTTTGTAAGAAATTATGTTCTATGCCTGTAAGTTTCGGTTTTCGAATTCAGTCTGATAAAAGAAAATTGACTCAATGATAAACCAAACTACAATTTGATATGACTGAATATAAATTTCAGATAAAGAGAATAATTCCTTAGGAGTTCACGAGTAATTGAATGGTATACAATTCACAATATTCAGTAATTGAATATTTCACAAATTAAGCATTTCAACACGAGAACATTTCACATAAGAATATTTCTCTAGAGAATGAACGTATTTACTTTCGAAGAAAGATACATGCAACACACACACATACAAATGCTACCTAATGGCTTTTAAGAAAAAAAACAATGTGATTATACTGAGAAAATAATCTTTGTTGGTATTTTTCTCTAATATCATGCTTTAATTTCATGAAAGAAGAGAAAACATAATTTATCTTTTTGTATAATTGTAGCTCTCTGAAACATCTTTTTACGATATCGTACATTCTTTACAATCAGAGTTTTGCTAAGCAAATGTATGAATGACTTGTATGTACAAATAAATTAAAAATTCAACAAAAAAAATTATTTTGAAATGAGTTAAACGTAGGAGCTGAGCGATGTAGAAAATTCCGAAATAGGAAAGGAGAAGTGATTTTAACACAAACGAAATAAGTTCGAAGTTGGGGGTTGAATATCTGAAATTGAGGCCCGCAAATGAATTTAAAAATGTAACCAATCTACAGGGTGTATCTCCAAAAAAAAATTCCGTTGAAGACAGCTTCAGGTACTGTTCTAATTCGGCGACGAAATTTTAAGGTATCTGACTAGTTACAGGTATTTTTGTTAAGGAGCGTCAAGGGTGTTAAATTTTTCTAGAGGTCTGAAAATATAATCAATTTTCAAACAGGTATACTTTTTTTAAATTTAAATTAAATGATTCGAAACTTTTACACATTATTTATTAAAAAAATGGGTCTTCAGAAAAGTATGAAATAGTTAAAATATAATAATGATTTTTTTAAAAATCCCAAGCATATATGAAAATTCTATGATAAATAATAAGTGTTTTTTGCGTTGCGCTCGCTATTTTCTAAAATAGTAGCATCTGATGTATAAAACTTTATAGAATTATTAAATGCATCATACTCTTTCAGCCCTATCTAATTTTAGCATTATATATCTTTTGTAATTCAAAATATTTGTAAAATATTGCAATTTTTTAAATATTTTTTAAAAATAAAACGTATTTATTTATTTATTAAAGTATGTAAGTTATTATTATATTTATATATATAAAAATAGCTACAGTGTAATGCAAATACATTTATCTTTATTAATTAACTTATAGCTAATAATATTAAAGCTACTATTTTAGAAAATAGCATGCGCGACTTAAAACTTAATAAATATTTCTTATAGAAAAGTTTCTTATTTTCATATGCTTATAGTATTTAAAATTATGATAATGTTTTCAACACTTTATACTTTTATGAAGCCCCATACCTTTATAAATAAAGTGTAAGAAATTCGAACTATTCAGTTTTAATTTTAAAAAATTATACCTGCTTGAAAATCGTTTATATTTTTAAACCATTAGAGAAATTTAACACCACCCCTGAGAGGCCTTAAATAATATTGTTAGAAATTTACTTCTTAATTAATTTTATTTCACACTAAGATATTCCAATCATGCGGTTGCACAAAGATCCTTAAAATACCTATATAGAAATATGTGTATATATATATATATATATATATATATATATATATATATATATATATATATATATATATACACTGGTGTGCAAAAATTAGGGACGAAGTCGAAAAATTAGCATATCAGAGCGGACAGAAAGACCAATCAGGAGATTAAGTAAGGTGATGTACGGTAGCACATGCGCAGATATGCAGGTAGACGTAATGGGGGAGTGTCTGAGTAGTATAAAGCATGTTGTCGGTGTAAGATCAGTATTTCTGGCAAAGAGATTGCACGCCGTATAGCAGTTAAAATCACACCGAGTTGCTGCCTCAGCGAGAAATAGCGAATAATCAATCTGTTAGACGACATCTGGATGCTTTTACCCGAGGTCGAATCATTGGGAAGTTGGAGGAAGGCCGCAGTGTGACAAGTGTGGCTGCAGAGTTCGGAATTGCTCACAGCATCGTTTCACGACTTTGGAGACAATTTCAAACTACAGGAACAGCTATCCGGGGTTCAGTAGTGTCGTCCACGAGGAACCACACCCGCCGATGACCGGTACATTGTCTTACAGGCCAGAAGAAACAGGCGGCAGACAGCGGGAGAAATCGCTAGACACACGACACAGGCGACTGGACGACCGATATCGCGTTTTACCGTGGCCAGAAGACTGCACGGTGGTGGTCTAATTGCACGACGCCCTGTACGGTGTGTACCTTTAACGCCTGCCCATCAGAGAAGGCGTTCTCTGTGGTGCCGGGAACACCGGAATTGGAGAGACAATGAATGGGACGAGTACTATTTACAGATGAGAGCAGATTCAGTTTGAGTAGCGATTCTCATCGCATACTCATCTGGAGAGAGCGGGGAAGCCGCAATCATCCCTCGAACATCATTGAAAGGGACAGGTATGGAGGTCGCGGTGTTATCGTTTGAGGAGGCATCATGCTTGGTAGTCGTACAGACATTCACATCTTCGACGCAGGTTCAGTCAACGGGACCCATTATTGTAACGAGATTCTTCTTCCATATGTGCGTTTTTTAGAGGCGCTATGGTTCTGCAGTTCCTTTTCATGGACGACAATGCACCATGTCATCGGACAGTATCTGCCGAACAGCTCTTAGAGAGTGAGGATATTGAACGTATGGATTGGCCGGCACGATCTCCGGATCTCAATACCATCGAGTATGTATGGGATTTTCTAGGCAGACGCTTGGCAGCTCGTACCTTACCACCAGTAACGATTCGGGAGCTTCGATTGGCGCTGCAAGACGAATGGGCAGCAATGCCTCAACAACTCATTGACAGCCTCATTCTCAGCATGGGCAGATGCTGTGAAACCTTTAGATGTTAAACAGGATGTCGATAATCTTCCCAATATAACACTGTCTTTTATGTTTAGTCACAATTTGTTTTACAAAATTAGCAATGTTCCCCCTTTTCAAAGTAAAACAAAAATTAATTATCTGCTGTTTTTATTTAGAAATAAAGTAATAATATTTTAAAACCTTGTATTTAAAGAGGAGGTATTATATCTTAAGAAATTCAATGAACATATTTTAGTTACCAAGTTTGATAATTAAAGCTGTAAAAGCTCATTCTTCACGTATTCACGCTCTTAAAGTAGAGTTTTAATACTTTAGTTTATTAAAGTTAATTTGGTAACGTTTCTGTTATTTTAAATAAATACATTCCTTTTTGTTTATTTGTTAGAAAAGTAAATTAATAAGGTAATTAATCATAAAGTAAGTTGTTTTATTTCTGTGGATTTAAATTTTAAGTTTCCTTTCTTCATTTGAAAATATATATATTATTTGCTCTGCTCCTTACTCATAACAATCGTATTGCACAGTTTGATATAGCAGCAGAGGCTAGAAAATATTTATATAAAAGCGTTGAAAGTATTTTAATTAGGTTCTATTTACAAATGAGAGTTGAAATGCTCAAAATATCTTAATGTGCCTAATTATATAAAAAGAAAAAAAGAAAAAACACTTAACAAGTATATAAATTTACTTTACAGACTCTTTTTCTCAGTAGATCCATAGATTTTTCCCTAGATATTTTACATTTTTATCAAAAATAATTAAGCGCGTGAGTCACAAATTTTATGTTCATTAAATGTTAAACTTCTCTTAACCATAGTTTCCTTCCAAGAGCAGGAAGCGACACTAAATTCTTTGTTAAATTATTGCTTAATCTTGCTAAATTTATTCTTTGTTTTCAAGTATATATTATGTGTGTGTAAGGTATCTTCATAAAGCGTTTTCTTTTTAGTGTCCCACGGGGAAAAATGAGAACAATATAGTAAAAAAGGAAATCAGAAGAAGAATGAAATCTCTTTTATCATCTAAGATTAGGGATAGTTTCCTCAAGATGTGGATGAGCTCTTCTTTCACAAAAAGACTCAACCACTCATCCGATATAGCGAATAGATAAGGAAACTAAATCAGGAATATTCCCTATCTTAAATTCAACAATTATGCGAGATGAATACTTTTAGAATTATTAAAGAAAGAAGAAAAATTCTGCAGCCTATGAATTATTGGAAAAGATAATTTGTTAAAAGTATCTAGACTCTTCAAAAAAAAATTTTCCGTTTATGCTTTATTTTTCTCTCGCCCAATAGGTTTTCTAGTCAACACATAAAGTGCAAATTTAGGACTTAGAAATACACATTGATTATAAATAAAACATGAAATTTTTTTTAAGAATTAATATATTTTGTTGAATTTGGATGGTTTTAAAAAAAACATTAAAAATTCAAAATATAGAATTTTTAAGAAATGTCGGAATCTCCTCTATCAAAATGGTTATTTCGATCTGCCTTTTCTAAAATTCTATGATAGATACATATTTGAAACTTTTTACACGACTTTAATTCATATTTCTTTTTTACTGAAATGAGCGTTTGTCTAATTATGAATTTCTTATGAATTTGCAAAGTATTGCATTTGACATAGGGAAATTTAGCCCTTTTTCACACAAGAAAATTGTAAGAAACAAATATTTTAGCTTTAACAAAAATTTCATTCTAGTATACAAAAGCAAACAGAATAAATATGCCATAAAAGAGTTACATGCCTAAGAACAATAAGTTCTTAAATGAAGCATATTTGTAACGGGTTCTCTATTCTGGTCCCACTGCTCCTCTTGAGTAAAATATTCTTTTTAACTGTGATTTTAGTTGAATCTCCCGCTTTCCGTAGAGAGGACTTTTTATGCAAATGCAAGTTTCTATTTAAGGGATAGTCGTGGAGAGATCCCTTCTTCTATCCCTTCTATTTAAGGGATAGAAGAAAGCACAGTGAGAGAGATTGGTGGATGCACTTAGTATTATTAATTACCGAAGGAAATATTAAGTGAAAGAGAAATCGTCCACCTTACGGCTTACGATTATGCAAGTGTAGCAGCAAGAGCTTTCAGGAGAAAAGGGCTCCTTTTTATACTATAGTTAGAAATGAAATTTGATTGCTCCTCTGGTTTAGTTATAAGAATACCTTCTTAGTTGTTTTCTTCAAGTCTAATAAGTGGAAAAGAAAAGAAAAGTGTTTAACTTGAGAAACGTTTGATTATTACTCGAACTCTCTCACACCCGCGATCGAAGGATCACAACACATTGAGTATGAAAAATTCACATTTCGAGGAAATTGTTTAATAGGAAAACTACTTTTTCATCTCAACATTCTTGTCCCGTACTCTATCTCAATGGTTCCTAAACTTTTTGCGCTAATGAGCCCCCTGAGGTAATGTACCCCTTGAATTTCACCAAAAAATCTTCTACATTCACAAATTCTAAAAAAGTAACTTATGTTTAATTTAAAAACCGCAAACGTTTTGAAATTATAATATGAATTCTAATATAAAGGAGTTTTAGAAACCTTATATGGTATGCCATGTCGTGTGCATTATAATTTAATAATTATTCGTAACTTCTGCACATAATTATACGCTAAGAATATCCAAACCCTTTAGGATAAGATTATTATGATTTTAATAGCATATATATGCACATATATTCTCCATTCCTTTAAAGATACATTATCTTTGCAGAATCTGTTACTAAAATGCACAAAAAATTTAAGAAAGTATAATTCACTTAATGAATTTTAATTGACATGAGAAAATGTTTTCACAAATGATATTAAATGGGTTAAACAAAAAAAAATTCTGAATGATATCTGCGAGAAAAAAATATAGAGAAAGAATTATAAATATGTATTGTACGAGATTATACTTGATTCTGTAGACTCAGATAACACATTTCAAAAGCCCTACTTTTTTCATAAAAAGTATCAAGAACATTTGTTATTCAAATAAGTCGTTTACTTTTACTGAAATTGAAAACTCTCCAAAATGACATTTCTTAAAGTCATTGAATTTCACTTAAGGAGTCAGAACAGATCTGTTTTAAAAACTAAAAAATGAAAAGAAAGAGAAAGAAATTTACTTTCGTGCATATATTCAATGCTTTTCAAAAAATACTTTAAAATGTATTTCTACTCTAATTTGTGGAATATGCAAATGTGATGAAGAAATTGTCGTTTAGGTAGCTTCCCTACATAGACTTAAAATATCAAGCACTTAATTTACTTGATTTTCCCGGCATCATTTTAATGAAATGCAGTTAAATTTTAAGTATGTTGAAAGTAATTAGGATAATACATATTTTAACATAAAATATTCTCAATATAAAAATACATTTTATGTTCTCAAATAAATGACTGCAACTTATTAACTAGACTTTTATTTTAATCTGATCGTTCTCTGTTTTTATATACACTTTATTCTTTTACGAAAAGTTCATTTGATTATATATGGACATTATTTTATGAAAATAGATTGTTCCTATTCAAATTCTGCATAATTTAGCGAGTGCAGGACGGATTCAAAATATAAGTACAATAAAGTAAATTTTATTCGTGTAGAAAGGGATTGGTTTAACACATCTGTGTGATGATCATTTTATTTATTTCGGAAATATATTTATGTTTTAATATTAATTAAAATAAGAATATATACGATTTATATTACAATAAATTATTGATACTTACACAGAATCTTCTAAAACCATACACTTTTTATACATTTTCTTACTCACTGGTATACTATTGCATTTAATTGCAATCATAATTTTTCATGTCTTGGTAATTGATAAATAGGAAGTTAATAATAGAGTGGTAACATGAGAATGTTTTGCTGTTATTACATAAGGGATTAATTTATTTTACAAACAAGCCCTTTAATCAAAACGTTAAAAACAGTATTTTTTCTTGATATGAATTATACTAAGATTAATTCGTACCATTCCTGTATAAAAAACAAAAATAAAAGTACATTTAAGAAAAAATAATGAGGTTAGAAGCACTACGATTCAACAAGCAGTTTGTAAGAAATTATGTTATATGCCTGTAAGTTTCGGTTTCGAATTCAGTCTGATAAAAGAAAATTGACTCAATGATAAACCAAACTACAATTTGATATGACTGAATATAAATTTCAGGTAAAGAGAATAATTCCCTAGGAGTTCACGAGTAATTGAATGGTATACAATTCACAATATTCAGTAATTGAATATTTCACAAATTAAGCATTTCAACACGAGAACATTTCACATAAGAATATTTCTCTAGAGAATGACCGTATTTACTTTCGAAGAAAGATACATGCAACACACACATACAATGCTACCTAATGGCTTTTAAGAAAAAAAAACAATGTGATTATACTGAGAAAAAATAATCTTTGTTGGTATTTTTCTCTAATATCATGCTTTAATTTCATGAAAGAAGAGAAAACATATAATTTATCTTTTTGTATAATTGTAGCTCTCTGAAACATCTTTTTTACGATATCGTACATTCTTTACAATCAGAGTTTTGCTAAACAAATGTATGAATGACTTGTATGTACAAATAAATTAAAAATTCAACAAAAAAATTATTTTGAAATGAGTTAAACGTAGGAGCTGAGTGATGTAGAAAATTTCGAAATCGGAAAGGAGAGGTGATTTTAACACAAACGAAATAAGTTCGAAGTTGGGGGTTGAATATCTGAAATTGAGGCCCGCAAATGAATTTAAAAATGTAACCAATCTACAGGTTGTATCTCCAAAAAAAAATTCCGTTGAAGATAGCTTCAGGTACTGTTCTAATTCGGCGACGAAATTTTAAGGTATCTGACTAGTTACAGGTATTTTTGTTAAGGAGTCTCAAGGGTGTTAAATTTTTCTAGAGGTCTGAAAATATAATCAATTTTCAAACAGGTATACTTTTTTTTAATTTAAATTAAATGATTCGAATCTTTTACACATTATTTATTAAAAAAATGGGTCTTCAGAAAAGTATGAAATAGTTAAAATATAATAATGATTTTTTTAAAAATCACAAGCATATATGAAAATTCTATGATAAATAATAAGTGTTTTTTGCGTTGCGCACGCTATTTTCTAAAATAGTAGCATCTGATGTATAAAACTTTATAGAATTATTAAATGCATCATACTCTTTTAGCCCTACCTAATTTTAGCATTATATATATTTTGTAATTCAAAATATTTGTAAAATATTGCAATTTTTTAAATATTTTTTAAAATAAAATGTATTTATTTATTTATTAAAGTATGTAAGTTATTATTTTATTTATATATATATAAAAATAGCTACAGTGTAATGCAAATACATTTATCTTTATTAATTAACTTATAGCTAATAAATAAAGCTACTATTTTAGAAAATAGCATGCGCGACTTAAAACTTAATAAATATTTCTTATAGAAAAGTTTCTTATTTTCATATGCTTATAGTATTTAAAATTATGATAATGTTTTCAACATTTTATACTTTTATGAAGCCCCATGCCTTTATAAATAATGTCTAAAAAATTCGAACTATTTAGTTTTAATTTAAAAAAATTATACCTGCTTGAAAATTGTTTATATTTTTAAACCATTAGAGAAACTTAACACCACCCCTGAGAGGCCTTAAATAATATTGTTAGAAATTTACTTTTTAATTAATTTTATTTCACACTAAGGTATTCCAATCATGCGGTTGCACAAAAAACCTTAAAATACCTATATAGAAATATGTATATATATATATATATATACTGGTGTGCAAAAATTAAGGACGAAGTCGAAAAATTAGCATATCAGCTGAACGAAGAGGCAGAGCGGACAGAAAGACCAATCAGGAGATTAAGTAAGGTGATGTACGGTAGCACATGCGCAGATATGCAGGTAGACGTAATGGGGGAGTGTCTGAGTAATATAAAGCATGTTGTCGGTGTAAGATCAGTATTTCTGGCAAAGAGATTGCACGCCGTATAGCAGTTAAAATCACACCGAGTTGCTGCCTCAGCGAGAAATAGCGAATAATCAATCTGTTAGACGACATCTGGATGCCTTTACCCGAGGTCGAATCATTGGGAAGTTGGAGGAAGGCCGCAGTGTGACAAGTGTGGCTGCAGAGTTCGGAATTGCTCACAGCATCGTTTCACGACTTTGGAGACAATTTCAAACTACAGGAACAGCTATCCGGGGGTTCAGTAGTGGTCGTCCACGAGGAACCACACCCGCAGATGACCGGTACATTGTCTTACAGGCCAGAAGAAAAAGGCGGCAAACAGCGGGAGAAATCGCTAGACACACGACACAGGCGACTGGACGATATCGCGTTTTACCGTGGCCAGAAGACTGCACGGTGGTGGTATAATTGCACGACGCCCTGTACGGTGTGTACCTTTAACGCCTGCCCATCGGAGAAGGCGTTCTCTGTGGTGCCGGGAACACCGGAATTGGAGAGACAATGAATGGGACTAGTACTCTTTACAGATGAGAGCAGTTCATTTGAGTAGCGATTCTCATCGCATACTCATCTGGAGAGAGCGGGGAAGCCGCAATCATCCCTCGAACATCATTGAAAGGGACAGGTATGGAGGTCGCGGTGTTGTCGTTTGGGGAGGCATCAGTCTTGGTAGTCGTACAGACATTCACATCTTCGACGCACAGGTTCAGTCAACGGGACCCATTATTGTAACGAGATTCTTCTTCCATATGTGCGTCTTTTTAGAGGCGCTATGGGTCTGCAGTTCCTTTTCATGGACGACAATGCACCATGTCATCGCACAGTAGCTGCCGAACAGCTCTTAGAAGGTGAGAATATTGAACGTATGGATTGGCCGGCACGATCTCCGGATCTCAATACCATCGAGCATGTAAGGGATTTTCTAGGCAGACGCTTGGCAGCTCGTACCATACCACCAGTAACGATTCGGGAGCTTCGATTGGCGCTGCAAGACGAAGACAATGCCTCAACAACTCATTGACAGCCTCATTCTCAGCAATGCTGTGAAACCTCCATGCTACTTTTTTCACCCATCAAGGTTTGTTTCTTGTATTTATGCTACTTTTTTCAATCAAGATTTCCCTCTGTTTCTTTTTTAGTAAGTGTTGCTTACATATTACACATCTCCTTTCGTATCGGGGATCTTACGGTATTAAATGTGTTGATTTGGAAAGCTTTTGTACAAAGTTATATTGAATAAACCGCCTCGTCCTTAATTTTTGCACACCAGTATATATATATATATATTTATTTACAGCAGAACATGTTTTTGTGCGGTCCCTTTTTATGAGATTTTATTTTTGTACGATTTTTTGTGCGGTTTTTTTATACGATGTATGAATTTCAACGGTTTTGGTGCCACTTTAATGTTTTCTATCAGTTTACATATATGCACTTCAAGACACTCTGTTCATTGGTTATAAACATTTTCTCGAAAACGCACGTTCCATTGCTTTCTCGCAACGCTATGACAGCACGCACTTAATTGAAGACGAAGCCTTCAATGACAGTGACATTATCAATAATTTGATAGATTATGAAAACGGATATGAAGAACCGGATTATTTGAGAACGAATACAATATATGCTGGGATTCGGCTTTCCAACAAATCAAAAAAGCATTTTCTTAAAATAGATACCAATGCCAAAAGGAGTTTGAGATTCCGAAAATAGTTTTGATCAGGCATATCTGTTTATTTTGACCTTCACAAACAACTGACCATCCGACTGTCGTCACAGGTATTTATTTCTGACCTTATGGTGCCAACAAGTATATCAATTGAAATCGCATCCTCAAGTGACCAAAAAAATTTTGAACTAATTCATCACAAGAAGATGCGTACTTTGGATTACAACAAGATGCACTGAATTTTGTATGCACATTTTGAAAATTTTTCCATGCATACCTTCATAAAGGAACTGTCTCGTTTATCGGTGCTGGGGGGGACAGTATAAGAAAGATCAGTCATAGTCAATACAATTCTATTTTACACAAAATTTAGTAATTCAAGATATGAAAAGCAGACCTATAAGTATAGGAGTAACTATACTGCAAAAAGTACACTTAATATTTAATTATAACTCAAATAACTTACTCTTGTAACGCTTTGGTTATCTATGATCTAAATTACCACAATTCCGTTCTCATTTGTTCGGCATACGATCGTTATTATGCAATTTAACTTTATTGACTAAATCGTCAAATAATGATCTTGGATTATTCAGCAATTAATCTTCGACTAACTCTCAGCTAATTTTCACTAACTAAAGCTTCGCGTACCTAAAAGTAAATGCTTAAATATAACCCTTCATTTACGTAAGCCAAGTCTTCTTGTTCTGTAAAAAGTTTTCAATAGAATAACATTTAAAAGAAAGCAATTTACCCTAAGTAGATTAGTGAAGGCTCGAGGATAGACCCGTTTCAATACAATGAGAAATTAAGTGTTTTTAAAATGCTCCCATGTAGAACTTAAATTATTTATTTTGTTTGGAAGCATGTTTTCATAAATTTCTTAAATAATTGACATATTTTTAAGTGTGATTTTTTATATGGTCCCTTTCCAACGCATAAAAAAGTTTTTTCTAGTATGTCCCCAAAATAGTTTGTTATGTATAAGTATTTTTTTTTTATGAAATTTACGAATACTTTTTGTGTGATTTATTTTATGCAGTCCCTATATATCTACTGCACAAAAACAGGTTTAACTGTATTTATCTAATTGTCTATCTCTCTCTCTCTCTCTATATATATATATATATAGGATTGGATATATGCCCCGCCCCCTGTACTTAGGGTGGAGCAGTCCACATTGACGTCACGCCCCGTCAGGAATGTCCGACTAAAGGACACATGGGAAAATACGCAGACTGACTTTGGGACGCTACGCTTTAGACGTAGGAGAAAGACGTTCTCCTTTGCTGTTCAGTATAATCTAGATACTTCATCTTGTGAAATAAAGCATTCATCCTCCTTAGGTTGTAGTCATTTTCCCATATTTTGGGGGGTCTACCTTTCTCTTGCATATTAAGGAAAATCTCCTCTAGACGAGAGGAAATTAATATTTTTCTTCAATGGACGCTACATTGCAAAAAGCGTAAAAACTATTTGTTACTGTTGGACTTTATTTTTCTTGGATTCCTATAGTGCCTCAACTGGTTCTGGATTTATTGTACGAACTGCTCCCCAATCCCAGGTAGGCAAAATTTAATTAAACGTATTTTGTTTGTATGTTTATTTTGGCTTTAAAATTACTGTATATAGTAGCTGTAACTCAGAGTGTGATAGGGAAACTTTGATTACAACCTTGCACCGCCTATAAATTTTCAAAGTGATTAATTTTGTATATTAAGATGTCCTGTAAAAATATTAAATTAGGCGATATTCCTATAATTGCTAATTCGTTGAAATTTGGTTCAAATCGTGCTCTAAAAACATTAAATTCTACATTAGGATTCACCGAATTTGACCGTTCTTCGCGAAATAAAATAAGAAATTTTTCTACATTCAATAAATAGTTTAGAGTTGAAGAACACAAAGAAAAAATTCTAACCGAATTCTCATTGCCTGATTTCATCTCAGTCGCTAATTTATTGCATTTAGACGTAGAAACAAATGAGCAAAATTTATGCAATAGTATATTTAAAGCTTTGACGAACTTAGATGAATTCCAACTAACATTAAATAATTCGGAGACATCCTTTTCTGAAAGCGAAAACGTAGTTTCAAAAACCACGTTTCAAAAATGAATCACGTTAGACATTAATTTTTCATCGGAAGTGACAGACCAGCACTCCCCTGAACATCCGATCAGCAACGCACCCCTACCCAGCGTTCAAGGTTATTCTTTCATGCCGGCACATCAAAACGTTTCTTCTCTTTGTACACAAAATACTTTTCCTCCCTATTCAAACAATGCTTCCCTTACAGAGATAAATACCCAGTTTTGGACTTTATTGCGGGATATTTCGGAGACTAGTAGAAAATTTACCGGGGAAGATTTTTTTTCTATAAATAGTTTCTTTCGCGATATTGAGGAAAATTTTGATTTATTCCCAGCTATCAGTTCTTCTCAAAAATTAAGTTTCGCGAAACGTCTAGTATGTGGAACTGCTAAATCATTTCTTTTTCACAAAGAAATTTAAATACATACGAGTCATTCAAAAAAGCTTTAATTCAAGAATTTTCGAATTCAGTTACTTCCATAGAAATGCACCGCGAATTAGAAAATAGGGAAATATATAAAACCGAGATTTTAATGCAATATTTAAATTCCATGCGTGAATTAGCAAAAAGATGTGATTCAAAAATTAACGAAGTAAAATTAATCCAGTACGTCATTAATGGAATTGATGGGCCTCGTTCAGATAAAATAATCCTCTATGGTGCAACCTCATTTTCCACATTTTAGCAGAAATTACGTACCTATGAAACTGTCATTAAAAACATGGGAATACATAACTCTAATTCACCGAATTTTCGTCATTCATATGAAAGCCGAGGACGCAACAAAGCTTCCAAAGAAAGCCCCCACAATTTAACGTTTCCGACGCAGCTAAAAATCCCCAACGTTGTTTTAATAGTAATGATATAGGTCACCTATCCAAATCTTGTCCTAATCATTCACATGGCCCCATGTAATCTTTATGGTAGCAAATGATTTGAATGCCAACGAGCTAATTTAAATAACACTTCTACACCACCTTCTGGTGTAAATGATGTGCATGAATTTCCTTCTATTAATATGTTTAAAGACGTAACAATTTTTGGCCGTAAACTTAACGGGTTAGTAGACACAGGCAGCAATTTAACACTATTAAGAAATTCTACTTACATAAATATAGATGCACCGCCACTGAAACAAACCAACACATTATTACCAGGTTTTGGTTTTTCGCGAATTAATGTGATAGGAACTTTTGATTCTGAAATTACTATCGATGATCAAATTATTCCTGTTACTATTTCTGTTGTACCAAATTCTCGTACAAATTATGACCTTATAATCGGTTGTGATGTAATTAAACAAGCGCATCTAAATATATCGCCTACAAGCGTAAAATTTGCACAAATTTTAAGGCCCTCTGATAATGCAAATGAAAATTTTATTATGACGATTTCTGACGGTTCACCCACATTTGATATCGATCCAAATGTTTCTCAACATAATCGAGCTGAAGTCGAACAACTGCTATTGACATACACGCCTAAAAACAAAAACTGTAAACATTGAGCTTGATATCGCTCTCACCGACGACGAACCGATATTTCATAAGCCACGACGTTTGCCATTTGCTGAACGAGATATAGTGGACGCTCAAGTTGATGAATGGGTTAAAAATGGAATTGTTGAGCCATGTTCATCCCCTTACGCCAGTCAAGTTGTGGTAGTAAAGAAGAAAGACGGGAAATCAAGAGTTTGCATTGATTATAGACGCTTAAATCGCAAACTTATTAAAGATAACTATCCTCTTCCTTTAATTGACGATATTTTAGATTGTCTCCAAAATGCTAAAATATTTAATACTCTAGATCTAAAAAATGGATTTTTCCATGTTGCGGTAAATGAAATGAGCCGTAAATTTACTAGTTTTGTTACTCACAATGGTCAGTATCAATTTAGACGAATGCCGTTTGGACTAAGTACTTGTCCTTCCATCTTTATGTGGTACATAAATGCCATTTTCCGACATCTGATTTCGAAAAGTATTGTTCTCCCATATATGGATGATGTCGTTATTCCCGTTGCTAATGAGTCCCAAGCCCTTGAATATCTAAAAATTGTTCTAGAGGTAGCTTGTGATTACGGACTTGAAATAAATTTTAAATAATGTCAGTTTTTACATAATACAATTGAGTTTCTTGGCCATATTATAGAAAACGGTAGATTGTTTCCTTCCCCTTCAAAAACTAAAGCTGTTATTAATTATCCTGATCTTAAAAATACTAAAGACGTTCGCCGATTTCTTGGTATTACTTGCTGTTTTAGGAAGTTTTTACCCTCATATTCGACTATAGCAAAACCTTTGAGTGACCTCCTTCGTAAAGACTCCCTTTTCCAATTTTGTGCTGAACAACAGACAACATTTCAAAAATTAAAATACTTACTTTCCCAACAACCCGTTTTAAGTATTTTTAACCGAAATTCTCCCAATGAGATTCACACTGACACGTCAATCGATGGTTTGGGTGCAGTCCTACTCCAAAAATCCATACATGACAACCAGTTTCACCCTGTATTCTACATGTCAAAAAAGACATCAGACCATTAAAGAAAGTACACTAGTTTTGCACTAGAAGTCCTTGCAGTGGTCGAAGCACTTAAAAAGTTTCGCATCTATGTAGTAGGAACATCATTCACAAAATTATTACTGATTGTGACGCCCTCGTCAAAACACTCAGTAAAAAAGAGCTTAACCCCAGGATAGCCAGATGGGCACTTTATCTCCAAGAACTTAACTATACAATAGAACAACGTACAGTCTCAAAGATGGCTCATGTGGATGCCCTCAGTTGACTTCCACATTGTATGCTAATCCAAAATAGTGTCCATCTTCAATTTCTCAAAGCACAACATGCTGATTACCAAATAACAGCGATAACAACAAAGAAACAACGCCGCATGATAATTATATCGTAAAAAACAAACTTTTGTACAAAATAATCAATGACACTGATTTACTAGTGGTACCTGACGAAATGCAGGCCAACATCATTAAAACTGCACATGAAGGTGGCCATTTTGCTGTTCTACGCACACAAGATTTAGTTAGCAAAGACTTTTACATCCCACGACTTAAAGACAAAGTTGAAAAATGCATTCAAAACTGTGTTACATGCATTCTCACAAACCGGAAACGTGGTAAACAAGATGGCACGCTTAACCCGATAGAAAAAAACGATTTACCACTCCATACATTTCATCCTGATCATTTGGGTCCCCTAGCGACAACTTCTAAGAAATATATAAGCATGTTTTTGCAGTGATTGACGCATCAGTAAATTGACATGGCTGTATCCCACTAGATCTACGGACGCTGCAGAAGCCATAAATCGATTAGAAAACCAAAGACATGTCTTCGGAAACCCCACTAGGATTATCACTGATAATGGATCCGCATTTACTTCCTCCGCATTTGAAGATTACTGTAAAAAGCAATACATCCTTCATATCTCCATTACAACTGGTCTCCCAAGATCTAATGGTCAGATTGAAAAACAAAATTCCACCATCATTGCTGTGCTGTCAAAACTTTCTGTCGACGATCCTGAGAAATGGTACTCTCACGTACCCCACCTGCAAGAAATCCTGAATTCAACTTTTCAAAGAAGCATCAAAATGACTCCATTTGAGCTCCTTTTCGGCACCAAGATTAAGTCTTGCCAGGACATTGAGATTGTCGAACTTCTTAACGATGATATTACAGCTCAATTCCAAGAACAACGAGATGCTCTCCGTCTAGATGCCAAAAAGCAAATCTACAAAGTTCAAGATGAGAATCCCCGCACGTACAATCTCCGCCGCAGACAAGCTCATAAATATCAACTACATGACCTAGTAGCAATTAAACGCACTCAGTATGGTCCAGGCTTGAAACTTAAGCAAAAATACCTCGGACCATACAAAGTTACAAAAGTCAAGCACAATGACACTTATGACGTAGAAAAGTGTGATTTTGTCATCGGACAATCAAAAACGTCTACTTGTTCAGAATTCTTGAAACTCTGGCCAAACCAAATTAACTCTACTTGATTTCTCCATTAAAAACTGTTCACAATTTTTCTTCCTGTGAAAGACTTTCGTTATGGACATTAACAACATACTTTTTATCTATTTATTTATTTTTGATTCCATTTTTATTGAATGACTCTATCATTTTCTTATTTCATTTTAGTACAAATTTAAGTGTTTAGAAGTAGGAGCATCTTGCTTCAATATGTCCCTGTTCCTTATTCCAGATTATTATTTTAGCCTTGATCTGATTTGGATCGTTAACATAATTTGTTTTACCCCAGTGGTAATGTATGAAATTTTTTCTATTTATGAAATATTACTTTAAATTTGTTCATTTTTCAGTATTTTTGTACTTTTTCTTTGATGATATTTTGTATTGTGTATAATTCTTTCATCTACTGTGTAACTGTGTACATTTTTAATATTTCATAACTATGTACATTACATTTTATGATTGTATATAATCAGGCGATGTCGCCTTCCCGGTCATGATAACCGATGTAGGATTGAATATGTGCAATGGACAACCACTCCCCCTGTACTTAGGGTGGAGAAGTCCACACTGACGTCACACCCCATCAGGAATGTCCGACTAAAGGACACACCGGAAAATACGCAGACGGACTTTAGGGACGCTAAGCTTTAGACGTAGGAGAAAGATGTTCTCCTTTGCTGTTCAGTATATAATCTAGATGTTTCATCTTGTTAAATAAAACATTCATCCTCCTTAGGTTGTAGTCATCTTCCATATATATATATATATATATATATTAATATATATATATATATATTAATATATATATATATTATTATATATATATATTAATATATATATATATATATATATTAGAGCATCTTCTCTCAAAGCTCTGATGTATGTTGTTGCTGTTACTAATGCCACCTAATCGGTAAAGGCCAGATCGAGGCCCACGAAATTCATCATGGCAAAAAATGACAATACTACGGGGTATTTATCAGAGTGAAAATATTACGTTTTAAATGTGATTTTTACACCACATTTATTAGACTAGATAACTTTTACAACCTTGTATATATTATATTCATTGTAACATCACACATACAAATTGCTTTTAAACTACCTATTGAATCATTTTTTCCCTATCTTTGTGTATACTTTGTTGCAGACATATTCCGTTTCTTCGATGTCCTGTGTATGCGTGCATGCGTGAGTGCATGCGCGTGTGTGTGTGATATATAATGATAAATAAATCATTTACTAAGCTCTAGCTAGTAAAATTTTAAAAGAACCACATTCCTTTTTTTAAACCGGATGTGAGTTTTCTGCAAAAAAATCAAAAATGGAAGAAATTAATTGCTCTGCTAAATAGAATACGGTATAAGGGCAACAGAAGAAAAACAAAGAATTAAAAAATAATCTAAATATGTTTTGCAAGAGGACAGCTTTTCTAAACACAAATTTATTTTACAAAAAATATTTTCTTTAAAAAGCTTATTTGTTTGAAAATCGAAAACATTTGTTATTCTAATCAGGAACGCCAACTTTTTCTTTACTTCAAAACTTCTTAAAGCGAATTTTCGTACGACCATTGAAATTAGATTAAGGGATTAAAAAGTTCTGCTTTTTCCCAGAAGGGAAATTAGCTTTATTTTTGCTCCATCAAGTTATGGCAAAGATTTGATAGTATTGTTACATCTTTTTAGTTTTAAGACATATTGAAAATAAAAATGCGAAAAAATACTTTCAAAATAAATTTGCGTATATTTAACATACTATTAGTTTTTAATTAAACAAATTTATGTTTAAATATATTTTTAGCAAAAATAAAATTGAAGTTAACTGGCATTTTTTAAATGTACTTCTGAAATTTGTTCTTCTCTAATTCTTTTATTTTTATTTTATGTTAATATCCTAATACTTTTCGGAACTAGATTATTTATATTTAGGTATATATTAGCCATATTAAATACATCGATTTGTAGCTTTATTCTATGATTTATTATACAATTATAGTAGTTAAATAAATATTCATTTTGTTTATTCTATCATTTTAACCAACTCTTCAGTACCATAATAAATCTATTCTTACGGCAAACTGTGTTTTAATTTCATTGTTAAGAGTAAATTCAAATATGAATAGTAAATATGCTATAACAATTACGCTGTATGCACACAGTATTTGAATTTTTGCTCAGTATTTTGAAATATTGTCGGGAAAAATAATAGTTTCTTATGATTTTTTTTTATTGAATATATATCTCAGATATATCGTATAAGCTTTAGATGTATACTAAAGGGTAAATATTAAATGCATGTAAAATTATACATTTCAAACTTTTTAAATCTTTTTTAATTTGCTATTAGGTTAAAATGTACATATTGTGCATCGAATTCTTAAACATTTATTTAAAAATATGTATAATGTTGTTAAGCATAAATGAATTCTTTGTTTTTGCCACAATCTATGAAAAATTACATAAGATTATTGTAAGTGTTTATCAATATGTAGAACTTTTACTGGAGTATCTTCGTCCTTTATAGTGGAAACTTTTCCGAAAACATATTCTATGTATTAATGTTATAAAATTGCTATTTTTCATTTTTTCTTATTAAATTAAATGTTTATTTATCAAAGATTTAAAGTAAAGACTAATATCCCGATGACAATCAGGAAATTTCCACTATAATGCAATCAATAAATAGTAATCAAGTTATTAACACAGCATAAATAACTATTGCCAGATGTGACTGCTTAGTATTAATCAAAAAATATAGAGTATTAGATTTTAACTACTATAATTTATATTTCTACTGTGAGATTTCTTAAGAATAAAATAATGTTTTGTTGGCTCTGAAAATTAAGTGTTTATTTAAATTCTTAGAAGGTACTTAAAAGAAAATGTACAGTTTATTCTCAATGTCTGACATCTGAAAGCTGAAAGTTTTGATAAGTGTTTCGTTAAAATTTATGTTAAGAAGAAATAAATTTATATCATAATATAATATGAGTATCATTTTAAACGCAACTCCTAAGATGTACAAAATCGCACAGTGTTAAGTGAAATAATGTATTGAATTATAAAAATATCTCCCACACTTCATAAAAGGAATTTTAATGATTCTATGCTAAGCAATATCCAGAAATAAAATAATATATTTATCGTAACCTAAATTATGTATAGTTTTTAATGTTTTGGATGCAGTAATACGAAATAAAGGACTTCATTCACGAAAACCTATTGCAAAGACGGAACATGTTTTTCAATTAGGAAATATTGCAATTTTATCCTCATATCCTCGCTTCATTACATTAATTAATTAATTTTTTTGAATCCCCTAACATTTCCTTTTGTGGATTATTTTTGAAATTTTCCGTCTTAAGTCTAATAAATTGTTGCTTAAAAAAAACTGAAAAACTCTCTGTTATAGTTAAACGAACTAAGTTGTAACTTAATCTTTCAGTCGCCAAATCTGGAAATGCGATCTAAAATTAGTCGCCAAATGCGGGATAGGATTTGAAAACGAGAAATCGTTAATCCTGATGATCCTGATCAGGACAATGAAACATAATTATGAAATTATTGTATTGTCATCGGTCCTGGACAAGTGAGCAAAATTTCGAATTAATCTGACCTTTTAAAGTGGGTAAAAATAGAGTGCAAAAATTATGTTACGTAAAAGTTAAGCTTATAAAAGGTTATTAAGAAGCAAGAGTATTTGTAATTTTATTTAGTGCTTCAAATTTTTAGATATTGTTGGATTAATTATTAAAAGTCTTATACTTTCTGATATAACACCGGGACGTTATTTTTCTTCCTTCCTGCTCATTCGGAGCTTGAATAATCTTAAAAGACTCAGGAGAAATAAACAAAGCAAACTTAAACTTCGAAAATTAAACAAATATTTTTCCTCAGGAAAATTTTTTGTCCAAAAAAATCGTGAAAGCATTCCCCTTTCCTACCTTCCAATAAAATATTAGTTCGTACTAAGGTACTCTTAGTACGCGCAATATATGAGTTCATAATTTAATGTGGTCTCAGCAATCTTTACTCGACATTAATATATTGTTTCCGTGTTTTAATACAAGGTCACTATGACTTTTTTTTAATGATATTTTAAAATATCCCTTTGTACCTCAAAACATACTTTAATACCTCACTTTTTATGAGAAACATTTATTAAAAAAGCATGTAAACATACACTCAGGAACATTGAAAATAGTGACTCAAGAAGGAAGCTAAGTACAATCGCGAAACTTTGCAAATAAGTACAGCGTAATGTGATATACAAATGATACACGCTGAGGTGGCACTACAATCAGGAAGAGGGTGCTATAGAAGCCAGCGCATATTCGAAGATTCACAAACGTGACGATTGCCCGCCGATTGTAGGAAGACTTTGGTAAGCGAAACATGCCAGGTAAACGTGCTAGAAGACATTTCTCACAGTTAAGCGAGTTTGAGGGAGGCCTGATCATCGGGATGAAAACTGCAGGCTGGTCGACGCGCCGTGTTGCTGGCCAGGTGTATCGTTCGAAGTGTGCCGTTAGAAGTTGTTGGGAGCAGTGGACATGAGAAGGTACCCACGCGCGGAAAACCGGGACTGGAGCGACCAGGAAGACCACGAGGAGAGAGGATCGAAGGATCGTGCGGCAAGCACTTGTGGCCCCCACAGTGACTCGTTCAACGATACGAGCAGACGTAGGCGTAGAAATTGTCCCACAAACAATTTCCAGACACCTTGCAGAAGCAAATCTTAAATCCAAGCACCCTTTCCGTGTTCTCCCTTTAACACCGGAACATCGGCAACTGCGTCTACAGTGGTGCCAAGCCAGATCAATGTGGAATGTCACAGATTGGGAAAAGGTTGTGTTTAGTGATGAATCCCGGTTTGTTTTGGGGACAGATGATAACCATGTAAGCGTGTGGAGGCGTCCTGGTGAGCGGTACAATTCCCCCCCACACACTGCTCTACGTCACAGTATTCACATTCACTTCTGGTGTAATGGTCTGGGGAGCCATAGCCTATGATAGCCAGTCAACTTTAATTGTGATGCGTGGAACCTTAACGGGCCAACGTTACGTTGATGATATTCCTCGACCCCATGATGATATTCCCTCGACTTTCCTAAATGGTCTCCCAGGGGCAATTTTCCAGCAAAATAATGCTCGTCCGCATACAACAAAAGTTGCTCAAGACTTCATACGTCATTTTCAGACTCTTCCATGGCCGGCCCGCTCCCCCGATTTGTCCCCTGTAGACCACGTGTGGGATCAGTTAAAACGGCAGATGTCATCGTATCACTCTGTACATGATTTAGAGTTGGCTGTTCAAGAATTGTGGACCCATCTTCCTCAGGACAACATAAGGTGTCTAATCAAGTCAATGCCGGACCGTGTGGTGGCATGTATTGCAACTGGAGGTCGTCCAACCCGCTATTGAAGTTGACCAGTATCTGTGTCGTTGCACACCCTGTATTCGTTTAATTGTCTTGTTTTTGAGATCAAGTGAATCTCTTATCTGTGTCATTATGTGTATTAAATTTCACTTCAATCCGAGGCTTTCTTCTTGGTTCGCTATTTTCAATGTTCCTGAGTGTACATTAAATTTCTTTTCAGGACAGTATTGCAATTATTTAATAATTTACGTTTCGGGAACGGTGTATTCATAATATTTGTAGTTAAAATACACAATGTAACATTAGTACATTACTTGATTTCATGAAAGCCTTTATTATATATATATATATATATATATATATATATATATATATATATATATATATTGTGTGTGTGTTTGTGTTAATTTATCATTTTTACTAATTACTGATATAAATATTTATATTATTTCCTCCCAACAGCTAAGCTTTGTATACCTAAAAAATTCAAATTTATGAATATTTTTAGGGAAAAGAAACATATTCCTTACACCTCATTCTAGTATCATTTTAATATTCTCCTGGAGGAGTAATGTTAACGAAAATACGAAAATCAAACCTTTAAAGCGTGAAAACTTTGGTGGGGTGAAAAAAAATCGTGAAATTATTTCCTGTCATTGACACATGTTGACTAGTTTAAAGTTAAAGTATAAAAAAAAGGAAATATACATCTTATTTTCCCCAAGAAAATACTTTTTATGCAAGAAATGATGAAAAAAAAAGTTTAACAAATTGCATTATTATGTGTCGCTTTATTGTGAAGCAGATAAGGGAAGTTTTAAATTGTAACTTAAAAGAATATTCATTAAAAATTTAAGATTTCTTAAAAGTATCGAATTTGTTAAATTTTAATTTATCTAAAATAAACGTTAATATATCGATCTTTATATTAGAACTTTTATATTATACATTAGTACGAAATACTTTTGCATTGACTACAGAAAAGATTTTAATAAAGGTTTAATTGCAAAAAATGTTATTTTTTAAAAATATATATTTATCATTTGTCGTATGTTTTAAGGATTTTGTGTGATATAATTGTTATCTTAAAGTAAATATATATATAATACCATATAAAAAAACGATACTATTATTCTTTATATTATTATTTCAGGTGAGAGTGTGCATGTGGTAAAAATTAGCAACAGTATTTTGAAATATCTTCTAAGATAAATACTTACTATTTATTGGAAAATGTATCCAACATAGCTCCAATGTCATTTGAAAGGGAATTTTATTCCTAACATTTTTGCAATTTTAAACATTAAATTGGCCTTTCTAATCTTGAAAATTTACAATATCATTAACAAAATATATTCGGAATGGAATTGCAACACCTGGTGTTTTATCCATTATACATACGATTCGTATTAAATTTTAAGTTATTTAAATCTTTGAATTGGGCAATAGTGGTGGTGGAATAAACTTCAAACTCGCCATGGGGCAGTGTTTAACCGTTTACAGCTGAATCTAATCCTGATAATATTTATGGTTTTCCGTAATTTTGCAACTATGCTGAATGTAGAATCCAAAAGAATAGGCGAGCAATGCTAACTATAGAACGTTTTTTTTTTTATTAAGCTTTACATAAATATTTCTTTAGTCTGAGGCTTTGTTAAATCATAAAATTTTAAGGATGTTTATTTATAGACAATGCTCATTTTCATATAAAGTATTCACAAAAACTTTGCAATTGTTTTAGTAAATTAATATACGTATAAATTTTATGATACTAGACATAATGGTAAAAAGAATATTAAAGAAAATTTTAGGAATGAACTTTAAAAAAGAACAAATGTATTAAATATTTTGAATGCAGAACTATATTGTAATTCTAAATGAGATATGAGCTTTAAATGAAGATTATTTTAAGTTTTTGAAGAAGGAAAGGGAAAATATCATTATATAAATTTCATAATTTTAGATATATAATTCTATAGCATTTAAGTTGCATTTCAAAAAGATAAGCTTAAATTCTCCATTTTTTATTGTGAAAACAAGTCACATTTATGGATCTTGGTCCCCAAAGATGTCACTTTTCATAAAATAAAAATGATTAAACCACAGTATGCAAATATATGATGCAATTCAACAAATCAATTACCTATCACTTCATTTTTAGTTAATGTGATTATCTCACAAATATGCCAGCATTTCAGCATTTTTTTTTTTTTTTTGCATTCACTATTTTTGCAAGCTTAAGAGAATAGATACCTTTAGAAAAATGTAGAACTAGTTGCTAAAACTTGCTCTTAAACATGTGGTCTAAATTAACCAATGCAATTAAATTTAGCAATTGGCAAAATTCATATTTATTTCATTTTAAAATATTTCATTACAGACAAAGAGGACTCAGCCTTATAAATCATTTTTTTAAAAAAATGGCTATTTAAATGAGTTGTTTTCAAACATAAAATAAGTCTAATATTCAATTCATTGTTTGTTTTCAAATCATGTTTGTCTCACGTTTTGAAACATGAGTTTAATTGCTGTAAACATTGCTTGATTCTGAAACACTTACGTTAATTCTAGCCAAATTTATTGCAGCTGTAATAATATTAAAAGATCCTCTCAAGTATTAACATATTCAGATTATTTAAAAGTAAAATATTAACTAACTTATTAACAAAAATAAGTAATACTTTAATAGTACTGCATTTTACGAAACATTCTAATTATTTCCATATAAACCTCTAAATATACTTAATTAAAATATTTGCAATAAATTTTAAAAAAAGAATTTCATAGTGTTAGGGAATCAAAATACTTTATAAAATAAAATACGCCTTCATCTTTTAGTGCTCATGTACGATAATTTTAGCTCAAATAACACTCATGATCATGCTTTGAATATCATTCACCTAGAAATTTAATTTTCGTAATAAATCAAATTAATTTAGCATATGTTTCAGTTCAGCAAAGCAAAATGTGTCGAATGAGATAATGAATATTTCATTTGGTAAACAATTGTTATTTGCGTAATCGGAGTGGGGATTTGTAATGGCAATTAATGAAGCTGCGGTGCTTATTTGGGTAATTATTATTGGAAATGCTAAATTTAGAAGCACTCTGCACTTGTAATGTTAAAATTTCATCTCGGTATGGATTTTAATTATACTTAACGATAACAATTTCAAGCAAGTTATTAAGTTATTCAGAGTCAAATAGCTGATGGGGGAAAAAATAAAATGCTTGCCTCAAATTTATATCAAATGATAGGCTTAAAGTTTAATTTTTAATGTATTTACACTTAAATAAATATTTAACAGTTACACTACATTCAAAAAGGATTTTTACATTAGTAAATAATTGGAAAATAGCTTATACGTTTCTATAAATTATATTGATGCCTTAAATTAAAAGGAAGTGTAACCATTTAAAAATTTTATCTAATTGATTTCTTGTATTTTCTTCTTTCAAACCAATGTTACGGTCCCGAAGTCTTGGCCGGAATTGTGTTTGTTCAGACGTGGTTTAGAGTCTTGTTGTCACCTGCTCGAAGATTTGATGCACATTAAATATCGATATCTAAAGTTCTCACGTTGGGCACGTTGAAGAAATTCGGAGGGGGGTGTCAGTTCAAGTGTCATGTACATTTCTTGATAGTAATTCATAACTAAAAGTAGTAGTTCAATTACATCTTCCATGGCTCTCAGGTACTTTCGAAATGTGATGTTAGCATAACATCAGTCAATTAACACAAAATAATTATCTAAAATAACTATTAAAGATCATGTATACCAGCTAAATACGTTGTTGTGTTGTTACTCATGTCACTTGCCAGGTGGTGTCAAATCGAGGTCCACAAAATCCATCACATCAAAGAGCTAGATGTACCTCTGTCGTTAACCATAGCTTTGAGCCCCATGCAGGAGATAGCCCGATTTTGTTAGGTTCTACCTCAATTTTGAGGGAGAACACCATAGAGGAGGTCAAGGGTATCCTACCTCTCTTCCCTTTCCATCAATCTCTCGACAGGACTTGCTGCTCGGCGGCAATTTAGAGTACCCCCATGCCACAAAGACACTATACATTTATAAACGTCCATGCCTTCTCCGGGATTCAAACCCAGGTCCTACAGAACAGCAGTCAACTTCATTAACCACTAAACTGGAGGGGAGGGCAGCAGTTAAATATAAATTTTATAAGTCAAATAATATCTGACAGATAATTTAATTACATATGCACTGTGCATTTAACTTCTATGGATTTTTTTTTTTTAGTTTTAAAACATTTTAGTGAACGAAAAAAAATACAAATGTCACACGAAAATCGTTACAAAATAGAGAAACTAATATGTTTTCGTGGTTTTACTTAAATATGAAGTATCTTTCATAATTTCTCAAGAATTGTTTTTAAAGGATGGTATAACGGATTAATATATTCTAGATTTTAAGGGAAAAAAGCAAAATTCAAAATGATTGGCTAAAGATACAAAGAAACAGCTGCCAGACATGTGAAATTGTCTAACTCAGAAATTTAAAAATAGTTACTGACTCAGATTTATGTACAATGACTTTGAATGTGCAAATGGAAAAAAAAACCTTATACCAACACTTTAGTTACCCTCACACGGAACTGAAATGAAAAAAGATAGAGTGATTTTTATTAACATCGACATCTAAAGCAAAGAATAATGGCAGAATGACCATAGTAACCGACCTCACCCGAAGAGTGAGCTGACTCGAGAGTGAGTAAAGCTACAAACCGATCCCTCGGGAAACAACCAACCCCACGCCCAGCTTTTATTGGGAAAAAAAATCAAAATTTACATTTTAAACAGCAGAAGTCAGTAAAATAACATAATACAAAATTAAAAGTGTAACTGCACGATATACATACGTAAACATCATTCAAACATACAAAGCAAAAATAATAATAAGAAAACACAAAGAGTAAGAGAAGGAAGAAAGAATATACATTATTCCAGCGTTCTTACAAATGCATCAGAAATAGTAAAATTATCCTATACAAATGCACCGCGCAGACCCAAAGAGAAAAAAAAATAATAAATAAATAATAAAAACATTTTTTAAACAAAAATATTTTTTAAATGTTTTTTTTTTCGATTCTTGTTTTCAGTTGATGCCATCTCCTCCTGTTGAGACTTGTTCCTCTTAAATCGTCCTACAGTTTGCAGAAAAAAAATGATTTGGCATCGGAAGGAGGTTTATTCGTTTAAGACCCTCACCACCATTTTTTTTAAAGTGACATAAAGAAAGAAAGCAGCAGTGTAAAATTATAATAAACAAATAAATAAATAAAGAGAGAGAAAAGGGGGAAAAGTAGTTATTGAATTTTATTGGAGATATCTATATTAGTGTCGGATCTTATAAGTGTGACATGCAATCGAGTGACAAAGACAACACTTGATCTGGGGTGCCCCACTTCCTCATTTTCCACTTCACGCCAACTCAAGGACTTTGAACCTTGAAGGATTTTATGTGCATCAGCCCCTCTATATGATGAGTCTTCAGTGACACAATGAACCCAACTTTGCACAGATCATTGGGGGACCATGACTGTTTCAACAACCTCGAACACAATAAAAAAATAGAAAAGCTCTCTAATTTCCTATGATGTTCGTCAGTCGTCTATGTAGACCAGGGATTGGCAAACCTTTGCTGAAGTGTGCCATACCATAAATATGATTCACTATGCCAGGCCGTAGGGAGTATTTGGAATAACTCGATTTCCCTTGCAATACATGCAGAGTTAGGGAATAGAGGTCAAGAAAAACAGATTTACTGTTTTATTATATATTAATTATGCATCATTTATATAAAGATATTTATTAACATAAAAATGATCAACATAAAATATAACTACTCCTTCTACATTAAACAAATTTAATATTGTACATATATTACGCGTCTTTTAAGAATATATTCATTAAAATAATTAAAATAAGAAATACATATAAAGTATAAGTATTCCAGCAATGTAGTAAAATATAAAAAAATAAAATTTTAATGTGAATGTTATCCCTATAAAGCTCTACCTAATACCAAAATATCAGGGGTATAATTTATGACTTTTAACTTGGTACATAATTATGAGTGTACAGCTGTTAACCATCTATTTTGTGAACTCAAAATACAATTTAAACGAGGAAAAAATATCCATAAAAGTATCTAGAGTGCAAAGCGGAAAGCAGAATAAATGCAATTTTCTTCAAACAATTAAATTACTCCGATAGTGACGTATATCAATTTAAAATAGCTGTCAATTTATTGATAGAGTGATCTTTCAGATATTTCAGTAATTCCGTAAATTTTTCTTTCAATAAATCCAAAGATTTTCTTTTCCACGATGTAGCAATGAACGATGCTTCATTTTACAAGTATTACAGAATAGTTTGGGTTTGATTTGAATATTTAACAATAATAATGAGTCACATTTAAACAAAGAATGAATTTGTTTGCATAAATCACAACAAACTACAGTCAATTAGATTAGCAGAATCGTTTCCATGCAAAGAATTTAAAGCAAGAAATAGTCTTGAAACGTGAGGCATATAGAAGAGATACAGAGAGATTTAACTTGATCTCATAACTTAGTAGAGTGGCACTTGTGGCACACGTGCCATAGGTTTCCGACCCCTTATGTAGACCGTAAATTTATATGCGTGTTACAAAATAATGGGAAGAAAACAATGTTGAATTAAACCTCTTAACTGCTGCTGGCGTATTTATCCGCCTCTCTCAACCGATGCTTCAAGTGGACCGTGTATTTTCGTCTTTCCAAAATGCGATTATTTCTTTGCTATGCTATCATTATAATTAATCCGAAGGCCTTGGAACGCAATAAAATGACCTTGACAGTGTTTGCGAAGGATTTGCTTATTTTAGAGAAAAAATGCTTATCTGTCTTTTCTTATCTCTCAAAATACACCGCATACTTACGCCTATGTGAAAAACAGTGGCACTGGGGATCGAATCACGTAACTTTTAATTGGCAGTTAAGGGGTTAAAAACCGCAAAAATGTAACCTCAAAACCTCAAAATAGGTTTGCGTTCAAACTGACCGACCGCCTCAGTCATTTTAGACAAATTTGTACGAGAAGAAACCTGATTGCATAGGTTTTGAAAATGTGAATTCAAATTATGATTTGAAAATAATTTCACAGAGTATTAAGTTCATTCACATTTTAAGATACATAAAAATCAAAATATGAAATCTATGCGTTCAATTAAAAGAGATTATAATTCGAAAAAAAAGAGAATTTGAAAACCTTCACGATGCCTTCGAAAAATGAAGTCCAGTTTAATGGATTTTGCTCAAAATTCTCATTAATTTTTAAGGAATCGGATTTCACTGATTGCATCTTTAATTGCAATATTTCCAATATTTATAGTAATTTATTTTGACCGTTTTTTCCTCTTTAATCACAATACATATAATCCCCTTTTTGCATTCTGTGAAGGCTCATTTTGAATGACTAAACTAGAAAAGGAATCTTTATCATCAGCCTCACTGCATTTTTTTAAGAATAAGATCAAAGTAATGTATTGTAAAGAAGAAAATGAAATTAGGATTTTTTTCTGAAGTTTCAAACTCATAACCCTTATCTCTCTGTTTGAGTAAGCATCCCTAAAATTGGCTTAAATTGAAGAATGATGAGATAAAAGAATCCTCAGTCATCCTGAAAAAAAATGGAAATAAATTAAGCGTCTTATAGTAAAAAAAAATACAATCGATATATCTTTCACTGGAAAAAATAATGAAAGAGGAAAATTAATGAAAAGACAAGCTTTAAGAGACCGTCGGGTTCATTCGGCTTCTATTGATTTGTCATAATGAGCACCAAAAAAATTAAATTAAATGACTAAAAATTACAGGAAGAATTTGCAAACTTTCAGCATGCAATATGCATTAACACTAGAACGTCTGGAATTTCGATTACCCTTAAACATTCACCGGTGTCGTTTCGACATCACGATATAAAATATATAAAATAATTGTTTTAACTTAATAACTGCCAGACTAGTGTTCACTAGAGTTTAGTTTTAAGACTTTTAAATATTATTTCATGTAATTATCATTTATTATGACCCTTTAAATAAAAAAAAACTGACGTTGACATTATGTTGCTTTAAGCTTGCTTAAGCTTTTAAGCTTGTAGAACTACTGGTTTGTCGCAAGACATTTCGAATCGCAAATCTGCCAGGAACAATATTACTATTATGCAGTATCTAATTTGTACCATCCCTAGCGGTATATGTATTGGAATTTACTGGAATATTATCAATTATATGCGCACTTTCTTCAGATTCTTTGCAATCACTTTCACTCAATCTTAGGTCTTTATCGAAATGTAAATCACAGCAAAACAGCTAACCACCATCCAATTCATTCTCAAAAAATTACCGCAACAAATTAGCAATTTCATCGGGACTTAGACTTTTTTCTATGAACCATCGTTTCAGGGTGTCAGCTCTGCACCAAGTTTGAAAATCGAATGAATTTTTTTTATGAGCAGATAAGCAAAGTAACGAGACACTTAGATACAACAATATCAGAATAATGGATCATTTTCCCTTGTGAACATTCAAGATCAAATAACTATGCAATATGACTTTCAGAAGTTTGTTTTATTTTTGGTGTCTACTTAGTGAACTATATTTTGTTGAACGACAGCTAATTATAATGATGAATTCCCTTGGTGCCAGAACGAAACCAGTGGTGGGTCTACGTATATTAAGTTGTAAAATCATACCTAATTAACCCAGAACCACAAACAATTTTCTGTGTAATCTCAGGAAAAGGATTAAAAGTCCAGAAAAAATTTTCCAATTCCCTCAAAAATGCGGAAAGTAGAACAAAGTAAACAAAATCCAATGTCCAATTGACACCGAAGGACGCTATAGTGTTAAAGTTGAATGAAAACCCGGAAACTGTTTTCAAAATTAAAATGTCAAATCAGAAGAGTTAATTCAGAAAAATGATAGAGCATTCTTTCCTTGATGAAAAAGATCAAAAATTTCACAACTACATCACAACTGGAATACTGATTTCTATATTATTGTAATAGTAACTCACATGACTAGTAGCAGTAGGTAGTTTCAGGTAAGTTTATCTGAGTTATTTAAGCTTTTTCTAAATAATTAAATATTTCATTCAAATATTCGAATCATTTAGAATTGCTGAACTGTAAATGCATCTTCTTAAAAATGATGAATCCAAAGACCATGGTTTAGGTTAAGACCCAAGATGTAATTATCACGTAATAGTAATAGCTTAAACTATATATTCAAATTGTCAAATTCATAGTTATATTGTGAAAATATACTTACGAAACCACGATTTTATACTTGGTATATAATATATTTACCAAAAAAACAAATAATTGCTTTACATATACATATTTAAAATGCATATATTCTATTTAAAAAGTAAGAATTATATGTATTGAATTTGTTATCAGAGCTGTAGTAGCTGATAAAAGATGCACAGTCATAGTGCGCTACAAGAAATGTGGCCGAGAAATATACAAAATTTATATCTGACAAAAAGCAAAAAAACTTCTTAATCTGTTGACAAAAAAATCTATTTTAATCGATATACATGTATATATTATTTTTCTAATGAATAACCATGTTGACCATTTGTTACGTATGCTCGAAATAAATGTTTCAATATCAACGAAAAACTGGAGGATTCCGTTCCATTCATACCGTAGAGTTCCTTCCTGCTGTTGAACCGTTTGTGGAAGCGGTATAGCTTGTCTCAAATACATTATATTGGTTTCATATTAAATAGCATGTGTGTGTAATGGCCAACACAATGTAACTTATAATTATCGTTTATTGATATAAATGATATCCGACCATTTTATAATAAGTGAATGCAAAAAGTCTAAAATTCTCACTCCTATATCGTTGAACTAATACAAATCCATTTCTAATCATGTGGAATTTTGTTTGGACATTTATGAAAAGGTACCATATATTACAAACTATTATTCTATTCCTTCAAATCTACCACTTTCTTGCTCGAACGGAATGTTGCTTAAAGTTACTCGTTTTCCTTTGATTAAAATACGTCTGTTATTATAATCGACTGTAAAAAGAGGTTTATAACACAGTAAGACATTACATCATTTATGTATTCTCCAATTCTACATGCTCCCTTAACTACTCAATACAGACAGCATGATGACACGCTGTTAACCAAATATATACTACAGGTGTATCGATATACAGCTCTTCAACATGGAGTTGGTTTCGCACGGTTTTACTCGAAATTGTAGTGCTAATAGCTTAACGTCGATGTTGTTACAAAAAAAGGTATTCATCGTTCAGTTCCATCTAGCGGGGGAATTTTTTTTAAAAAAAATCATTGAGTAGGTGTCATGATTTGGAACGTACATTTGTTTTTAAATTTTCCACTTTCGAATATAATAAGACAAAATATTTTTAAATGAACGCATTTTTGACAATTAATATAGCTTCTTGCCATATTATAATAACATTTCAAACAGTTCGTTAGATATCCAACGTTTATATGATTAACAATATGAAAAAATTCATATATCATAAATTACTAGTGGTAAGTTTCAAGAAATTTATCCCATGTAAAGCCTCGATTTCTTGATGAGCGGTATTGCCAGTTTATAGAGATTTCTTAATACCAGAAAAGTTTGGGTACTTATTGATAATTATTATTTTTCATTTAAGTTACACAAAAAGTAAATGAAAACATATTAAGTAAAATCTCCAAGGTATATGACTCGCACTTGAATGATATGTCTCAGAACATTGAGTTCATTTGTATAATATTCATCACATCTCCAAAAGTTAATCAGCAAGGATTATCTATTTTTGATAGTCTTTTCTGCTCAGTTATTTTATGTATTGTTACATTTAAAATTAATTATCATGTATTTCTTAAGTTTTAAACACTATACTTCATTACAATTAAAAATGTTAATCTTTTGAAGGAAAGCTCTATACTAGTTAAAAAAAAGATTTAACCTAAAAAGTACACAAACTTAATGTTAGATAAGAAGAGGTCCACCCAAAGACGAAAAACATGGCAAGGTGTCTATAAAACAAAAAAGTTTGGGGACCTCTGGTGTAAATCGATATAAAATTGCATAAGTGGAAAAGGTATTCTTATTTCCTGATAATTTTAGAAACAAAACTCCATCAGGGAAAAAACAACGTTATGTATTAAGAAATTAATTGGAAATTTTAATAAAAGTTTTTTTAAATGTTGTGCTAAGTGTTAGGAAATATTAGTTTATACACATTGTAAGAATATATTTATTTTTTAATATTATCTCTTTAAGAAAACGCTTTTTTAAAATTATTTTTCATTCATAATTTTTTAAAAAAAAACAGGTTTTTGCATGAGGTTTTAAATAAACGAGCAACACTGTTTTTATTTTCAGAAATTATAATAACAATTCACAAAATAATCAGTGACTATTTACCTTTGTCCCAACATGTATCGAATAGACTTTTCTTTTTTAAATAAATATATATACATTAACTTAGTACTTTAAACAAAACACTCCTACAAGCCAATGTAAACTAGTCAAATGCTCTAACAGTTCAAACAACGCTTTGAAATGCGAGTTATTAGAGGAATTTATTTACGAGCTTAATAAATATACATACATTTAAGTTAAACACAGCCCAGATTAAATCCAATTTAACAACAATATTTACAAAGGATAAACTGAAGCAGATGGTAATCGTAAACTGCAAGAGGAAAAATAAACATGTAGCTCCTAACATTTACGCTGAAGTCCACTTTGATGCAATTAAATTAAGATAATTTAGGTTCTGTTATTTACATAGCCGCAAAAGTTACTTTGGTATAATTATTTGCAAACATTTACGTGTATATGCTCAGAAGTTTTATAAGACAAATCTAATCATCAGAGTTTTCAAAATGTCCTTCAGAATAACGAGTATTAATTCGCAACGCATTATATACAACTCAAATCTTTTCTTTGTAAAACCGTTCCCAGATTGAAATGTATTTTAGTCAAGTATTAGTTAATTATAACCTATTCGGAATTTAATATATAAATTATTTGTATAGTAGCATTCGGTTTCTTGGAAATATGTTTCAATTTTCTATCCCTTTTAGGGGGCTCACCTTCTTCAGGTGAGTACGGGTGTCACAATCCCGAAGTACTCTAGTAAATTTTTCCTTTTCCCGAGGGGTTTACTCTCTATGGCAAACACAGGCTTCACGAGCCCGGGGTACCCTAGTGATCTTTCTCTATTTTCAACCCTCCTTCTTGTCATGCACTTCGTCCTTTATTTATTTTCCCTTCTAGACCACAGACAAATATTTAAATATTCACATGTATACAATTATTGATTAATTTTTTCCTTATTGGAAAACTTACTAATTTATTATTAATAACATATTGTGGCTTGCATTTTGATTGCGTTTCTTTTGTTCCTCTTATTTTCTTTAAATATTTTAATGTTGATTTTGATCTTAAATTTCTTTAGATATTTTGATTTTGATTTTTGACTAACACCGTTGGTTTCCCAACCTCATTCTTGCCGTGTGCGGCGTCCCGTAAGGAGGAAAATGGTGTTCTGTGGATACCTTTGCATTCCCTTTGGCCCACGCTCCACCCGTAAGGAGGAGCATGGTGGCCTGGGGGATACCCCTGCGTTCCCTTTGGCCCACGCTTCACTGTATACGGGTGGCAGGAGTGAGCGCGCTCCAGTCAATCAGCTGGTGGTACCTCTCTTCGGTGTCCTCGAAGAGACACTGCTGTAGGGTAAGTGCTGCAGATAAGGGGTGTCGGGTTTACCCGTTGGATCCTCGCCCTGATGCTATAGCACTATATTTTGGGTGTACTCCAGGTAAGTGCCGTACCTGACTATTGTCAGCTGACTGGCTAACTGCCTCCCTTGTTGGACTCCGTGATGGGTGGAGGCACGCCAGGACGAAGTTGTTTTCGCACTTATGGATCCAATGTTGATGTGCCCGGGTAAAGGTCTTGTTTTACCCAACTTAAACATTGATGATATTGCTAAACATGCACGATTTTTAATTGTATCCCTACCAAACAATGAAATGTCACGAAATTCTCCGTTTATTATTTACAAAACTTTAATAGGAATAGGTGGAAAACCTAAATCCATTAAAAAATTACGATCAGGTAACCTACTTATAGAGACAACATCTGCATTACGAAGCGAATTATTTTTGCTGGCTAAAATCTTTATAGATTGTCCGCTAACAGTAAGTCCTCACACACACAGAACATTGAATTCTTGTAGAGGTGTCATCTCTGATCCAGACCTTTTGTGTACCTCTGAAACAGAAATTTTGGAAGGTCTTTCTGACCAGAGTATCACCCAGGTCAGAAGAATTAAAATAAAAAAAGACTCATCGCTTTTCCCCACTAAACATTTAATTCTAACCTTTAATAGCGCTAAATTACCATCAATCATTAAGCTGGATACCTAAATTCCAAAGTACGTCCCTATATACCGAATCCTTTGCGCTGTGTTAAGTGCCAGAGGTTCGGACACTCACAAACTTCCTGCCGCAGTCAACTTTCTTGCTATAGATGTGCATCTGTTGGACATGGTTCCCCAGATTGCATTCTAGAGCCTAAATGTGTTAACTGTTCTCAAGCTCATTCCGCTGATTCAAAACTCTGCACCACTTAAAAACTGAAAGAAAAATTCAAGTAATCAAAACCAATAAAAATATACCTTATTTAGAAGCACGAAAATTTATAGTTCCACAGCTATCCCAGACTTATGCATAGGCTGCCAAACCCTCAACTGTAACCATAACAGCCCAAACTGATGAAACCATTACAAAAATAGTATGCCCGCCGTTGAAGTTATTACAACTATTGATACCTGTTCCAAAGCCAACAATGTCTTCCAAAATTCCTACAATTACCAAAACATCAACCACAACTCAAGCAAACATCTTACCATCCACATCTTCTCTGCCACAGTTAAATCGCTATCAGAACCCAAATTATATAAAAAAAAAAAAGATGATAAAATCACTTACAAGGGAGAGTTTAGTTGTAGCCTAATGACTCGTTTATTCGCTACATCTTCCAAAATCCGATCAGAAAATAGTATTAGAAACAGCAAAAGGTAATTTGTTTTTACCTTTTTAAATCATTTCATTATGAACTAGACGCTCTTCTGACATGGTGGGGAAATCCTCACCAAAATTTATTAACTTTTACATTAAAACTTTTTATAAATTCACTTCCTAGCTTTTTATAATATAAATTTTTTAAAATAAATTTTAAAACAATCTTCACATGAATATATGCTTTTAATATACCTTGTGCATGTCTTTATTTTAATATTTTAACTGATTTCCAAAAAATTGTATGTCATTTAAAACAAATGTTTGGCGCAGTATAGCCGAGATTGGCTCTAGCGCCAAAAACACCACAATCACTCACTCAATTTTCTATCACATCAGTAAAATACTTAGCATTAAAAGTTTATCTCGTTTATTTCAATTTTATAATACTTATATTTTCAAATGTAGTTCAAAACTTTTAAAGAAGTATTTATTTTTATAGAAGACATTTAATTTTAATAACGATCATATGTGCATTTTATTTTTAGAAAAACAAATGAAATTATGTAGTAAATAAAGATATGTCATCACGCAACATTAATTGTACAATGTTGCTGATGCAAGATAATAAGAATAAAAGAAATATTTTGTTAGAGTAAAGCTAATTGGTAAAATGTATTTTTATCTTACTTTAATTAGAGTCACAAAAAGTATAAAAAACTAGCTGGTATACCCGTTCTTCACACGGGTAAATTGTAAAAGTAAACAATACAGATAAAAGGATAAATAAGTTTTTAATGAGTTAGTTTCACGGGAATTACAAATTAAACAAAAAAAGCTTTTTACTTATCTCAGCTGAACAAAAAATCATATTTGTTAAATTTTAAGCCTATAGGTCTAATAGCTGATAAAAAGGATTTTTTAAAAATTTATAACGCCCTGTAACTCACTTGTAGGTTGATTTTTGAAAACCCTTCCTAAGCTGATCTCCACTCAGCAAAAGTAACATATTGCTAAAATTTGTTTGTAATGAATGCTTAAAATAGTGTTAAATAATTCAAAACTTGTTGTTCTATTTATTTTATGTCAAAACTGTAATATTTGAAATCAACGCCGTTCCTTACATTATACTGGTGATTCAATGGAAAAATAGCAAAATGTTGGCGATAGAGCCAAGTTGGCATCATTTCTGGTGACCCTGTTGGCAACATGGCGATTTATTCAACAATGCAGAAGTTGATATTGTGTAGCGCTACCTGGTGCGAGCAGCAAGAAAAAATATAGCACAAAACCTTCTCCACAAAAAATGCACGTGCATGCCAATTTTCATAGTGATTAGTTGAACGGTGTTGGCGTAAAGCGATTTCATGTATCCGAAGATCCATTTTTATGAATATAGATTAAATGCAAATAAAAAATTGTTTGAACTTCTAACAAGATATTCGATTATAGATAATATTTGAGAATTTTTTTCAATTCATATCGTATAAAAATAATCTGGCTATTTGCATCAGAGAAAATTATGTTTAACATTCTTCAATGCTTATAATATTAGTCTTTTATGTGCTAAAAAAGTTGACAATCAATTAATTTTCTAGGTAGGTTTTTGAAGACGAAAAACTGCTAACGGACCTTTAAATTCTTAAATTGTTATTAACGCGGTCGTTCAATCAATAATCAAGACTTTCTAAAGCTTTTAAGCTATATTTTCTCTTTGCCACTAACTTATAAAAAAATGAAAAATCTTAAGCAAAATGATACAAATTAAGGGAATAGATATCCTCAAATTCCAAATGTACTGCTTACATTTCAGGAAACTTCAAGACAAACCTAAAATCTAACTATTTGTACCAAGAATATTGGAATTTACAGGAGAGATATCAGTAACAGCTAATACCTTAAGCATTTAACGACGAAATATTTATCTTTTTCCTTTTATGGCCATGCCATTCTTCAGATTACTGCTCCCAAGGTTGTATTGATTGGAGAAAACATAAATGTGTCCATTTCTGTGAAAGGGTTTCCAATTTGCCATCCGATTTCCCAGCAAATCTAATGACCCCCACTTCCACTCAAGTGTTCGAATTTCTACCTTCTTACACCAAACGATAATGAGAAAAGACTTAATGTTGCTTTCCACAGGATTACGTGTTAGCTTCATGGCTTCACAAGGAATCATTTATAGCTTTATCGATGCAATTCTAAGCAGAAATGCTAGGCAGCATAAAGGAAGGAATGAAGTTTACACATGCGAAATAATTGTAAATGCAATACATTCTGAGAATATATTCGTAAACCTATAAAAAAAAGAAAGAGACAAAATGTTAGACATTTTTTTAATGCATATAAACTTTTTAAATTTATATCACGAAATTTTAACACTTAAATATTAGTTAAAATTTGATGAATCGCAGAGGGTTTTAAGCAAATTTTTGAAATTTTTCTTAACCGTCAAATGTATCCGACTACGTTCGGAACCGTGATTTATCAAAAGTGTATAAATTAATAATATTTATGATAATTCGTGTTACTTAGATTAGAAAATGTATATAAAATTGTTTTAAGAATATTATTACAATAAAAAATTATTTAAATACAACATTTTGTCAAAAAATGTACATAGAAAGACCAATTTTCAAAATACTCTCCTTTTATAAAAAATGCTTCTATTATAGTCATAATTTGCCTATCTATTGCTCAGACCTCTGTACGGAGGCTGAACTAGAGTTTTTGAAATATATGACTTAGAAGTGGATTTATCCTTATTTTACTGAAACAGAGGGGAGAAATTTTAAGGAAAAAGCACCGATAATTATTTAATCTGGTGGTAACTCTAAAAATAATGTGACTTTTTCAAAACTCCTAGTTCAGACTCTCTGGAGAGAGAAGTCTTTACTTCATGTAAGCAAAATAATGTTATTATAGAAGCATTTTTATAAAAGGAGAACTTTTTGAAAAAAGATTATTCTAAGTTAATTTTTGCCAAAATATAATATTTTAATAATTTTTTGTCATAATGTTCTTAAAACAATTTTTATACATGTATTCTAATCTAAGTTACACTAAACATCATAAAAACTATTTATTTCTGCGTTTTTTTTAAATCACGGTTCCGAACATAGTCGGATATTTTAAGTGGTCAATTTTTTTGCCCCAAATTTTTCAAAGCACATTTTTTTATTGCACATAACAAAGCATAATAATTAACAGAATGCAAAAAATGGTTGAATTGCATTTGTTTAATTTTAAACTTTTCTCACTGATCATTATTCCATGGGCAACACAAAAAAACCTAGTTGTTTGCTTTTTATAAGTATACTTTGCGTGCAATAAAGAAAGTTTTATATATCTTATAAGCGAATTTCTCTCATACTTACAAAAAAAATATTTTCGTACTTTGTTTTCAAACAATTGAGGATTTTGTGTGTGTGTGCATATATGTATACATAAACAATTTGAAACAGGGTGTAATACTAAGTATAACATTGCATTGGGGACAGAGGTCCTACCGGCTTTTTGCAGTATCTTTCCATTTTCATTTCCTCTCAAGCAATACATTGCACATTGTCTCGCCAATCCATGTTCCTTATTCGAATTTTTTCCAGAATCTAAATTCCTATCTTCAATGAAAAACTTTCCTCCTTCACCACAAAGAAAAACCTGGAAGAGAAGTATTTCAGTACCATGAATAAAGAAACTGCAACTCTTAAAAAGGCTAGCACTAATAGTATCTATATAAGAATTAAAAATATGTGCACATCGAAGATAGAAAGGAGAAAATATCAGTGCCCTTATAGCGTACGGTTAAGGGACATAAAGTTAAAGGGTTAAATAATATAAATATGATATTTTAAAGTTAAACAATTTGCTACAAAAAAAATTGATAATTATTTAAATCGATGCAGGAATAGCAATTATTTGAAGATATTTTAAAGCATTTCTTAATTTAGTCAAATAATTCAAAATATATTACAATAAGATCAGCCTGTAAATAGACAAATATAGTAGGACTTGTTTTTGTTTGGTCCATTTTAAAAGAGATTTATTTTTGTGCGATTTCTTCTGTGCGGTTTTTTATGCGGTATATGAATTTCAACGGCTTTGGCGCCACTGTAATGCTTTCTATGAATGTACCAGTGGCTTATCAGAAAATGTTAGAGCCCCCTAGAAAATAAGGTTCTGCCTTTAATATTTTATAAATTAGGTAAATACTTACGTGGTGTCAGTCCCGGGGTTTCGAGGGTGTACATTACGCAACCGCAATGTACATGTATACACTTTAAGACGCTCCTCTTATTTTGTTATAAACAGTCTCGCGACAATGCACTTTCAGTTACTTTATTTCAACGCGCCAACAGCCTGCGCTTGGTTAAAGATCAAACTTTCAAGTACTGACATTATCAATAATTTGATAGATTATGAAGCCGGACCAGTAGAATTGGATTCTTTGAGAGAGGATAAAATATACACACAGGGATGCAGCTTTCCCACAAATTGGGAGTTTTTTTCTTAAAATTGATACCAATTCCGAAAGGAGTATGATATTTCAAAAAGAATTTAGATCACGGATATCTTGTTATCCTGACATTTACAAACAGCTGACCAACCGACCTTCATCTCAAAAATTGATCTCTTACTTTATGGTGCCAAAAAATAAATCAATTGAATTGGTATCTTCAAGTGACGAAAGCGATTTTGAACTAATTCATCGCAAGAAGATGAACGCTTTGGATCACGATGAGTAGCAGTGAATTATGTATGTGCATTTTGTGTGAAAACTTCTCCATGTATACGATGCAAAACTATGTTTCCATGTATAATTTAATTAATTTTTTTTGTCCTGGAATTACTTACTCCAGTGCTTCTCAAACTTTCGATATTCGCGACCCAATTTTCAATCATAGTTTTTATCACGCCCCCATACAATAACTATGTATTTATGCAGTAATAATGTATAATACTTTGACTCTAAAGCTACAACACGACCTTAATTATAAACTGTACTAATTATCAAGTATTAAATTTTGTATGTAATTTTTTTTGTATATAAGCCGTTGTGGAAAAAAAATCCTAGAAATTATTAAACTTGTTCTTAACTTATTATTGATAGTATTTATTTTATTTATTTTACAAATGCCAGGCCATTGACCATCAGGTCATTAGGCAACGGGCTCTCCAATACCTTTTTACAATGCAGTTAAGATCATTCAGTGCAGAGCACTCGTCCAAATGAGCGGCAGTCATGTCTTGTCCAGTGTCACACAAAACGCAGATAGGTAAAGTCACAAAATTAAAACGAAACAGATGAGCACAAAGGCAGTCATGTCCGGTTAAAAGTCTAAATTTAGCCACAGCAGCAGCACGAGGAGAAATTGGAATACCGTGGGATTTCTTACATAGTGTACTCCAAGGCTTATCACGAGCAACACGAGAAGCTGTAAGGCGAAATGATTCCCTAAAAATCCTTTTAATTTCCAGTTTGGCAGAATGAAGTGTCAGGTCTCTGCGAAAGTTCTGAAGGATACCCGTTCCCTTTTTTGCCAAAAAGTCTGCCCTCTCATTTCCCCAAAGACCACAGTGGGATGGTACCCATTGAAAGACGATCTTTCCTTTTATCTTTCCCAGGAGTCCATTGTAATATTCTTAGCCACTGCTGATCCTTAAAAGGACGGTTAGCACCAGAACTCGAATGCATCACAAAACGTGAGGGAGCGGCAATCGCTGTAGCAGATTTAGCGCTAACCAGGGTGCACCACGTGGAGGCCTGCTACGTTACACCCCCTTATTATTGATAGTATCAAATACATTGTGTCGTACTGATACATTTACTCGTATAAGTATAGTATATCAGAGTAAATGTGTATTTTACTTTTTAGAATATATTTTGTTTTGCTTCCGATAAGTAAATTGATAATTTTTTAAATAATCTTTTATTTTCGACATTTAGATATGCTCGCGACCCCCTTGTAGGGTTATCACGCACCCCAACGGAGGCACGCCCCATAGTTTGAGAAGCACTGACTTACTCATAAATTTCGTAAATGATTGGCGTATTTTCTAAGTACGACTTTTTTTATGCGGTCCCTCTCCACGGCATAAAAAAAATTCTGTAGTTTTTCGATGAATTTGTTAGTTATATGTTAGAACTTATGAAATTTTCGAATATTTTTTGTGCGACTATTTTTATACGTTCCCTATCTACCACACAAATGTATTTTTTTAGCTTCTCTCGCATGTTTTTGAATCAAATATACCTACCAGCTTCCTTCAGTGTCCAAGTAAAAGAAAGTTATGCGGGAACTAGTATCTTAAAAAAACAAATAAGTACGATTTCCATGAGTCATGTAAAAGTCGTATTAAAATAATCCTTGTAACGGATACAAATTCTCAACAATAATGCGATTAAATATGCTTCTTGTATCGTTTCTCATAGAGATTAAACCTTATTGATGCAGATAAGACGTTTGAAGAATAACAGATAAAATGGAACTAAATTTAATTCGTCTTATATAAATCCCATTCCGGTTGAAATATGATATTCTCTGAAAATTTCAGAGAATTTAAAGCCTGATTTGCTTAACAATTTTAATAAATCCATCTAAAAACTGTTAGAATGATAGAGTTTTTTTCCTAACTATGATGAATGATGATATAATGATTCGGAATGAACTAACACAGAATCTCTTTTGAAAAAGTGATATATTGATAAAAAGCTGTAATAGTTTAATATTGTACGTACTATGATAAATTTTCTTAATTGTACAGAACAGAATGTATACGATGAGAATAATAAGAAATGTGACTGCTACGAAAAATGTGGTGGGAAAAAACATAAAAGGAATAGCTACAAATGTATTAAATCCACTTTCAAATATTTTAAATGTCAGTGGTGATAGCACTTGAAAGACAAAGCGACAAACATCGTGATATAAGGATGGAAACAGAAAAAAATGGCCATCCCCATCTAGTATGGTAGTTATGACACTTGGATTGTAATCAAGTGGGCTCGGGTTCCTATCCCGAATAAGGCATGGATCTTTCTTCGAGAAAAGATGTCAGTCTTTGGCCTGAAATGGAATCCTCTTTCAAATACAAAGAAGCGCAGCCCTTCTGTTCTATGGTGGGATCATGTTTGTAATAAAAGTCTATATTCTTCTGCGATTGTATTGTATGTTTATGTTCATCTATCTCTCGTGTCTTCCGTATGTATCCCAGTATGAAACACACGACAGCAATAACAACAACAGAAAAGAACTATTGATTTTTTTTAAAAAGCAGTTGTCAAACTAATTAAAATAACGTTTAAAAGTTTTACATCCAACTGAACTTTGTTCATTCTTTAAGCTTTCGATAATTCCCTCTTTCCTTTGAATCAATCCGTGTATTCTCTTAAGTTCTATTAATGTTCAAAATTTCATGTTTGAAATTTTAACGCAAAAAAAGTTATAAGTCCACTTTACATAAAAGCGAAGGATTATTTATTTTTACCTTAAAATTTTACGTTTAAAGAATATGTTTTAATTGATAAGCATGAGTATTAATTTATCCTCAGGAGCATATATACAAAGTGCTCCAAAGGTTTGGTTAAAAAATTACTATAAACCAGTGCTTCTCAAACTTTCAATATTCACGACCCAATATTCAATCATAAGTTTCATTGCGCCCCCCCCCCTCTCTTCCATACAATAACAATGTATTGATTTCAATAATACAATAGTTTGACACTAAAGCTACTATGCGACTTTAGCCTATTAAACGCTACCGGCGTATATAGACGTCTCACTTAGCCAGAGCATTAATTTTCTGGACGTATATATACGTCTTTCCGATGTACGACCTTTTCAGTGCACTACTGCCCATAAAATTATTCTTAAGGCTTTGGAATGCAATAAAAAATATGACAGTGTGTTTCCGAAGGATTTACACATTTCTGAGGGTTTGTTTGTTTATCCCTTTTCTCCCCCCCCCCCCAAAAAAAACATCACATACGAACATCTACGTGGAAAGCGGTGGCATTGGGGAGCTAGTCGTGTAACTTTTTTTCAGAAGTTAAGCGATTAATTGTAAACAGTACAACTTGTCAAGAAAAGTTTTAATACAACCCCGTAAAGTCGCTGGTAATTATCAAACTTGTTCTTAACTTTGTATTGTTAAATTAATTATAGAATGCATTGAATGGATTGATACATTTATAAGTGTATTGTATCAGTGTTAACGTGTATTTTATTTTTTATTACGCCAGAAAGCATTTTGTTTGTTACTTACAGTAAATAAATATTTTTTTTTAAATAATCTTTAGATTCCTCCCTTTTGACATGCTCGTACCACCCTCGTACTGTTATCATGCCCCGTAGGGGGGCGCGTCCCACAGTTTGAGAAACGCTGCTATAACCACATAAAGTATTTGTTGGCGCTCAAATACTTTATTTCGATTAATACTATTAACAAAATGACTCCAGTTGGAAAAAGAAACTTTTAACATAGCACATATTCAAAACATTTCTAGTGGCCGCGGTAGCCAAGTAGTATAGGTATCGGATCGTGGCTTGCCTTGTCACGAGTTCGAGCCCACTACCACTAAAGACCCGCCGTGTAGGGCAGCGATGCACGTTAAATCTGTTGAGAGCTGAAACGTCCTCCTGTTGATGTGGTGTGGTAGTTAGGAGAGGTGGATGCTAGCTCAGGTGTTGTCCACGTCACTTGACCATGGGTCAAAATTACGTTGTCCGTCGCCAAAAGCCCTCGTGTAGCTGAACACAGTGCGACGTTAATATTCAATCAATTTATCAATAAAAACATTTCTAAGCGAGAAATTCCTTTCCAATATTATTAGAATTATTAGAATTTTAATTTAATATAGTGAAACAGCTTTAAAAATGCTGTACAGTAGTAACAGTCCTTAAACTCAATGCTTTAAAAATTCTTTCAAGTTTTTGTATTTTTTTTTTCATTATTAATATCTAGAAGTAATATCTTTTAAATGTGTTATCTGATCGTATGGTTCTTATGTACCTTCAAGCAGTGATTATAGATTGTTTTGAAACTTAAGGTATATCTCCTTTCTTAAACTATTTTCTAAAAGAAATCTAGTTTGTAAATGACAGCAAAGGTTTTAAAGAGCTTTATTAATAGACGTTGCTGTTGAAAAGAAGTTATTTCAGCAGTCTTTACCTCCAGGGAAATTGCTAATCACTTCTGGATTTTTTCTTTTATATTTCACTTTTTATAAGCCATTAAAAACTTACGAAAACTGTACGAGAAGACAAAAATGCCTCAGTTTAAAGAATAAATTAAAAGATTGGAAGAATTTATGAAGAGATAAAAATATTTTGACTGAAAATAAAAATTATAATAACAAATAATAATTTTTTTTTAGTAAAAGAAGGGAAAAAATCTTAGAGTGCATCAAATGTGACTCAAGTAACATGCATAAATGATTCGAAATGATTCTGAAATACATTTAAAATAAATAAAATTTCTTTCGTTTTATGTGGCTTGATTTTATTTGTGCGATTTTCTTTCATTTCCACATAAAAAACATGCTGATGCAGGATCCCTTTTTCGTTTTAAGCAAACTTTTTATAATTTTTCAAATATTAATGATACAAACAGGTTTATATAGAGAGTTGGTGAGCCTTAACAGTTAATCATACATAAATTTATTTACTTACATAAAATAACAAAGCAAGTAAAACATATTTCGGTGTAGGAGAAATATTAAAAATGTTTTCAAATGCATAATGCAAAAATTCAAATTTAATTGGAAAAAAATATTTCGGAAAAAATATATAATAGTTCTTTAAAAGCGAGTTTAGTAACACATGGATAATTTATATGCTACCAAATAAGAAAAATCGGGACTTAAATAATTTATATCTAATACATTTATGATTTCTGTATAAAATATTAATGCGAATGCAAAATTATATAAATTAGTTTAACTATAATGAAATTACTATCTTATAAGGTAAAATAAAAATAGTATTAGTGAAATATTTCGTTTTCAATGAAACAATAATTGAACACATTATTTAACATTACAAACATTAAAAGTATCAAACCTAATACGTTATCTTAAGGACCAACAATAGAGATTTTGAAATATTGAGCAAAATGTTGCTCAAAGCTACTAACAATTCAAAATAAATTGTTTCAGAAGAATTTTATATTCATAAGAAACTCTCCTTTTTTGAAAAAATAGTAAAGCAAAAGATGTCAGCATCAGAGTGAAATGCCTATCTTTTCTTAAAAAGAAAGGACAAAATTATTGGAACTCCATTAACACATTAGCGAGAGAAGAAAAAATTACAGTAAAGTTTTTCCCCCGCATTTGAAGGTATTTAACGGAATGTCAATAACACATGCTCACATAATATTTGATACTTATAGTCCTTATCTCACAAGAAAGGAATCGAGAATCCTTCAGACACGCTTTTCTTGGTACACCTTTTGGAAAAAAAGGGACAAACTAGTTTTTGTTACATAATCATAGCCATGCCCTCCGAAAAACATAGACAGAAAAGAGAAAAAAATATACAGAAATAAATTCTTTAAATTTTTCTTTTATCTCCCTTTATCCTTTTAATATAAATTCTATTTTTATGTATGTGTACTTTTCTACACTTTTTCTATAATTTTCCTATTATCCTTTACTTATTTGAATAAGGCAATTGATTGCACAGCGCATGTTTCTAAAGCAGAAAAATTGCTTATAGTATCATTTAATTGAGTTTGTCAATATTAATAACTGAAAGAGGAAAAAATTAAACAAGCGATCTTGTGGAAAGTAGAAAATAGTGAATTAATTACCAAGTAAATTGTTACATATTGTTTAATATTATTGTTTATTTTTACTTTGTATTACATCAATAAGTTAATGATAGAATTCAAGAAAATGTCATTCTGTTATTATATGATGTTTAAATATATATAAATATATAGTTGACTTGAAGTAATTAAATATATAATTATACTCTCGAAATATTATAACTAAGCAATGCTTCTCGGTTATCTGTAAGTTCTGATACATTTTTCAGAGGAGGTATATTTCGACACAAGCTGTCTAGACAATGTCTTCATAATCATGTTTATTCAAGTAATACATTTAAATAATTCAATTTGTAACAATTTGATTTCCTGTAAATATTGAAATAACCTGCCTTATCATTTTTTTTCAGTTACATTTGTTTCAGAGAAAATTCTAATAATAAACATCAGTATTTCTTATTGAGAAATACTATTAGCTTACTCCTTTTTTTTATTAAACTTAAAGTTTCATTTGGATGTAATTAAATCATTTAATGTTTTAAGATATCTATTTGACTAAACACAGTGCTTCTCAAAATTTCAATATTTGCGAAAATGTTTTAATCATAAATTTTATCGCTCCTCTTTTAAAATGATAATGTATTGAATGCAATAATAATATACTTTTACGCTAAAGCTACGATTTACGATCTTAATCATAAACTGTACTAACTATCAAGGTCAGTATTAAATTTTGTATATGTTACTTTTAAGTATTAGGTATTTTAATAAAGTTACTTTTAAGTAATAGGATCAGTGCTGCGATAATGCAGTAGTTTATAGGATAAGTATTATGTTGTTAGCATTGATAAAATAATTATGAAATACATTGTGCAGTACTGTGTGTGTGATACGCTTATAATTATGTTATATATTATATCCGCGTAGATGTGTATTTTATTTTTTATTACGCCAGAATGCATATATATATATATATATATATTATTGCTTCCTTTAAACAAATAATGTTTTTTAAGGTATTCGGCTGCGCTCGGAACCGTGATTTTAAAAAAAGCGCATAAATGGATAATTTTCATGATATTTAGTGTCGCTTAGTTTAGAATACATGCATAAAATTGTTTTAAGGACATTTTGACAAAAAAATTTATTTAAATATAATATTTTGGCAAGAAAAATAACGTAGAATAATGTTTTTCCAAATGTTCTTCTTTTGTGAAATCTAAAATAATAGTATTTTGCTTATATGAACTAAAGACTTCTCCAGAGAGTCTGAACTATTTTGCTTTTTGAAAAATTCACATATTTTTAGAGTTACCACCAACTGAAATTATTATCGGCGTTTTTTCCTTAAAATTTCTCCTCTCTGTTGTCGTAAAACATGTATAAACCCACTTCTAAGTTATATATTTCAAAAATTCTAGTTGAGCCTCTGTACAGAGATCTGAGCTATACACAGGCAAAATATTATTATAATAGAATCATTTTTCACAAAAGGAGAATATTTTGAAAATTGGTCATTCTATGTTCATTTTTGTCAAAATATTGTACTTAATAATTTTTTATTGAAATAATATTCTTAAAACAATTTTATATACATTTTCTAAAATAAGTGGCACTAAATATCATAAATGTTATCCATTTATATGCTTTTGCAAAATTACGATTCCGAACGTAGTCGGATACCTTAAATAACATTTTATTTCGATAAACTCGCACCCTCTAGGTCTGCAAACCAGTTTGATAAACGTTTTTTAACATGTGAATATATGATATACAGAAATATATCTCAGGAGAAAATATAAGCAATGGTTATTCAAAAGATTCAACATTAAAGTAAATATATTTGACACTATACTAAGTTACAGATAATGCGATAATTATAACTGTTTGTAAATCATCAAATTTCTACGGCCCTTCATTGACAGGGTGTTGCCAAATTCGACCAACGAATTCAAAGGGATGGTAGTAAGTAGAATGAAAACGATAAATTATCGCAGGACATGAGGTCGCACACCATGCATGGTCGGTTTAATTCGCAAAAACACTTATGTAGGGCGGAATGTCGAGTGGAATGATAAAGGCTAATAAGAGGTAAGAAATACATAGATTAGACGTAAAGCATGCTTACAATACGAACTTTGCATCACATCTCGAAGTCAGAAATGCAACGGCAATCATTTGGCAGTGGAGTTGTTTGAAGTTGCCGGTGCAAAAGTCATGATACAACCGACACCAACCGATGATGGATTGCTGGACGTGTACAAACAAATCCGATGAGCAGACGAAGTCAGCTGAAGCGACAATGACTAGCGACATGGCATCCTCTACTGCAGCGCCGGGTGCTTCATACACAAGCAATTTCGTGGGACCCCAGAAGAAGAAATCTAAGGGATTTAGGTCCAGGGAGTTTGGAGGCAAACTAACATGTTTACCAAGTCTAATTCACCTCTCGAGAAACGTTCTGGCACTCAGTGACCGGCATTCCCTGAAACAACTTCTGGATAAGAGGGAAAATTGCATAAATCCAGGTTTTTTAATCTCTACCACAGCGTTTCAGATCTCTGCATTCGTTTGGCCACTTCCCTTGTCTGGCTCATCTTCTTCCCAATGGTTACTATTATCGCTCTTCTCACTGAAAAAACGTGGTTTGCGATTCCATGTTCTATGAGGATTTGTCACCTCCATGCTGCCTACTATCGCCCCACAGACTTTGTCGGTCGAATTCGGCAACACCCTATAGATATGGAACCCAAATAAAACTTGATTTTTCTTCATAAATACAAATTTCTTTTTATTATTAAATTATTTTCACATCTTAATAACAGGCATACTTATCTAATGAGTGTTATTAGAATATTTGTCATTTGTGACATTAAACATTCATTCGACACAGGGGTGGTCAAACCCATGGCACGCATGCCACATTATGGAACGGTAGAGTTGTTATAGTGGAACGAGAAAACGTATTGAAAAATTTGAAAAACGAATAATAAATACAAATTTTTGAAAATTTTATTGCAATGCGGTTATCTTAGACAAAAAAACCCTCAAAATTTCTATCAGCATGTTTGTGAGTAAATATTTTCTATTATGACCATAAAAACTTTTATGAACATTAAGTACTGACCGTTTAATAATTATTTAATTTAGAATAAAAAGTTATAAATTACTTATTTTCTATTATATGCCTAACTTAACTGATTGATCCAGTAAAAAATTTATTAACACTGAAACCTAAGCAGTATTTTTGTGTGTCTTTTTTAATTAGTTATATTATTTTTAAATTATCACTGCAAAGACTTGCAGTAAAAAATGTGCTATTTGCGTGAAAATCCCATAATAAGCTAATAGGTATCAAATTTTTATCACCTGTTTTGCTTAGTATTTAGAAAAATAATGCATAATTCTTTTTTTATCAGGTAGTGGCACTCTTCTCAAAAAAGATTGCCACCCCTGATTTAACAAATTGTATGTACGAAATTGCGCCTTCTCTGCCACAATTTTTTAGTCTATCGAGAACAAGCAAGTTGATTTAGTAAGTAAGGCACAAATGTGGTAGAAAAGTCACAGATCAAAGGTTCAATCTTTTCTACCTTAGACTAGAAGAAATTCCCTCAGGGTGAGGAATAACGCGATTCCGTCTCAGATTCGACCATTTATCTAGAAAGATGAATGGAGATGGAGCAGCACTTTAAAGAAATCCAAAGAATCGCCTGTCATTGCAAAACTGGAAAATATATAACTTAAGTACTTGTTGAAGTTCTTTAGGGAATACGACATACTTAAAGAGTGGAAAAGAACTGAAATTTTAATAAATTGCACAGTAGGGTTCGACAAATGTCCGCGCACGACAGAAATATTTCAACTCAAAGCGCATACTACTATACATTTTGGTATTATCTTTACGTTATTTAAGCAAATGAATAAGGGATGCATATCGGATGTGATGTAGATTTAAAGTTCGGATAAGTTATTAATTCCAATCAATTGATGATTTGAATTTCATTGTTTTGGTTTCGTGAAAGATTAGTTGCGTGGTATAATATCTAATATTCACTACTTAATCATTCATACAAAATTCAGATCCGGATTCACTACTTCAATGTACTCTATCGTTATCTAGCTCTTTTTATCAGCAAAAAAGTCAAGAGATCCCGCTGTCTGATGTCAGAAAGATCTAGTTAATATCATTGTAATTCATATACATGTCTTACAATGTGTTGTTGTTGTTGCTTATGCCTCCTGATCTATAGTAACGTCAGATGAAGGTGCACGAAATGCATCGCGGCTAAGGGTTAGGTTTTTACGCCTGTGGTTAGCCTTAGCTTTCAGCACCATCCAGGTGACATCACGATTTTTCTCGGATCAACCCCAATTTTGAGGGACCCTGAGGGTACCTTACAATGTTAAACAGGATGATACTAAACGCATGGTGTGTACATTAGAGATGATAGATTTCAACTGAACAATCACAGAGTGTTATATGTTGCATCAAGTAATGATTAGGTACAAGACAAAAAAAGGAAAATATATCGATCTTTTTAAGTTTGTGAAATTATGACGTTTAAATAACAAAGAAATGTAACTGCAATTCTAATATATATGTAAGGATAATTAAATTAGATTAAAAATTAAATTCCCTATCTAGTACTTAACTCATATTTTTCATTTCATCTTCAAGTATAAAACTAATCACCCATTTATTTCTTCCGAACATATGGCCTAGACAATAACCATGTCTAATTCCAGATCGTTATATTTAATAGCTCTATATGTCAGCATTAACTTTCAAATACAATCATAAAATCCGCAATACTTACCCCATCGGTGTTTAAAGCGCTAACCACTTAAAACACACCGTGGCGTGTTTTTTCCTCCCTGCTCATACAGATAGAAGAGATGTACTAATTTTAGAATAAAGACCTTTTAAAAACTAAGCCTGATTCTGACTGAAAACATGTCATATATATATATATATATATATATATATTAGATATTAAAAAATTTACTGGATTTAAAATGAAATATGTAATCCTAGTAACTTAAGAAGAAATATTTTCCCTGTAAAAATCACCTACACTCGTACATTAAGTTCAGATTTTACTATTTTTTGATAAGATATCTAACCTTGAATCAGAGCACTCATAATAGTATAAGAGGATTTATATACAAAAATGTTCTCACAAAATAGTTCTTACATAGAAGGCCAGGTCAACTATTAACCATGTATTCAAAATTGATTCCTCTTTCATTGATTTACGTTTAACATATCTTTTGATAGTAGAGATAGGGAATACTTTTACTTTATATCTTTATATACTTTAATACAGTGCTTCTCAAACTTTCAATACTAGCGCCCCCTTTTCAATCACAATTTTTATCGCGCCCCCCTTATACATAATTTACTGAATGCAATAATAATGCACTTTTACGATAAAACAACAATATTTATTATAAACCGTACAAATTCATGACATAAGTATTAAATTTTGTATATGTTACTTTTAAGCAAAAAAAAGTTAAGTAACAGGATAATTACTATGTTATTTTTCCTATCTCTAATTTTTAAACTGGAACATATTGCAAAATGCGGTGGCTGATTAGAAGACAAAATATAGATGTCAGCTTTTTTTGAAAAATAACTCAGAGAATCAATTTCTAATCATAAGCATTCCTTTGAGAAACTAATAATTCCTTTGAAAGCTAATACTTATTAAACTTGTTCTTAATTTAGTATTAATTAATTAGTTGTAAAATACTCTGTGCAGCACTAATACATTAAAAGTATATCGGCTCAAGTACCCGCTCTTTGCACGAGTTTATTTAAGAAAAAAAACATTATTGATATAATCGCTGAATTGTAAGGAGAGTAAAGCCAAGTGCGCGACAATGTTTACAAAAATGTAATATAACGATGATGATATTTTTATCTTTCTATTTTTTTTTTTTTTTTTTGATTATGGGTCTGGGTTTTGTTTTTTTCTTGAAGAGTAGTATTTTAAGTTTGAAAAGAAAACGTAATAAAAAATCTTTCATCATGCTATTACAGCAAATCAAATAAAACGTTTTTTATGTGGCTATAGAATCAAAGATAGCTAATGACGTTTTGAAGTAGAAGCTTTTATTTTTGATGACGTAATATCGCAGATGATATATATAAATTATATCAGTGTAAATGCGTATTTTTATTATGTCAGAAAGTATTTTGTTTTACTTCACATTCTAGTAAATAATTTTTTTAATCTTTTATTTTCGATATGCTCGCGCCCCCTTTTAGTTTTATCGCGTGCCCCACAGTTTGAGAAACACTGCTTTAGTAACTAGAAGTCGTTACAAATGCTTCATTTATTTAAACTTAACTCTCGAATTCTCTCACAAAATAGCTCAATTTAACACATTGCTTGACAAACATGAAACAAAAAAAAAGACAGAATGGGATTTTTTTTAATATGCATAAAATAAACAAGGCAATTTTATGAGGTAAAATTAAAATAATTCTATGGGCATTTGAAGTTACAAGTTTGCTACCTTGGGTAATATATTTAAAGCTAAGCATATTAAAAATCAAACAAATTTGTAAGTGTTCGGAAAGAGAAAAACTGTATAATAATAGTAATGCACCACAACGATAGTATTATTACTTCATTTAATACTGCATACGTTACTAGTAAACCAAATGATATTATACTTTCATGGTTTCCAATATCAATTTCATAAATATTAAGATAAACAGTAAAAGTACTGTACATCAAAGACAATGTAACATAGATTTTAAACTGTAGGTGTCGCATATTTTAACAAACAACGAAGCTCGGCTGAAATTAAATAATACTAATAATCACATGAAACATTTAAGCCGTTCATGTTTATCATTTTTTATTTGTTTCATTCCACAAACTATAGTTAATATTGGTAAAAAAAAGGAATACAAATCATTTTATTTTTCCGCGAAAGAGATCCTAACTTACCATCCGGTTTCCCATTAAGACGAATTGGTACCCCCAAAATCACTGACGTATCGTTTTTTTTTTATTTTCTTTTAATCTTATTCTTTGCATTATTATCTTTCGATTGATGTATCACTTATGCATGTCGGAAAGTTAGAAGTTGAATAAAACTTCATTTGAAAACAAATTAGGCAATTCAGCCACGTCCCTTTTTTAGAAAGAAAAAAGCTAAAAAAAAGCGTTTTGATAAAAAAAAAAATAATGTTTAAAGAGAAATAATAACATTAAAAAAAGAATGTGCAATATATAAAGAAGAATATTTCCGAGGCAATACATACAATCATTTCTTTTCTTTGTGAAATGTGTGCATGTAAAATTTTTAAATTAATGCAATTTATATTAATAATTTTATATAATTTCAGTTCTTATTCCTGATATATTTTTCATACAAATGCAATACTTAAATATTATAAGAAAAACTGCTAAAATTTCTGTCGTGATAGAAAAAAAAATTTTTTTTAAACATTTTTCTTGAATTTTCTTGTGCAATGGACTAAATTCATGTGACGTTCACGATCACGTGATTCCGTCAACCGGTGAATATGGCGTCGTTTTTTACTATTGCGTACGATTATTTTGTTCTTAAAGATTTACATTTTACTTTCTAAAATGTCTTATTTTGCTGAAATGGTTACTCGATCAGTTTTAGAAAGAATAATTAGAAAGTAAGATCATTTTATAATATCATTATAACAAATCAAAGTGCTTTGATAGCATGGTGAAGAGTGAGGATTATATAGCATCTTCCCAGTTTTTATGTGTTTGACCACTCTTTGAATAATGTTATCAACACCGTAAGACAAATGAAACTTCTTCAAAAAGGATTTTGGATAGATGTAGACTTACAATATTTAAAAGCAAATATTTTTTTATTTTACATCAAGTAAATAACATATTATGTTTAGTTAACATATTATTTGAGAACATATTATGTTTAGTTAACTTAAATTTTACTTATGTTACACATCTCAGAGTTGTTAACAGAGGTACTTCAGCATTTAATTATCTAAAATTAGAACACAAGAATCTGATATGTAACCATACATATATCAAAAAGAAGTATATATATTTATAAAACTTATTTTACTTAGTAATTTTACAATATTACAGGGAAAAAGAAAAAATAAAGAAATGGAAAAATATCTTACTTTATTACAGCTCTGTTGATGAAATAAGAACCACTTTCAAACAATAGAAATCAAAATTTTCATTTACCATTTGTAAAATTACACATAAAAAAAATTGTGCTACATTTTAAAAATCTTTATTCGCTGCACTACTTAAGGTAAAATATATGATTTATCGAGAATTGAATTCCAAATATGTTAATAAATTAAGGCATTAAAATTTTTAAATTAGAATGTGTATATAGTAGAATATAAATTTGTGTCCATATATTAAATATAAAAGTCCTGCTCACACACTCCTACATGACCAAAATAAAAAAAGTCATTTTTGAGTTCATAATTCTTTTAGAAAAAAATAAAGTTTTTAATATATTTGCGTGGTTTCAACACATATGTTTTTCAGAGTTTGAGTGTATGGTATAAAAACCTATCTCACACATATATAATTTTTTTACTACATATGTACAACAAATATGCATTTATTGGTATTTGCACAATTTGTAGATTTATCATTATAGAGATTAGAGATTTATTTTATACTTATGCAAAAATAAATCTCATGATATATGTCCTGAATAAATTTGTTGCATTGAGTTTGTTGCAAATATTAACCTAAGAAGAATACTTTGATCAATTTTATGATATTTATCGAAGATAATTACAGAGAATCTTTTTTCAAAATTACTGTTAAGAGGTTAATTGGTCAAAATCACTGATGTTTTTGTGTGACATGTTTCGAAGATAAATTTTGGGCTCTTGTGTATTTTCATGATCAATTTAATTTTTTAAAAGTATAATTATATATAGAAGGACACTTTAGATACATATTAGTGATAACAAAATAAAAAATGCCAATACATTTCTCCAAGTAAGTTTTAAGTTTGCATGAAATGGAACTCAAGTGTTTAACACTAAACATAAATATCTGGTCAAGAGACATAACTAGTAGAAATTGTGAATGGAAATTTTATGCAACTATTTATTTCCATATTGTATTAAATTGTTTCTATCTTATTTGCAATTCATTGTGTTTAATGTCCCCATTGGTAAGCCATGCTATTATAAAATTTGCAATTCATGAAGTTGTAAAAAAAATTCAATTTTCATCACAGGAGACATATATATGAATCGTATACTCGCATCCTTAATTACCTCTACATGCACAATACTGAGTTTTCAGGAATTAAACTATTTTAAGGATTTATGCAAAAAAGGAAATTAGTTAAATCATGGATAAACAAATACTTACTTCTTAAGTAGCCACTGAGATTTCAAAAAAAATGGATGAAAAAAAACATTTTTACCAAAAGATAATTATCTTCATTTATCTAAAACTTTCATATTAACTAATGTTCTATGTACACAGGCTTCAAGAAATAAACTTTTTTGCAAGTTTGATATGTACTTCAAAAAATAAGACAATAACATATCAAATTAAATGTAATCATTTCTAGAAATTGTTATCCCTTTTGTAATGGTTTCATTCCCCTTAAAAATATTGTATTTTAATTTAAAGAAAGAAATGACATATTAAATTTTAACAGAAAAGAATAACTGTAAATAATTTAGAAATCGATAATTTGTGTGTGGGAGGTAAAAATCAAAGAAACATTTCTTTAATTTTTGTAAACATTCCTCCCACAAATTATCATCAAATAGAAAAAATTCAGAATAAATATTTTCTCCTGACTTTGAATTATTAATTAAAATTACAAAGAGACATTTTTTATATTATTCACACCTAACTGACACTGTGTTGTATAATAATAGGTGTAAGCTCTTTTTAATGAAATGATATCAATGTTATTCGATAATCATACAATTTTAAAAAAAGTAGTTTTAATTCTATACTGTCAACCATTCTTGCGCAAAACTATATAATAAATAACTACTAAATTAATTAAGAACTACAATAACTAAGAGTCATACCTAAGTGTACCATGAACTATAAATAAATGCTAGGATCCAACCGAACTAGGATAAATAAATATGCCAGCTAACACTAGTCGGAAGTAGACACTTACCTAATTAGATAAATAAATTAGAATAAAACTAAAATTATATAAAAGAGTTGTTAAGATTATTTCCTAACAAATAAATATACTAGAATAATGCAAAAAATACAATGATATGTTTTTAATTAGATAAAATTAAGAAAAAAGAACGACGTCAACAAACGTATAGGGAAATCAATGCTATGAAAACGCACGTGCTGTTTATTGACGTTGGAATCACGTGATTACTGACTGGCGTCAGTCTGTCCATGAAGTTACTCCATTAGTACTCTCTAAAAAATGATCATTTATAAAAATGTGTGGGTTGAAAAAATATGAAAATGCAATTATTTTAAAGAAAAATGTATAACTAATATCTTAAAGTGGTATTTTAAGTTTAATTAAGCTTATAATAATTATTTTTCAGAATTATAAACTTTAAACTGTTTTTTCTCAGTTTGTGTTTTTCGAAACCTTAGTGCATTCAAAATGCTACTCCTTTGACAATTATTTACCAATCACTTCCATTTTTTCCTGCTTGTTAAAAATAAAGCATGTAATAAAATTAGGGATCCGTTTTGCTATAAACTGAATACTTTTTTTAAAGAAATAAAATGCAAGACATGTTGGCTTTTTCGTTGATTTTTAGCCTGTATACCAACATTTTATTTTTTTCTAGAAAACGAATAAAGTTTTTCTAAAATCGATCCCTAAAGTTGTTTAGAACATCCATAAGAATATTATAAAAAAATTTCAGGTCAAAAAATTAATTTTTACAAAAGGAGTAGGATTTTAAAATTTTCCCAATTTTCTTCAAAAAATTAAAATTTTAAAATTGTGGGAATAATATATGAAAATTTTCATCTGGTATCAATTTATTGAATAGAAACATTGTATAAAATGCTAAAATATAATTTTTAAATACGTAAATAAAGAAATTTTCTCAAAGGATACCAAGTTCCCTTAAATTTATTGTATTGCAACGGAAATATAATTCTGCCACTCTCAATCACCACGAATTTTAAATAATCGAATCTGTCTCTAAATGTGTTTGCATTTCTACTTATCCGAACAATAATGAAAGACAAAGAGTATTTATTCTTTACGTGGAACTTGTAGAGAATGGATGGAAAATTATTTAAACCATTTTTAACCCCTTTTTAAGTGTCGCCAGCGTATATACACGTCTAACTCAACCACTGCCATAATTGCCGCGGACGTACATATCCGTCTTTTTGAAACACGATCATCTTCTTCACGCTGATATTAGTTTAAATATTCCGAAGGACTTCAAAACGTAATAAAATTACCTATACAGTGTTTGCGAAATATTTACTTGTATCAGAGAAATATTTTCTTATTTGTGTATTTTCTCCCCCCCCCATATACTACATACGCTCGCCTGTGCTAGAAACGTTGGCACTAGAGAGCGAATCTCGTAACTTTTAATTGGCAGCTAAGCAGTTAAAATTTAACAATTTTAAATGAGAGTGAATGATAAATGAAGTATATTGGGATGCTAAGTTAATACAAGCGATTTGTCAGGAAACATACGATTAAATATGAAAATACTGTAGTCAATTAAAGACGTTCCATCTGGAGAGAATTAACAGTATTATGTGAGTGTGTGTATTATGAGCGTATGTGTATTGTGCCTGCTGTATATGAGTATTTTATGTTGTGCGTTGTGTATGTGTGTTGTGCGTTGTGTGTGTGTTGAGCGTTGTGTATGCGTGTTGTGTATGTATGTTGTGCTCTGTGTGTGTTGTGAGGTGTCTGTGTTGTGAGGTGTCTGTGTTGTGAGGTGTGTGTGTTGTGTGTCTGTGTTGTGAGGTGTCTGTGTTGTGAGGTGTGTGTGTGTGCTGTGCTTGCGTGTGAAAATTTAATAAGATTGAAAAAATTCTAAGAGATTGCTAAATTATTTCAAAAGCAGAAATGTTACAAAATACAACGATTCCTTTTTAAAATTTTGAGACTATATAAATTAAACCAAATGCTTTCTTTATCTAGTTGTGACATTTTTTATTTAGTGAAAACTGTTGCTTAAAATCTGTTGAAACAATTTTCGTTAAAAGCTTTTAATGAGTGTGCCTCATATAATCTTTTCTTTTCACGGGTTTTCATTTTTTTTCTGCCAAGGCATGAAGTAGAGCAAAAATGTAATTTATTCTTTAGAAAAAGATTTGTAAATACTCTTTAAAAAGTAAATTACTTTGAAAGAAGCTTTTATTTTTTAAATTAAATAAATCCAGTAGTTGATTATTGCTAAGACAATTTCAAAACATTCAACTTTAATCATGAAAACAACAAAAAAAATATTGTTTTCTTCAACATTAATTTTCTCAGGGGAAAATATCTTCTGAAAGAAAATTAAGCATTTTTTCAGCGTGTCATTAAAAATTATAGAAAATTGATGTCTGGATAATTAGGAAATCCCTTGTATTAAAAGACACAAAACTCATTTAAATATGCGAAAGTCCTAATGCTAATATGCTATTTTTCTCATGGACTTTTGAAGTTACGACAAAGGAAACTTTTTTCCCTTATTACGTAGTCAGAATGTGGCGACATATTAAATGCTTTTAAAGTTAACCGAAATCAAAAAAAAAATTAAACTATTTAAAATTCTTTTTCAAATAATTTTTCAAAATCTCTTTAACAGATAAATTACTAGTTTATTAAATGCAAAAAGTAATATCAACATGTCAATGAGCCTTGACATTTAACTAATATTTAATACCTACTAACATGTATTTAAAAAGTTTTTATGTACATAAGATGTTCTAAACTTAAGTACTTAACCAAATTGCTTATCAAGATCTAGATTTTGTAATATATATTTAGGATATTAACAAAACTTATTTACAAAGCATATCCCTAAAAACTAATTAATTGCATTTGAGAAAAAAAATCAGCTTTTTAATTCATAGAAATTAAATAGCGTTTGATTTTCATATCTAATGTATAATCTGTTACTAAATATTTCGAACTTTTCCGAAACCATGGAAACGAAAGGGAAATGTACTTAGATTTGTAAAATCAATATAATTATAATACACCTTTTACTCAAATAGACGAAGTATTATAGAGATGTTTGGAGAGTGGACTATAAATTTGGAGTTTAATTTGATTTTAATTTACATCACACTCTGAAACAACACAAGGACTATTAACAACAGACCTCCCAATCTTAAACAACGGTAATGTGACAAGGACGAAACTTGAGCTGGCATCCCCTCTATAAACTTCAACACCATTCCAATGGAACGACTTTGGGCTTTGAAAGATTTGGCATGCAGCAGCCTCTAAACACGGTTTTTCTTCAGAACCACTAGGTATCGGACAAAGTCGGCCAACAGTCGCGACTATGAACTTTTGGCTGCAGCGTTCATCATTTAATGAGGGAATTTAGATATAAATTTAAGATTCGGATTACCCATTAGATTTAAGAAATTTAAAGATTTCTGAACATTGCCAATCGAAATTTGTCCTTGGAAGAGGCGTGATTGGTTTCGATTTCCTTTAAATATATATTTTCCATTCCTATATAAATTCAATTAAAAATACTCGCCACTAGAATAATGAATGGAGTGCTTAGCCCTATCTATTTTTAATCTATACTATTGATTTTTGAGTAACTTTGACAGATAAACTAATTGCCCTTTAATAATTAAAAATATTTGTGAGCACAATTAATTTATTTCGAGAAATGGTTATTAAGTTCAAATTTCTTTACTAAAATCGTTTTTATCGGTTCATGTTTATAGTTTTTTTGAGTTATCATAGTTATACTTGACTAAGACTGATAAAAATGTCTTTTTGAAGACCAATATTTTTTTTTACAAATACTGTGTATAATTTAGAAGTTTTTTTAACCTCTTTCTATTAATTGTTTCCCACTGAGAAAATGCAGTGATTAAAACGTTTAATGTTGACTAAGAAATATGTTTCGAAGAAATTGAACTCTACTGAAAATCATAAATCTAAAAACCAGTCTTCTACTGATACTGCAATGAGAGTTTACTGTATAAGTGTCCATAATACAAGTTTTGTTGGTACAGCTGAAGATTTCCCTGGTGTATAAAACTCTGTATTGTATTAAGTATTTTGTTTACAGATTCGTTATGCAAATCTTATCATAATGCACAATTAAAACTTAGTTTTCTTCAAAGAAATAGATTTGAATATGAATTGTATTAGTCAATTGTGACCAAACTAAAAGTGAAAAATCCTCTTCAAAATAATTGGTTTATACCAAATTGTATCAAGTATCAAATGTTGGTAAGCATCAATTTTCTAAAGCACCATTTTATATAAATTTGAAATTAGTATACGAGATGTTACCTTTGGGATTTCCTTACATAAGAATGATCGTATAATATCACAAGTAAAACTTTTAATTTCTCCATGGAAAGATGTTAAATGGAGATTTCTTTGTTAAAATCAGTTGTTGCGTGACATTCGTAAAAATTTCAGAGAGGAATATGGCTCAAGGAAGAACTATGTATCGTCGATATAGGAGTGTCAAACATCGAAATAGGATTTGTTATCGACTTCTGTCTGACTGAATTTGTAGTACACTTTGATGTAATGTCAACGAAGTGGGAAGTGTGTCATCAAACGTGACTGTAATACAACACCTGTCGGATATTCTGGGGCACTGGAGGTAAATGTTACTGTAAAATTGTGGTCGAGATATGAGAACATTGGTTTCAAATGCACAACCATATTGTCTGACGTTGATTTTGAGGCCTGATTGAGTCCTAGGACCCACTTATGTCACCAAATTTTTTGGCGACAATTTTTGGCGATAAAGGTTACAATATGGTAATACCCTAAAAAGGGTTACAATATGGTTTCATTCCAGAAAAGGGGATTTTTAAACCCACTAAGAAAATGGCAACCCTAAAACGGGTGGCACTGAAATAATCATTTTCCGACGACCATTTCTGACGTCATTTTCTGAAGACCGTTTTGTCCCCTTACTTTGATTGAAAGGGTTGTTTGCTCTCGAACCAGTTTAATGAAAAATGGCTGCCAAAAGCAAATTGATGGAAAGTTAAGCAACAACGGGTTTCTTTGTGTTTCTGGGTGAAAGAGATAAGAAGGATACGTTAGAATGGTAAGAATGGTGAATTCCATGTATGCCTTCAATTTTATCTTTGCAATAAGCACATTTTGTTCTTTTTTAATGTAAATCATGTACTACCTACTTTTTTCAGATGTCCCTGACACCATTAAGAAAACCTAGTTTCATTTCATGATTTTTGACCATTTCGTCAACCCCCCTCGGAAACGAAATATTGATTTTTGACCATTTCGTCAATCAAATTATTCCCATCCCCATGGAAACATACGGTTTTTCAAGAGTTTTTCGTCTCTGACACCATTTTGAAAAACTCGAATTTCTCAATTCGGCGCCACTTGGTGAAAAACTTTTGGTGCCAAAAACATCAGTGGGTCCTGCTAGGAATTTAACCTGAGGCATTCTTAGAATTAAAAGAAGAAAATGTGTGTGGAAGTGAGGTACAGTTAAAAAGAAAAGTAAGAGTATAGGAAGAGCCTTTTTTTTGAGACAGTCAGAGAAAAATGGTATGTATAAAGTGTAACCTGGGAGAAAAGAAGCATGGTATTTTGAAGGAAAAGACGGTGAAAAAAATTAACTAGATACTATACAAATTTATTGCGCAAAAATAAAGATGATGAATAAGCCTTGAAAGCAGGAACTTATAATGAGGATTCATTTCAGATGTGCAGATTAGAAGTCTTTCCATAAAAAGTGCTCTTTTGGTGTATATTTTTGATGTTTCAATCAATCAACATTGACACGTTGGAAGAAACCAGAACTTCATAAAGATTGGGTATAAATTAAAATCAGTGAAGAACAGCTGCCCAAAATCCAAACTCTTAGCAATTACAAACGATTGGCAAATACTGAACTATTGAGCATGTGTTTCAGAGATTTTATTCAAAATTTCAATGAAGTATTCCATTTAATGATTTGGAACAAATGCTTCAGAGAAAATACTGCTTCTAGGAGTCGTGTATTGATTGCCGTGTCAAATGCAGTATCTGAGTTTAATGTTGGGACATTAAAAGCTCTAGAAACATTTTAGGATGTTAATTGCTTTCCAACAAGTTCATCGTTAAAACATTTAGCCCATTTTATTGATTAGAGGAGAATGTATTTAATAAAAATAAAATAAAATCAGTAAATTATTAAATCGTGCAACAAAAAATCAAACTTGCTAAATTGCTCCGACCTCAAACTGAGGAAAAATTAAATGTTATGTACAAACCTATTATTTTCTAATTTTAATTTGTATCATTATTATTTTACATAACTGTTTCGCGTTTAAAAACGTTGTGAAAGTAGCATGTTAAGAATAAATTGAACTGGCGTCGTAACAAATGATAGCAGTATTAATCTTTTTAACAAGTAACTTTTCAAAAAAGTTAAATATGACCCCAAAAAATGTGAGTTTTTACACACATACACCTAATATTTGGATAAATTTAATGTTATGATAACCTCAATTTAATTTTAAAAATCTTCAAACTTTTATGAATTTAAGTATAATACACATTTAGAATCTTACAAACGTATGACAAATGGAAAATTTGAGTAAACCCAAAAAGAAAATACAAGTATGTGGTTTTTTCCAGTCATTTTTCATGCTTCTTTTTTTCAAGAGTACAACATTGGAATTCCGTTAATGCGTGTAAGGGGAGGAAATCCAATTAAGTTTTTGCTGCATCCTAGAGTAATCGACACGGTGTCAATAACACATTTCCGTTTGATGAGAGCACACAGTTCTTATCTTGTACTACTTGAACTGTAGTAGCTTCTACACCATTTAATATCTCCCTAATTTGTGGGCGTGTATACAAAAAAAGACTTGTACTCTGTTTCGTTAATGAAAAATGGGAAATCGCAAGAATAAATCTCGTTCATTTTCGTTTTACAGAACGTTTCAAAGATAAAGTTAGCAATTTAAAATCTATGATTGATTATCTTCAGATGTTGCGGATGAAAAAAAGAATTATGTAAGGAAATAACGTTCTACTTTATTAAATTTTGCTGCGCTCTTTAAACAATTTCCAATTATTTGAAAATAAATAATGGTATTATCAGTGTATATTATCTTCGGTATGACTTTGCAATGCAAAAATTGTATGTTTGTGTGCAGAAACTACGTTCAGACATGAATGTTAAACATAAATTATATTTCGTATTTATTTTTCGAAAAACGCAGATGTATTTTAGATTTTAATTTAAGAACACACTGGATTATATTGAAGACTACAATTATTTTTTCTTCTTTAAGAACCAATCGTGTTAAATAGTAGGACTAAAATTAAATACCTAAAATGAGTTTTAAAATTTAAAACAATTAATTGATGCGCATTGATATTATGTTTATAATTGCAGATATTTTTCTTCTAAATTAGGAGAATTTTGATTTTTACTGTAAACTACGTTTGTGTTTATTGAAAGAAAAAGCAATGTTGTGTGGTTTTTGACTTGTCTGCCATTGTGATCTTAATATATAGCTTTTTTGTTGATATTTTTAGGAATATTACTAAAAACTTATGCAAAGTAAAATGGTATTTTAATATGTTATTCATATCGGTGAAATAGCGATAGAGTTTAAATTTATGAAAAGTACAGAGCATTTACTTTAAACCAAATGAAAACTCACCATACTAGAATAATCTTGCTTGTTTTGATATGTTTTCCAAATGTAATAAATTTAAAAAGTCATTTTCATTATACATTATTAATACGAAATATAAAACTCAAGGAAGTTTAAAACAAATAAACGTTAATTCAAATCTAAGTTATATATATATATATGCAAGGCTTGTTTAAAACAAGAGAGGAAAATCTATTGTACTCAAAGCTAAAAGTAAGTGTATACAAAGATAAATATGCAAAGGTTCTCAAAACTACCTAACAATTTTATTTTGAAACTAAGATTCGATTTTTTACTAACGTCACTCTTTGATTTTTTACTAACGAAGCTGCAAGAGAGCTACTGGCGACATACATAGCAAATTTTTAATTTTGGTCAAGTAACGAGTTTGACACCTTTACTAGCATCACGCTCTTCATACTTTTTTACTACATCAACAAGAGAGCTTGAATCTCAACCAAAATTTAAGGTATCCGACTACGTTTGGAACCTTGATTTTAAAAAAGCGCATAAATGGATACTTTTCATAATATTTAGTGTCACTCGGATTAGAATACATGCATACAATTGTTTTAAAGACATTTTGACAAAAAAACATTTATTTAAATATAATATTTTGGCAAAAAATTAACTTAGAATAATCTTTTTCCCCAAATGTACTCCTTTGTGAAAAGTGGTTCTATTATAATAATATTTTGCCTGCATATAGCTCAGACCTCTCTACAGAGGCTTAACTAGAAATTTTGAAAAATTCACATTATTTTCAGAGTTACCATCAATTGAAATAATTATTTGCGTTTTTTTCCCTTAAAATTGCTCCCCTCTGCTGTCGTAAAACATGGATAAACCCACTTCTAAGTTATAAATTTCAAAGAATCTAGTTGAGACTCTGAGCAAAGGTCTGAGCTATATACAGGCAAAATATTATTCTAATAGAAGCATTTTTCACAAAAAGAGAACATTTGGAAAATAGATTATTCTAAGTTAATTTTTGCCAAAATACTGTATTTAAATAAAAAAAAATTCAAATATCCTTAAAACAATTTTATGTATATATTCTAATCGAAGTGACACTAAATATCATGAAAACTATCCATTTATGCGCTTTTGAAAATCACTGTTCCGAACGTAGTCGGATATCTTAACATGGATCAGCTTCTCCACTCGGTACCTGTTCTTCTGCTTTGCAATGAATTGATAATGTAGCCCCCGAGTTCGCGAACGGGAGATTTTGGCTATCTCAGAAACACTTTAAAATTTAGAACACTCACTCATAATCATCTTTAACATATTTTTAATACCTACATTATTTTCTATTCAAGAATAAAAAATACGTCGCCTGTAAGCAGATATTGAAAATATACAAGTTATTATTTTTAAATATTATATAAATTATTGAATATTATTGAAATTCAATAAGAATATGGCAAACGATAAACAAAAACTACTGCTATTTCTTATATAAATACAATTTGATCTTATTTTAATTTCAACATTTTTTGAGACAATATCTAAACACAATTTTAGTTGTAACCCAGACAAATACCCTTCAGAATCAAAACATTTTTCTAAACTATCTATTTAGAAATACTTCTCTCTCTCTCTCTCTCTCTCTCTTTACAAATATATCTTAAGAAAACATTCTTCAAGTAGAAGTAAAATCCATTTAGTTCGATAAGAAAATTGTTCTGTACAAAAATGTAAATTGCTATCAAAATATCATAAAATAACGAGAAATTCCATTTCTCATCAAGTATAAAAGTTAAAATTTTTGACTTAATCTATTTCATTTTTTTATATTTTGAGCATCAGTCATATCAAAATAATTTAAACTAAAGCAAAAAAATTGTTCTCATTTAATTTTTTAAAAAACCTAAAAATTAATATATTACTGTAATTAATTTCATTGTTATGCTCTAAATCCTGCTTTATTTTTCCTCCAATTCGAAAATACAGTCTCCTCTATCTGTACCTCGTAAATTTTATATTCTTTAAATGAAAGTACCGTGATTTAAAATTTTTCTTTTGTTTAATAAGTGTTAGCAAATTAAATGCAAATATCAGTAAAAAATAAGATATTTAAAAAGAAAATGATAATTATATTATCTTCAAATTCACAAACGAAATATCTTTATTTTGCTTAAGATATCGAAAAAATTAATTTAAAATAAATTTTATATATATATAATATATATATATATATATATATATATATATATATATATATATATATATATATATATATATAAATATATATATATATATATATATATATATATATATATATATATATATATATATATATATATATATATATATATATATATATATATATATAATATATATATATATAATATACGGATCTTACAACGACATCTTATATTTATTTTCTTTAAAAAAACTGTAAATTTCATTGCGCTACTTTTATTATTGTAATTCTTCCAAAAAAAGGAAAAATTACCTCTAAATTTATTCTGAAACTATTACCCATGACTTCTGAAGCTAAAAATCTTTACAGCTTCTCAAAATGTTGAAAAAAATTTTTTACCATTCCTATTAAAATTTTATGATCCCCTGAGAATAAAGAAGACATGCCGATCCAAAAATAAAAGAAGAAAACGAGAAAAATCGAAGAGCTATGTAGAAAATACTGGTAATCTCTCCTACCTGATGATACAAGGAATTTCCCTTAAGTGAGGAATACCTTGGTTCAGTAATGGACTCGACTATATATCTCAGGAGATAAATGACTTTTGGAGCTTACCTTAAAGAAGCTTAACAAATTACCTGTCTTCATGAACTGGGAGAGACAAAGTTGAATTAGTTTCTAAGATGTTCCCGTAGTCATAAAGTTTGAAGATTTCAAAAAAATGTAATGAATGTAATAAATGTAAAAAGTATACTAATGTTAAATATATAGGTATATATGTTTATATATATATTTATATATATATGGGAAAATGACTACAACCTAAGGATGATAAATGCTTTATTTAACAAGATGAAGGATGAAATATCTGAATTATACTAAACAGCAAAGGAGAACGTCTTTCTCCTACGTCTAAAGCTTAGCGTCCCTAACGTCCGTCTGCGTATTTTACCGTGTGTCTTTTAGTCGGAAATTCCTGACGGGGTGTGACGTCATTGTAGACTGATCCACCCTAAGTACAGGGGGAGGGGTTGTCCATTCCACATATGCAACACTACATCGGCCATCATGACCGGGAAGGCGACCTCGCCTGATTATATACAATGATAAAATGGTACAGATACATAGTAATGAAATATTAAATATGTACACAATTACACAGTAGATGAAAGAATTATACACAACACAAAATATCATCAAAGAAAAAGTACAAAAATACTGAAAAATAAACAAATTTAAAGTAATATTTCATAAATAGAAAAAATTTCATACATTACCACTGGGGTAAAACAAATTATGTTAACGATACAAATCAGATCAAGGCTAAAATATGAATCTGGAATAAGGAACAGGAACATATTGAAAAAAGATACTCCTACTTCTAAACACTTAAACTTGTGCTAAAATGAAATAAGAAAATGTTAGAGTCATTCAATAAAAATGGAATCAAAAATAAATAAACAGGTAAAAAGCCTGTTGTTAATGTCCATAACGCAAGTCTTTCACAGGAAGAAAAATTGTGAACAGTTTTTAATGGAGAAATCAAGTAGAGTTGGTTTGGTTTGGCCAGAGTCTCATGAATTTTGCACAAGTTGACGTTTTTGATGGACCTTCGACAAAATCACACTTTTCTACGTCATAAGTGTTATTGTGCTTGACTTTTGTAACTTTGTATGGTCCGAGGTATTTTTGCTTAAGTTTCAAGCCTGGACCAAACTGAGTGCGTTTAATTGCTACTAGGTCATGTAGTTGATATTTATGAGCTTGTCTGCGCCGGAGATTGTACGTGCGGCGATTCTCATCTTGAACTTTGTAGATTTGCTTTTTGGCATCTAGACGGAGAGCATCTCGTTGTTCTTGGAATTGAGCTGTAATATCATCGTTAAGAAGTTCGACAATCTCAATGTCCTGGCAAGACTTAATCTTGGTGCCGAAAAGGAGCTCAAATGGAGTCATTTTGATGCTTCTTTGAAAAGTTGAATTCAGGATTTCTTGCAGGTGGGGTACGTGAGAATACCATTTCTCGGGATCGTCGACAGAAAGCTTTGCCAGCACAACAATGATGGTGGAATTTTGTTTTTCAATTTGGCCATTAGATCTTGGGAGACCAGTTGTAATGGAGATATGAAGGATGTTTTGCTTTTTACACTAATCTTCAAATGCGGAGGAAGTAAATGAGAATCCTTTATCAGTGATAATCCTAGCGGGGTTTCCGAAGACATGTCTTTGGTTTTCTAATCGATTTATGACTTCTGTAGCGTCCGTAGATCTAGTGGGATACAGCCATGTAAATTTACTGAATGCGTCAATCAATGCAAAAACATGCTTATATTTCTTAGAAGTTGTCGCTAGGAGACCCAAATGATCTAGATGAAATGTATGGAGTGGTAAATCGTTTTTTTCTATCGTGTTCCATCTTGTTTACCACGTTTCCGGTTTGTGAGAATGCATGTAACACAGTTTTGAATGCATTTTTCAACTTTGTCTTTAAGTCGTGGGATGTAAAAGTCTTTGCTAACTAAATCTTGTGTGCGTAGAACAGCAAAATGGCCACCTTCATGTGCAGTTTTAATGATGTTGGCCTGCATTTCATCAGGTACCACTAGTAAATCGGTGCCATTGACTATTTTGTACAAAAGTTTGTTTTTTACGATATAATTATCATGCGGCGTTGTTTCTTTGTTGTTATCGCTGTTATTTGGTAAACAGCATGTTGTGCTTTGAGAAATTGAAGATGGACACTATTTTGGATTAGCATACAATGTGGAGGTCGACTGAGGGCTTCCACATGAGCCATCTTTGAGACTGTACGGTGTTTTATTGTATAGTTAAACTCTTGGAGATAAAGTGCCCATCTGGCTATCCTGGGGTTAAGCTCTTTTTTACTTAGTGTTTTGACGAGGGCATCACAGTCAGTAATAATTTTGAATGATGCTCCTAGTACATAGATGCGAATCTTTTTAAGTGCTTCGACCACTGCAGGACTTCTAGTTCAAAACTAGTGTACTTCTTTCATGGTCTGATGTCTTTTTTGACATGTAGAATACAGGGTGAAACTGGTTGTCATGTATGGATTTTTGGAGTAGGACTGCACCCAAACCATCGATTGACGTGTCAGTGTGAATCTCATTGGGAGAATTTCGGTTAAAAATACTTAAAACGGGTTGTTGGGAAAGTAAGTATTTTAATTTTTGAAATGCTGTCTGTTGTTCAGCATAAAATTGGAAAAGGGAGTCTTTACGAAGGAGGTCACTCAAAGGTCTTGAAATGGTCGAATATGAGGGTAAAAACTTTCTAAAATAGCCAGTAAGACCAAGAAATCGGCGAACGTCCTTAATATTTTTAAGGTCAGGATAATTAATAACAGCTTTAGTTTTTGAAGGGGAAGGAAACAATCTACCGTTTTCTATAATATGGCCAAGAAACTCAATTGTATTATGTAAAAATTTACATTTTTAAAAATTTATTTCAAGTCCGTAATCACAAGCTACCTCTAGAACAATTTTTAGATATTCAAGGGCTTGGGACTCATTAGCAACGGGAATAACGACATCATCCATATATGGGAGAACAATACTTTTCGAAATCAGATGTCGGAAAATGGCATTCATGTACCGCATAAAGGTGGAAGGACAAGTACTTAGTCCAAAAGGAATTCGTCTAAATTGATACTGACCATTGTGAGTAACAAAACTAGTAAATTTACGGCTCCTTTCATTTATCGCGACATGCAAAAATCCATTTTTCAGATCTAGAGTAGTAACTATTTTAGCATTTTGGAGACAATCTAAAATGTCGTCAATTAAAGGAAGAGGATAGTTATCTTTAATAAGTTTGCGATTTAAGCGTCTATAATCAATGCAAACTCTTGATTTCCCGTCTTTTTTCTTTACTACCACAACTTGACTAGCGTAAGGGGATGAACACGGCTCAACAATTCCATTTTTAACCCATTTATCAACTTGAGCGTCTACTATATCTCGTTCAGCAAATGGCAAAGTCGGGGCTTATGAAATATCGGTTAGACGTCGGTGAGAGCGATATCAAGCTCAATGTTTACAGTTTTTGTTTTTTAGGCGTGTATGACAATAGCAGTTGCTCGACTTCAGCTCGATTATGTTGAGAAACATTTGGATCGATATCAAATGTGTGTGAACCGTCAGAAATCATCATAATAAAATTTTCATTTGCATTATCAGATAGCCTTAAAATTTGTGCAAATTTTACGTCTGTAGGCGATATATTTAGATGTGCCTGTTTAATTACGTCACAACCGATTATAAGGTCATAATTTGTACAAGAATTTGGTACAACAGAAATAGTAACAGGAAAAATTTGATCATCGATAGTAATTTCAGAATCAAAAGTTTCTATCACATTAATTCGCGAAAAACCAAAACCTGTTAATAATGTGTTGGTTTGTTTCAGTGGCGGTGCATCTATATTTATGTAAGTAGAATTTCTCAATAGTGTTAAACGGTTGCCTGTGTCTATTACCCGTTAAGTTTATTGCCAAAAATTGTTACGTCTTTACACATACAAGTAGGAGAAGGCAATTTATGCACAGCATTTACACCAGAAGGTGGTGTAGAAGTGTTATTTAAATTAGCTCGTTGGCATTCAAATCATTTGCTACCATAAAGATTACATGGGGCCAAGTGAATTATTAGGACAAGATTTGGATAGGTGACCTATATCATTACTATTAAAACAACGTTGGGGATTTTTAGCTGCGTCGGAAACGTTAAATTTTGTGGGTTTTCTTTCGAAGCTTTGTTGCGTCCTCGGCTTTCATATGAATGACGAAAATTCGGTGAATTAGAGTTATGTATTCCCATGTTTTTAATCACAGTTTCATAGGTACGTAATTTTTGCTTAAATTCGGAAAATGAGGTTGCGCCATAGAGAATTATTTTATCTGAAAGAGGCCCATCAATTCCATTAATGACGTACTGGATAATTGATGCTTCGTCAATTTTTAAATCACATCTATTTGCTAATTCACGCACGGAATTAAACAGATGCATTAAAGTCTCGGTTTTATACATTTCCCTTTTTTCTAATTCGCGGTAAATTTCTATGGAAGTAACTGATTCCAAAAATTGTTCAATTAAAGCTTTTTTGAATGACTCGTATGTATTTAAATTTCTTTGTGAAAAAGAAATGATTTAGCAGTTCCACATACTAGACGTTTCGCGAAACTTAATTTTTGGGAAGAACTGATAGCTGGGAATAAATCAAAATTTTCTTCAACATCGCGAAAGAAACTATTTACAGAACAAAAATCTTCCCCGGTAAATTTTCTACTAGTCTCCGAAATATCCCGCAATAAAGTCCATAACTGGGTATTCATCTCTGTAAGGGAAGCATTGTTTGAATAGGGAGGAAAAGTATTTTGTGTACAAAGAGAAGAAACATTTTAATGTGCTTGCATGAAAGAATAACCTTGAACGCTGGGTAGGGGTGCGTTACTCACCGGATGTTGAAAAGGGGAGTGCTGGTCTGTCCCTTCCGATGAAGAATTCCTGTCTAACGGGATTCGTTTTTGAGACGTGGTTTTTGAAACTACGTTTTCGCTTTCAGAAAAGAATGTCTCCGAATTATTTAATGTTAGTTGGAATTCATCTAAGTTCGTCAAAGCTTTAAATATACTATTGCATAAGTTTTGCTCATTTGTTTCTCCATCTAAATGCAATAAATTAGCGACTGAGATGAAATCAGGCAATGAGAATTCGGTTAAAATTTTTTCTTTGTGTTCTTCAACTCTAAACTATTTATTGAATGTAGAAAAGTTTCTTATTTTATTTCGCGAAGAACGGTCAAATTCGGTGAATCCTAATATAGAATTTAATGTTTTTACAGCACGAGTTGTACCACATTTCAACGAATTAGCAATTATAGGAATATCGCCTAATTTATTATTTTTACATGACATCTTAATATGCAAAATTAATCACTTTGAAAATTTATAGACGGTGCAAGGTTGTAATCAAATATTCCCTATCACACTCTGAGTTAAAACTACTAAATACAGTAATTTTAAAGCCAAAATAAACAATCAAAAAATACGTTTAATTTAATTTTGCCTACCTGGTGTTGGGGAGCAGTCCATACAATAAATCCAGAACCAGTTGAGGCACTATAGGAATCCAAGAAAAAGGAAGTCCAACAGCAACAAATCGTTTTTACGCTTTTTGCAATGTAACGTTCACTGAAGAAAAATATTAACGCGTCTTAAAAATTTTCCCTCGTCTAGAGGAGATTTTCCTTAATATGCAAGAGAAAGGTCGAGCCCAAAAAATATGGGAAAATAACTACAACCTAATTATGATAAATGCTTTATTTAACAAGATGAAGGATGAAATATCTAAATTATAGTAAACAGCAAAGGAGAACGTCTTTCTCCTACGTCTAAAGCTTAGCGTCCCTAACGTCCGTCTGCTTATTTTCCCGTCGGACATTCCTGACGGGGTGTGACGTCAGTGTGGACTGCTCCACCCTAAGTACAGGGGGAGGGTTTGTCCATTGCACATATCCAACCCTATATATATATATATATATATATATATATATAAAAGAAATATGTATTATATATCAAAAATAAGAAATAATAGATAAAGAACATAACAAGAAATAGCATAATAAAAATATAAAACCTGAACATGAAGAACAAAATTATAGAGAAATAAAAAAAGAAACTACAAAAAAGAAGAACCTAGTGAATCAGAAAGCAATTTCGGACTTAGGACCGAATAAGTGGGGTTAAACTAGTTTGAAGGCGCCAACCTTCCCCCTTTGCAACTCGGTAGGAAAACCAAATAAAATAAAATAAACAAAACTTCAGAGTGTGGATAACTCAGAGAGTATGAAAAAAACCACTTATTACTATTATGTAACAAACTCTCCCAACTCTTAATGCAGAAAAATCACAAAATAATTACGTAAGAAAAGTAGAAAAATGCTAAAACAATTACATAAGAAAAGTATCTTTCAAGAAATAATTTAACAAAATTTCTTTACTCACAGAGCTTTTACGAGGAGAATCAAGCGTCTTGATATTAATGAAAATCGATTATTCTCCAAGTTAAAAAATTCGAAAATACATAAACACATCTTTTGAGCTGACTTTTAAACCAGCCAGCAAAGACAGGTATAAAAAAAGACGACAATCAAATACGGTAGAATTTGAATTGGTTGATTGTCAAAAATGTAAATTTGCTAGGCTCTAATTTGGTTGGTTGTCAACAATGTGTAAGATGTTCAAGATGAGTGTGGAAAAAATGTAAACTGTGATATGAGTGTTATGATATAATCTTCACAGCAAGACCACTAACATGCTGACTTTGAAATCCTATTGTTGTGTGGTGGTTTTGGAATTCGAAGTAGCAAGACGGTTAATGTATTTGTGATGAATATAAGTTCTTAAGAAATTAAAAGGGTATTCATGATCTAAACAACATTGAAAAAATTGTTTTATATTATTGTATTTATCTATTTTGTGGGTAGTTAAGTTATCATTTCTAAATAAAAAATTCAAAATGATATTTCTGTAAATTGATATATGCAAATTACTATTCTATACCGGAATTTTAATTATATGGAACTTAAGCGAATCTCTTTTGTCAAAAATGTTACTGACTACATTATTGTTAATAAGATGCAAGTCTAAATCCAAGAATTCCACCATATTAGAGTTGAAGTTAGTTTTAAGGAGCTTGAGATAATCAGGGTAGAACGTAATATTTGGTTTGTATTCACTATTTTTACCAAAAATTATTATATCATCTATATAACGATAAAGTAAGTAAGAATCATTTACAACATGATCTATTTAAAAAAAATGTAAATATAGGTTCGCTAAACAATTACTAGCTGGACCACCCTGAGGTAATCCTTTGATTTGTTTATAAAGATTCTGATCAAATGCAATGAAATTTTCTTTTAATACGAGGTTAACAAGAATATCAAATTTATCATTTTTCATTGAAGTATATAATTCATATTTATCATACATTAATTGTAGAACCTTAATCATATCGTCAATATCTATAGAATTAAAAAGGTCCTCGAAATCAAAGCCATGCATGGAAAAAGTTAACATATCCTTAGTAACTCTAGCAATCTCTAAGCTAATTTTATTTATATATATACACTCTGTCGCAAAAAATATATGCACCCAGAAGAAATTGAGCTACATTCACGAAATTTGGTATGCATGTAGTGTATATGAAAATAAACAAATGATTAAAAATTCAGAACAAAATATCATTTTATTAAGCGGTTACAGCTTGCAAAAGGTTAAAAATCAGTAAGTAGTAAAGCCACCTCTGGCAGCTATACAAGCCGAAATTCGGCGTGGCATCGATTCAATTAGATCACTTATGACCCCCTGTGGAAGATCCTGCCATAGTCTTTGCATCTGCGCAGTTAATTCTTCTGTATCTCGGGACGGCTGCAGTTGCCTTCCCAGCGCGTTCCAGACATACTCTATTGGCGAAAGATCTGGTGACCTGGCAGGCCATGGTAGGACGTCATATCCTTGAAGACATTGTTGGGAGAGTCGCGCAGTATGTGGACGAGCATTATCCTGTTGATAAATGGCACCTGGGCGACTTGATAGCATGGGTAGCACAATCGGCGTTAAAATATCGTCCACGTATCTGCGAGCTGTCAAAGTGACTTGAAGGACCACTAAAGATGATCGTGTGTCCCAAGAAATTGCTCCCCACACTGTCACACCTTGTGAAATTGCTGTATGCCGCTCGACAATAAATGCTGGATCGGACCGCTGGCCGGTGCGCCTCCAGACACGTGTGCGGTGGTCATCAGCACTGAGACTGAATCGGGATTCATCACTGAAGATGACACGTCTCCAGTCTGTCACACTCCAAGTTGCCCGAGGTCGGCAAAAATCCAGTCGACACTGCCTATGATGTGGGGTCAGTGGTAAGCGTCTTAGCGGACGTCGGCTCCTCAAGCCAACTTCGGTCAGTCGTCTCCTTATGGTTTCTCTTGATGGCACTGGATGTTTGGAAGGAGGTAAGTGGCGTTGAATCGATGCTAGCGACGTTGTTGTTGCCGAAGTGGCCACTCTTCTGATTGCACGATCCTCGCGATCATTTGTGTTCCTGGGACGTCCTGACCCTCCGCGACGGTACACTCTACCTTCTGTGATCCACTGTTGCCAACACCGAGCAACTACCATATCGCTCCGACCGAGGTGGCGGCCGATACGTCTATTCGACCAACCTGCTTCTCTGAGGCCTATTATAAGGCCCCTATCAAAGTCCGTCAGCTGCTCGTACTGCCGCCGGTTACGTCTTAGAGGCATCCTAAGTCTCAATATCGTCTATCAAAGTCATCAGATTCGTTTGGATAGCCGTACGGCGCTCGTACTCATGCTTTTAAACTTTCCCAGTTGCGCAACTAATATGCGCATAGCACACTTAGCCTTGTCTCACTGGCTTTGAAATTTTAATCATTTGCATATCTCTTACCAGAATACATTCTTGCCGAGTTTCGTGATTGTAGCTTGATTTCTTCTGGGTGCATATATTTTTTTGCGACAGAGTGTATATATATATATATATATATATATATATATATATATATATATATATATATATATATATATATATATATATATATATATATATATATATATATATATATATGAAAACCTGGCTATGTGTGAATTGTTAAAGTACAGTTTAAGCAAAACTATTTTACTTCCTATTATTCAATTTATCTGATATAAAATAATATCTAGGGCGTTATTTATTGATAGATATACTATTTTGAAAAATATCAGGATGTTTAAAAATGATAAAATACATTGGAAATTGGCATTTTTTTAATCAATATTGTAAATTAATGTAAAAATTAAGATTTATATTTAAAGAAATTTCTGAGCTCGGAATTTCCATTGATACAATTGGAGAAAAAAATTTGACTTGTTATTGACTCCATATAACAAATTTAGTTTGGTAGAACGTGAAATATAAATGCTGCTTCCATTACTATTACTACAAAAAAAAAAGATTAGAACGCATAAAGTTAGTGATTATTGATTTTATGGAAACAAATGATGAATTGTTTATTATAAAGAATTGTTTTGACGAAATTCTCCAGGTTTTAGTATGTTAATTGTTGTACTAATTATAATATATACATGGTGCGTAGAAAAGTCCCTTTAACTTGAAAGTTCTAGCGAAACGTAGAGATGTACAGCTATGCAAGTAAACTTTACACCATAATATAACGACAAGTCCAACCTAATGCAAACGTTAGCAGCGCCCCTATTGGTAAACTTTTGAAGAAAACCATTGCAAATCGAAAACAAAAATAGAAAAAGCAACACTTCCAATCAGAAAGTTTTAGAGCATCAATTAATTTGAACGAAACGACATTTAACTACACATGTAACATAAATTATCACTTGTATATTTAAAAGTGAGCAGATTTTTGGCCAATTAAGACTTTTTGCCCAGCATTGTTTCGTCGGAAATCGAACTGCTTCAACACACTAGATTACTACACAGACGCAATGCCCATTACTCGGCGATGGGAAATCTTGCTCGAGGATGTGAATGTATCCTTTGCCGAGGCCTGTGTTCGACAAAAGTACATTAAACAGACAAAGATAAAATTAATTTTTAGAAGATATCATTACTAACTTTGTAGATTATATTCCCGTGTTTACATTACTATCATTGCGGTTCCAACATGACTGCGCACCTGCAAACAAGAAGTCCGAAGCTTTCTCAAAGATTATTTTAGACAACAAATTATCAGGTAACAATGTATCTTCTACGACTGTTGGACCTTACTTTGTGAAGGGGCTTTAGCATGACTTCTATTAATAAACCTCTTGGGAAAACTTTGGGGCCAGAAGGGCAATTCTTTCCAACCAAACCAAGAAGATAACGCGATAATGTAGATTAGGAAGTGTATATATTCGAGCTTTAGTATTCGTGTGAAGTTCCCGGAGTTCTAATAGTGAGTTCTATGGAGTAGGTCTAATAGTGCCAGTGAAGTTCTAGTAGAGTGCTAGGAGAGTTCTACGTGAAGTTCGAAGCCGGAAGATTATGCATTTGCTGGATCAAGTAGGATCGAGAATTAGATTGACGATATAAGGACAGTAGCTGTTCGTCGTGGCATAGCGGTGAGATAATTTATATAAAGCTTTAAGACTAGATCGGATTCTAGTAAGTTAGGAAATCATCTATAAATATAGATTCGGTGGTTTATTGCGCTATTTGTTAGAATTAGAGATTGTGTCTCATCACTCCTGATATTAAACCTCCTAGACTAGTGTTGTTTGGTTTAATATAAATTAAGATCATAATAAACTCATTTTATTATGGAAGAATTTAGTGGTCAATCTTTTATCCCCTCAAACAATAGTCACGTAGTAGATGATGAAGAGATGATACCCCCAGTCCACGGGGTATCACAACTTCACTGGATTTCTTCCAGTTGCGTTACATAGATGATCAGAAGTATGCAACTTTACATTCAAATCTGCGTCGTAAGCAAGGTACTTGCAATAGTGAGGAGCTTTCCAAGGCTGAGAAATATGCACGCACAATTACTCTCACTAGTACAAATGTATATCGTGAACAATGGAAAATCTTCGAACATAGTCTCCATTACTTATTAAAAGTTTGCCGTTGAGTTGTTTTTTGTGAGTTATCAAACGAAAACACAAATTTTATGCAATACTTTGTGTGTATTGTTTCATATATATGGCTATTCCTTTAAAATGTTCACACAAAACGTAGTGCATTGATTTCGGACATTTTTTGGTAAGCAGGCAAAAATCTATCTTGTTCGTGTGAACCAAATGTTGTTTTGAACAAATTTCTTGATGCTCGACATCCTTCTACGTGAAAATTTTGGCTCTATCTCTTTTAATTTTTTATTTGCAATGCCTATCTTCCAAATTTTGCCACTGGACATGCTGTTGTTTTTTTATGTTTGGTCGTGAGTAATTGCTTTACTGTACTATGAACTCATTTGCATAGCTGTAGCTCTCTCCGTTCACATGTATTTCTGTTTATAGATAACTATTTGGTTTGCTGGAATGCAGATACTGAAAAAATAAAAATATAAATTCTTACCCCAAGAATTTTTAGAAAGTAGTGGAGAAAATTATGCCTGTTTATCAACGTTTAGCTTCAGACACCATTCTTGAAAGATGCGTAGCAGGCAAGACGCAAAATTCGAATGAAAGTCTGCATAGCTGCATTTGGCGAAAATGCCCAAAAGAGGTATTCGTCTCCAAAAGGAGGCTGAAAATAGCAGTAACGGATGTCATCGAAAAGCACAATTTGGGCTATGTGAAATCTCTTGTTGCGAAAGAGGACTCATGCCTAAATGACAGTTTTTCTTTGACTATTGCAGAAAGACAAGATAAACGACGCATTTCTCAGAATATTTCTTTGAAACAAAAGAAAAGGATAAAAGAAATACCACGAATACAAATGCAGCCTATAGTGCAGGTGCTTTTTAAATTTTTTTTTATCAGACTTAGCAAACAATTTTCTTGTTATGTGTAATTACATTTGTTATTTTTTTGAATTTTTGTAATTTAATTGTATTGAAATACTTTATTTTTACTCATTGGGATTAATGAAATATATAATATATTATCTGGTTGATGAAATATAATAATGAAATACATTCTGCTAATTTACTTTAGATTTTATTAGAATGTTCTTGCTTACTTCAATTTTTATCACTATATATATTACATGTCAATGTGACTGTTACAATAAATATTGCAGAATCCTATACATATATTCTATGTTTATCTTATCTTTATGATATTAGTGTTTTCAAATTTATATGAATGTCTTTAATTGTTTTTAAAAAACTAAGTTTTTTCCTTTAGAATAAAAATAGCTGTTTTTCTAAAAATGAAAGCTTCCTCGAAAACATTGAATTTTTGTAATTTAATCCCTTTTAAATACTTTATTTTTACTCATTATGATTAATGAAATACAAAATATACTATCTGGATGAGATAAAATAATGAAATACATTCTGCTAATTTACTTCAGATATTATAAGAAAGTTCTAGCTTACTTCAATTTTTATCACTGTATATACCACGTGTCAATGTGACTGTTACAATAAATATTTCAGAACCTTATCTATATATATATATATATTCTGCATCTATCTTATATTTGTATGATATTAGTGTTTTTCAATTTCAAATTCATATTTATATATTTAATTTTTTTTTAAAAAAATCAGTTAATTCCATTTAAAATAAAAAAAAGCTGTTTTTCTCAGAATCAAAAATTTACCTCGAAACCAAAACTCAAAATGTTCCATGCGTTGCAATTTTTGTCGAATTATAACAAAACTTTCCAAAAGTATTCATCTAATGTATACTTATAAATTCTTGGATGCATTGTAGTAATAGTGATAGGGTGAAAGAAGAAATTAAAGTTTTCTATGTAGGAAATCATTAAAATTCTTGAAATTTTTATATAAAAATTTGCGTTTACCCATATTTTGTAAATTATCATATAAAACATTACATTGTATGCATACATTTGTAAAGAATTGCTTAAAGACGTTAAATCAGGTGAAAATATGAAATTTTAAAAAAATCAAAACGCATGGAACGTTTTGAAATTTTTAAATTTTCGTTAAATGTTTTTTTAATTTTAAATTTCTTTGAAACTAATCCTTTTTTCTCACCAAATTTTTTATATGGTTTTGGTTCTAAGTTACATACAGCAAGTAAAAATTTGGGGCTTGTTTGTAAAAATTAAAAAAAAATTTTTTACTGTCCACTGTAGCTTTAAATTTCTGGTGTGTTACGACCCGTGACCTTACCTTTTAATCGAGCCCTGCGAAACCCTACATTTCAGTAGCATAATGAACAACCGCATGTTTCTGGTATTGTACGGATCTTTTTTGATATGGAAAATATTCGGCTGTTCCCCTAGCTGGCCCGTTCACCAGATCTCTCCCCAACGGAAAACATCTGGTCCATGGTTGCCGAGTGACTGACTCATTACCATATGCCAGTCACTACGATTGATGAGCTGTGGTATCGTGTTGAAGCTGCATGGGCATTTGTACCAGTACATGCCATCCAATCTCTGTTTGACTCAATACCCAAGTGTATAAATGCTGTTATTATTGTCAGATATGGTTGTTCTGAGCACTGATTTCTCAGGATCTATGCACCGGAATTTCTTGAAAATTTAATAATTTGTTATTTCCAGTATAATATATTTTCCAATAAATATCATTTTGTTTTCTGCATTTCATCCTAGTGTAGTAATTGTAATGACTAGTTGTGTATTTTTAACTTTTTTATAACTGATATACTATACATCCTTTCCTGTATTAAAAATGGTTCTCATTTTAAATGAATGAAATAAATATTCTAGAACAAGGCTTTATTATATTGAAAAAGTATTTCAAAATTACACAGTAAAAACTCTTATCAAGTATATTCTTCACAATTTGCTCATTTATCTCAAAAGAACCCTCAGAGAAGATATTTTGCTTATTGTTTTTTATTCAATAATACAGACTATTAATTTGAGTCGAATGCAAACTTGCAAAAAGTGTCTCGCTTTATAAGGATAGATAAGATATAGAAATAAAATTTGCTCTCGTCAATTAATTCTATAGACGATATAGAAACTTAATTAAAGTGCTTCCACACACCAATAGTTAAAAATGTTTCAATGTTTTGCTTTGTTGCAGTAGTTACACTCAAAAATACATGATTTAAGAAAAAAAATGGGGCTAATTTTCTTTTAATATTTTTTTTGTATATTTTTCACCGTAGATATAAATCCTTCATTTAAAAATACCCCGAAAAATTCAAGTTTCCTCTGTAAAAATTGGAAGTGATAATTTATCAGCGAAAAACGATGACGATTAATTTTAAAAAGATAAATTTTATAAAATGTCAAACAGAGGCTAAAAATATTTTAATTAAGATTTAATTAAAGGTATAACAATCCAAAAAAATCCAATTCTCTTCCTGACTGCAATATTTAAAAATAGCATTTTGATAAGACTTCTTAATTAAAAGTAAGTTTTTTAACTGCATTAAAGATATCAAGCTATACTATAGATTGAAAGTTCATTAAAAATATCTTCGATTCTTTATTTAGTTCTTTTTTTTCCTGCTTATCAACAAACTTTACTTACAAACATAAGTAAATGCGCATTATAAAAATTGAGGTGCAAAAATTTAGTGATGTATAAGTATATGTAGTGAAAAAAGTTAAATTGTATATCACTGTAATATTAGAAATTAGGAGAATTAAAAACTGAATATGATTAAACAAAATGTCCTTTAAAGAAATAATAAAACATCGAATGTTTGTGTTTTGATATCATGTAAGGATTAAGCAAGTAAAAACAATTATAATAAAACTATGTGACAAAGTAAAAACAATAAATCACTTGCACGACCCTTTTCAAAGGTCCAAGGAGCCTCCGAACTATGAAGGGGTCTCATGGGTGTTAGTTTTTTTTCTCAAGGGGTGGAATTATAAAAAAATTCCAAAAAAGGTATAATTCTTTTAAATTTAAATTTAATAATTCGAATCTTTTACACATTATTTACGAAGGATTATGGCTTCAAAAAGTACAAAATGTTTGAAATATAATCATAATTTTAAAAAATTACTAGCATATAAAAATAAGAAATAATTCTCTAAAAAATATTAAGTAATTTTTGATTTGCGCACGCTACTTTCTAAAATAGTAGGTTCTAATGTATAAAACTTTATAGAATTATAAAAGGTATCATGCTCTTTAAACGCTGCATCATTTTAGAATAATATATATTTTGTATTTCAAAATATTTGAAAAATAATGAAATTTTTTAAGAACATTTTGAAAATGTATTTTTTTTATTTTTTTAAAAAATATAATTTATTATTCTATTTATATAAAAATACTACAGTGTAATAAGGATACATTTAAGTCTTTATAAATCAACTTATAGCTTGTAATTAAAGCTACTGTTTTAGAAAAAAGTATGCGCAACGTAAAACTTAATTAATATTTTTTATAGAAATGTTTCTTAGTTTCGTATGCTTAAAATTTTTAAAACTATGATTATATATTAAACATTTTACAATTTTTTGAATCTCTATTCCTTTATAAATAATGTGCGAAATGTTCGAAGTATTTAATTTAAATCTAAAAGAATTATATGCGTTTGAAAATTGTTTATATTTTCAGACCTCTAGAGAAATTTAACACCCCTGAGACTCCTAGCCCAGGTTAAGGACCTCTGTAGAAGAGAGTTTTGTTTTAAAAACAAAATTTATAAATTTAGATAAATTTAAAAAGTTAACAACACTTACTCAAAATCTTGTTAAAATTTTTTTTAATAATTCAATTTTAGAAAGCGCTTTTCAAGCATTAGCGTTTTAGAATTGAATTTATATTCTACCTTAAAAAGAAGATGAAGCAATTATGAACCTAATGGGCCATTCTGAATCGTAATTAGAAAAGCGAACTTCATTCCAAAACGCATTATGCCATGCATAAATAAAATATACTTCTTCGTATAAAGCTTTTATTTGTTTTTTTAGTAAGGAATATGTTATTTATTTATTTATTTTGCTTCAGTAAGTACAGTTGTTGTTCAATAGATTCAATTTAGAATGCTTTGGATGGTTGTTACAAACCATTAGATCTCCTTAATTACTTTTTACTTTAAATGCACCCTGATGAAAGGCACAGACGTTTTTTATTGATATAAATAGGAAGTTATCACCAGATGCTTTTTTTATATTAAAAATGAAATTTGGAGGTTGCGAATTATTTTTACAGAATAAACGTTCTGAGTAAACATTAATGAAGTATTTCATCTAAATGTGCATTATTCTGCATATTTGCTTACCAAATGAATTCAAAATTTTCGCAAATTATTTCAAAATCAAAATTGTTTCATAGTTGAGTGAAAATAAATTTTAACTTTAGGTAATTATAAACATATTTAAATGAGTTGTTACGAATAAAAATTATTTGGAAAAGAGTCATAAATTAACACTTCAAATCTGTCGTATGAATTAAATTTCAATTAGATATTTCAAAATCGTACATATTAATTGAATACGTTCTTAAAATCAGTGGATTTTAGTACGTATTTTTCATACAAATTTTTAAAAAGGGAAAATGATATTTTAATATATATACAGTCGAACCTCTGTATAACGCACCTCTCAATTGTAATTTTTTCTATATAGCGAACTTATTCCTGGAATCTTGAACATTTCACGATTCTCTTCGTAAAATAACCTCTCTATAGCGAAGTGTATTTTCTATGTAACTAACTTTTCCTTTTGTGAATGAATTTTTTTTCTCAGTATTTTTCTCATATTTCTGAACATTTCCAATTTATTCTCTCTTTAACACATTTTATGGAGGTTATAAATCTTAAACGGGTTTTATTAGATCCTAAATCACCGAGAACAATACAGTTCTGGACATTTCATTCAAGAAGTGCAACCTTTAACTCCCATCGTCTAGTTCACTAGAAAAATATTATATCCTCTTTCACCTTTAGTGGAGTTATCCCGTGTCCCCGTGTTCTAGTTACAAAATAATGTACGTTTCATATTACTTGTATGCCTTAAATTAGGAAATGTCTTTAAAATTCGTTAATTTTAATACAAATTTTTTTCCTTAATATTGAAATATTAATGTATTGAAATTGAATAATTATTATTCTTTGACATTCTTTTCTTGTTTTTCTTGCAGTTTTTTATGGGTAAAATATATAAAATAAACATACATTAATTTTTAAAAAGTGTGAATAATTACTTAATATATAGTGTGTTTAAGAATTAAAATTTGTTTCATGTGGTTTATAAAGTATAGTAAAAGATGAACCCCTATATAACGAATTTTCCATGTAACGAACTTTTTTCCGGGATTTAGCGACTTCATTATATAGAGGTCCAATTGTACTTTTATTTCATTGTACGGATTTATATTTACATTAACCATTATCCGACTGTTCTAGGTACAAAAATACCACAACTTACGCAAATCTGGAGTTAGGCGATTTTCAAATCACGTCGAATCTTCTTTTTTTTTTTTTTTTTTTTTTTTTGAGAATCATCGGACAATCTCGGAATGATGTTTCACAGAAAACTTTAAATAGCTTCTGGAAAAAAATTATGCCTTTTTAATTCAACATTGACACTCAGACAACATAAGTGGTAGAGCCTAATGAATTTGGTAATGTGATTATGTCGATCTTTCCTGGCAAATAAGTTTAGAAGTAAATATGGAGGACGTGTTCAAGAACTGCTGAATTCCCCCAATCAGGAGCTCCCAATTGATAAGCTCATAGAATTGCATGATCATAAACAAGTCATTTGAAGAACTTGAGTCTTTCGACCCAATTCAATCAGAAGCTCGAATAATGTTTGGAAATCTAACAGAAGGCCTCAGTTTATAATTGAAAAAAAAGTTGCAAAATATAGACTTCAACGCAGAGTGTATTTTCCAACAAAGCAAGGAATCCAAAACAATTATTAGCATGCTAAGAGAAAATTTTGCAGAAGAAAGAAAGTCTTTGAGCTGGCAGACTATTATTAGATTTTACAAAACCATCTACATCAAAATATCTTTGGTTTGCGATTTTGTATTTGAGTTATCTAAGAGTTTATTAAACTAAATTATTATTTTCTTTCGTCCCCAGCCTAACTAAAAATAATTTATATGTATTTATATGTGGAATTATACCCCGACAAATGCAAATTCGATTTACGGGGTTATCACTTAGTCCTACCTATCACGTATGTTCGTGGTATTACTTTATTTCGTGATGTTCTGTGACAACATGAAAAATCATCCATATATAAGTCATAGCATTAAGCATTCGTATTGTTACGAATCTTGTGTCATATAGTGTAAATAGTTTGTATTCGGATTTGTAATGCCTTTATCTTACTCTAAATTAGATTTAATTTACGTTAAAATTGTAATATTCACAAGCAAATGCCGTCCCTTACGTTATAATGGTTTCAATGGGAACTTGGCAAAATCTTAGCGATAAAGCTAAGTTGGCGTCATTTTTAGAGGCCAAGTTGGTGACTTCGCCCTCATGTTGGTTCGGAACCCTCTGGATTCTTCTAGAAATTAGTAGAGAGATTAATTTCCACTAATTTCAAATTATTAATCCACTAATTTCAAGACTTATGACGCAAGCGTGTTCTCGAATTATCCGCGAGAGATATAAATAGAGAAAGAGCTCATCGAAAGTCAGTCAGTCTAATTTCAACCAACAAATAGTGAGTATTGTATTGACTAGCGATTAGTTTGGCTGTGCTTGAGAATAATCTTTTACATACGTGTATTTTTAAACACTTATAATTGTGTTTGAGTGCTGTAGAAGGTGTGAAGAACTTCTGAGATTTATTGTGCGAGGAATCCTGTAATTAAAGGATTGGACTTGCATCAATAAATTATCATCGCTCTTAAAGAACTGTCTCATACTTTGTGACCGATATGCATAAAATCCTAGAACCCGGATCTACGTAACAATATATATTGAAAGATATACTAAGAGCCCTCCCCTCTGGATTTAAAAAGGACTTGAATTTCTCTGAAACAGAAATTCATTTTTTTAGGCCTCATAAAACTTCTTGGGAATCGCTTTGTCTATATCCGTTCTTAGCAGATCTCTACTCAACAAAAGAAACGTGCTATCAGAATTTCAACCATGTGCGTCTAAAATTTCAAAAACGGAGTTTGTTCTTTGAAATACTCTCTTAACTCTCTTAAACACAAATTGACCCCTTTGGGAGTCAATTTCCGTAAATTCCGTTTTCAGCGGATCTCCACGCATCAAAAGAAACATGCTTGTTGAATTTTAAGTCTAAAGGTCTAATTGTTTAAAAACAGGAAATTTTAAGAAAAGCAGCACTTTAATCCTTCTTTCGATTCCGATTTCGGTAAAGCTCATTCTTAGTAGATCACTACTAAATAAAAATCTAATTGTTGGAAAAAAAATTTATTTTATCTTTAACACACTCGTAACATCACTAAAACTCCTTGGAAGTCAATTTCCATAAAATCCGTTCTTATCGGAACTCTATTTAACATTCTTACAAAATTTCAAGTCTGAAAGTGTCATAGCTCTAAGAAAAGGAATTATATATCTATGTGCCCATATTACCTTACTTTTGCAGTCGATTTCTAAAAACCAGTCCTTTGAGAATCTCAGCTCAACAATGAATTATTTTTGTAAATTTCAAATCTTTAAGTCTAATTGATCAAAAGCGATAATTTTTATATATATGTATATTTTATGTTATATGTATATGCTAACATGTGCATTATTGTACAAAATAAACTGATATAAGATTTAATTTTTATTTTTCTTACTTAAGCATACAATGTTTTAAGCTAACTAAAAAATACCTTTACAAACAAAAAAAATTTAAAATAAAAAAATTCAATTGTGATGTACGACTCAAGAATTACGCTAAATATTTAACTGTTCTATTTATAATGCTTAACTAAGGACATCGGATATCGTATACTATTAATATATGTCATTCTTCTACAGCTGTTTTAAATCGTTATTCATTTAAATTTATATCAAAAAAAGAAATTCAAAAGAAAATATACTCTTTAAAATCTAACAATTAAGTAATTAAATAAAATAATTTAAAGTGGTGAATTAAAATGAGAAAGCCAGATTTATTTGATACAGCATACAACTTAACAACTAACAACCAGACTAACATTTTCAATTTTTTAAAATAAGTTATATAAACACAAGTAGAACATAATTACTTGATTTTTCAATTCCTACTATTAACTCAACTCTCTATTTATTTATTTATTTACCTTGGTAAAATTTTCAATCGTTAATAAAATAAATTTTAAAGCGCTCAATTGATCTGAAATTTTATATACATGATTATTTTGGATGCCAATACAATAATTTAATTATAATTAATAAAAATTAATTGATTAAAACTAATTATTTAAATAATTACAAATACAGTCACGTTGGCGACTTAGCGACCCTTTTGGTGATTTGTGTCAAAACTTTAAACTGTTTTTTTTCTCACGTTTTAAAGCATTCAGTTGAACTGAAATTTCATGTACACGATTGTTTTGTATGAAAATACGATACTTTAATCATAATTAATAAAAATTAATTACCACTTAATCTTGTGGTTCTGTCATATGAATATACATATTTTTATTAATTGTAACTATTTAATAAATGTGGCTAAAATAAAACTTTTCTTTGTTGATCTAAGTAGGAATTGACTTAATTTATTTTTTTATATTACATATGTTTTATCATTGTATTTTAATTTACATAAGTATTTCTCCAATACACACTTGTAAAATTGTTTTAAATCAAAGTAGCCAAATTATATTTTGTGAAAGCGAATAAAAATGCTGATAATTTTTAAAACAATTATTTTTTCGTACTTGAATATTCCGCCTACGAGCTTCTTTCCAATAAATTCAACAAAAAAAGTTGTTTCCAAAACATATCTTGTGATATAAAAGCTCCTAGGAAAACAAAACAGAAACGTTTTTAGAAGGAAAAAAATTATTTTAACTTCAAAACCACATTCTTAATGCATACGAATGCATGAGATGTTTACTTTCTGTTTCTGTACTAATGAAAAAACAGGAGTTGTTTCTTAAGCTGCATATTTGTTTTGCCTTAGGGAAACTCAAAGTTTTTTTTCCTGATTTTTTGACTAATTTTTTGTTTTATTATTTGTTATAAATCTTTTTTAGTTTTATTTTTATCTGCAAATAGAAAGGAAACTAACCACTTTTTTAAGCCTTCCAATCAGTCAAATCACTAATGAACAGTACTTTTTCAGCAACTTTTATGAATATAACAAAACAAGATAATTAATGTAATTACAATAAAAATATTTTAGTGTGTTCTTTATTATCTCTCTGTGTGACGAATTATGGTAAAATCGAAATTTAAATTCATAATTTGATGCATAGATTTTGAATTAAAATGGTATTTAATTTGTGAATTAATTTTGGCTTCATTTAGGACTTGTTCTGACTTTTAATTTACCGTTGTAACAAAATCCTACAACTACCATGAATCTCTTTACCGACTTTTCTGTTCACTGGTGAAGCCATTTCGTAAAATCCTTATCGTCAGTTGAGCAGTAGAAAATTTATCTTTTTTTATTACGGTCGTTTAAATATATCCATGTCTCATCGAGTGTTACCACAAATTTCCTTTTTCAGCATCTAGTTGCTTTTTATATAATTTTCAACAATTGGGATTTTTTTCAGCAAAATGTTTATGTTTTAGCAAAAACAAAAGAACTTTAGGTTTAAACATCTTTTTTTAACTTTAAATCATTATGAATTGTTTTACACTGAAGAGCCCAAAAAAACTGATACATGCATGCGTATGCAAATAAAGAGATAAGGAAAAATCAGAGTACGGCGCTGTGGTGGGCAAAGCCTATATAAGACAACGAGTGTCTGACACAGTTGTTAGATAGATTACTGCTGCTATAATGACACGTTGTCAAGATTTGAGTGAGTTTGAACATGGTATTATAGTCGGCGCAAGAGAGATGGGACATTTCATCTCCGAAGTAGCGATGCAATTTGGATTTTCGAGTACGGCCATTTTACGAGTGTACCGTGAATATCGGGAATCCGGTAAAACATCAAATATACGATATAGCTGTGGTTGGAAAAAGAAAATGCAAGAACGGGGCCAATGACTACTGACGAAAATCACTAATCGGGACAGACGTGCAAACCTTCCGCAAATTGCTGCAGATTTTATTGCTAGGCCATCAATAAATGTCACTATGCGAAGCATTCAACGAAACATCATCGATATGGGCTTTCGGAGCCAAAGGCCCATTCACGTGCCCTTGTTGACAGCACGATACAAAGTTTTATGTTTCGTCTGGGCCCGTCAACACAGACATTGGACTGTTTATGGCTAGAAACACGTTGCCTGGTCTGATGAGTCTTGTTTCCAGTTGAATAGATCTGATGGACGTGTACGGGTAGGGAGACAACCTCATGAATCAATATAACCTACATGTCAACAAGGGACTGTTCAAGCTGGTAGAGGCTCTGTGATTGTATGGGGCTTGTGTAGTTAGAGTGATATGGTAGTCTTGATACGTCTAGATACGATTTTTACAGGCAACAGGTGCGTAAGCATTCTATCTGATCAACTGCAACCATTCATGTCTATTGTGCATTCCAACGCACTTGGGGAATTTTTGTTGGACACTGCGACAACCCATACGTCCATAATGTCTACATATTACCTCCAGGAGCACTCTTCTGAATTTAGACACTTCCGCTGGCCATCAAAATCCTCAGATATGAACATTATTAAACATATCTGAGATGACTTGCAACGTGCTGTTCAAAAGAGTTATCCGGCCTCTCTTACTTCTACTGATTTATGAATAGCCCTTCATGATTCACAGTGTCAATTACCTTCAGCATTGATGCCGGATCGTGTAGCGGCACTTCTTTGGGCTCGACGGTGCCTTTAATGATATTAGGCAGGTGTACCAATTTTTTGTCTCTTCATGGATTGAAGACATTGCTAGTTTCGATAAAAGGAATCTTGGAATAGGTGAATTTTCTTTAAAGATTACAGACTTCACTTTCTTCATAGTTGCCTTCAAGCAGCTTTAGGATGGCGTTTCATGCACATATTTTAATTTTTATTTTCACACACACACACACACAACTAGACGTCCCCCCTTCAAATTTAAAATATTATAAATATTCGTTTTTAAAATACAATAATCGAAGTTTTTACACCGCTTTGTAATTTGTTGATTTGAATATTTTTCTTTGGAAGGTGCAGTTAATTAACCTTCGAACAATCAATCAATTTTCGGAGCCGTTTTCAAAAACGTCTTGCATTTAGCATTCCAATAAAAAAAATTTAGAATATTCTGAAGTTGCAAAAGTTTTATCTAGTAATACAAACGAGAAAATAAATTACAAAATTGTTTCCCTAAAATGCTTACGACATTATGTATTCTTACAATCTTGGATATTTTACACTTAATTCTTCGAATGTAAAATATTCTTATACACTCGAATTGTGTGATATTATGTTTGCAGTTTTCAATAGTCATCAGTGAGTTTAACATTCGTGCATGTTACGATTTCTGTTTCGCTTAGGATTTAATAAATGTTGTACTTAATGATTTACAGCACGTGTTGTTGGTTTCAAAAACTCGTATACTCTTACATTACTGTACCTTCATTTGTTCTCTATTATTTTTAACTATCATTTGTCATCAGGAAAATTTTGTTGCACTTAAAAATTGCTATAAAACATGTACAAAATACAAATACTTTTTCCCATAATTTTATGACATATTTCTTATCAAACATATAATCGGGAAAACTTGATTTGGCTTATAGTTTATGTCGTCAGTTTAATGCTCTCTACTTCTTGAAATATATGTATTGTGATACAATTTCTCAGATTTAAAATGCTCATCCATGACAATATATTTTTCATGACAGTAATATTGTAACAATTTCCTGACAATAATATTGTTACAAATTATGTGTAATGAATATTTAAAATAGTGTAAATAATTTATATCTGGATGTGTAATACGTTTATGCAGTATATATTTTATGTCAATATTGTAATATTCGCAAGTAATGCCGTTCCATATATTATAATGACAATTCAATGGAAACTTGACAAAATTTTGCTGACAGAGCCAAATTGGAGACCATTTGGAGTATTGATTTGACCTTGAAGAGTCAACCAGCGATTAGTTATTACTTCAGTTGTTGAACAGGACGAGCAATGTGCTAGGAAATAATCTTTAAACATACTTGTATTTTAGACATTGATAGTTGTGTCTGTGCGTAGTAAAAGGTGTGAAGGTCTTCTGAGATTTATTCTCCTTATATAGCTACTGTATTTCAAGGATTGTTTTTCGACAATAAAATTCCATCGCTCCAGAAGAAGTGTCATACTCTTTGCAACTGGTTTGCATAAAATTCTCTAACCCTTTCTGCGTCACACAATATGTTTATTTTTCATTAAATCTTCAATAAATCTATGATTTTTCTTGACATACAAACTTTTGTTTATAAATAATACATATACTTGTGATTATAAATAACATTTAACCTTGAAAATATTTCATGTAGAAATTGCCACGAAAAAGTATCAGTAAAATATTTGGAGTAAAAATTCATGTGTTCGTATGTACAAACACATTGCCATTCAGAACAACACATGAACACATCTAATCCAAATTTAATGTATAGGTTTCACACATTTTACCTATAGGCAAGGAAATCTGCTGAATTAGCATAATCTCTGGTTAAACGGTAAATAAATATTCTGAAGTAAAATCGAAACAAATTTTTTCAAAGAAATTAAATTATTTATCCGTAAAACAATTAAATAAATTTATATAAGACTTACAATGTGTGTGTAAATTAATCAAGCTCAAATATTTTCAGCATGACAAATATAAAGTATGTAAACTGATTTTAATTTTAAAAAATAAACACAAAATGGATTATTTTAAAGTTACTTACCTGCTTTTATTTTGGCGATTGTAGTATTTTAATTTTATAAGAAATTTATAATTTATAAGAAATTTAATTTTATAAGAGATATTGTTAATTGAATCACATTTGAAAATTTAAGGTACTCAATATACGTAACTAAATGAGTAAAACTAATATACAGCAATGATCATCTTTTTGCAGAATAAAACATTCAAGTAGAATATATAATAATAATTATTATATTATTTTCCATTTATATATAAAAATAAATTTTAATGTGTAAGTATATTTTTAGAAGACGTATGCAGTAAAAAATTTATATAAGTTTTTTGGTTTATATGTATTAAAGTTCTTTAGAAAATAAAATTAATTTAGTAATTACTTCTTAACTCTGATCAGTTCAGCTTAAAATTTAAAAAAAATGGTTTGAATGAGAAAATTTCGTCCTCAATATCAATTTTAGAAACTCATATGATATATCGTGTTTTAAATCCCATTATTAATTTCTGGAAAGTAACAAATCAGATTTATCATATCACTTTTAAAAGTTATTATCATGTAATTAACGAGAAGTAGCTTGTTTTTGAAAATGAAATGTAAAACATTTTTTAATGAGCATCAATTTACTTAAGAAAATATACTTCTTCCTTTTAGCCTTCAAGGGGTCATTTTTACTCAGACAATTTTATAAAATTATTATAATCAATTTCATAAAATTAAAAAACTGGAAGTAGGTCTTCAATCTACCAGAATTGGTACTTAAATTTTTCAGAATCTATCATGGCGAATCTGATAACTCAAAGTATTTTGAATGCATTTCTATAAAACTTAATGAAACTGATATATAAACTATTTTCTAGAGAAAGTACTAAAATATTTCTTATTATATGAATATTTTTTTAGTTCTAGCATGTTGTTTAAATAATTGTCTTAAAAGTATCACATTTCTTATAGTATATAGTTCTCCATCAACTCTAATTTTTTTTAATTTTAATAAAACCTTTAAATGTGTGTATATTTTCTACATAAATGCATTTAACTTGTTTTAGTAATATTTTTAGTGATATTTTTATTACATTTTTCTCTAACTTCTTTGAAGTTTTTTTTTATAAATATTACTTAAGTTAACTTTAAATTGTGATTTTTGTAAAATTTAGATTATTTTTTTAAATATTGTTATTAATTAATTATTAGTATTTATTAATATTGAGTCCTAAAAGGCATTTTTAAAGTTTTATTATGTTATTTTTTTTTAAAAAAAAAGGATTTTGAACGCGCGTTCGGATACATTAAAAGCATTCTTTGATTATTATCTCATAATGTCTTATCAAAGAAAAGTTATCGTTATCACTAAACAGATATATTTATTTAGTATGGAGAATTTACCAGAAAGATATTCGCTAATTTATATAAATAAATTATTCAAATTTAATACTGAAATACATGAATAAATTCTTGTGAATTAAAACATTCTTTTAAAACTTAACACGTCTAAAAGGCATATTTCATTTAATGTGTGTTATATTAAAAATACTTATATAGACTATTGCCAAAGAAACCTTTAAAAAAGAATAGTTAAAAAAATCTTATATCAAATTTCCAATTCAATTTTACCTCAGACATACAGTAATTTTCAATATTTAATCACAAATATTTTTATGTGATAATTAGGTTTTGTGTGGGCAGTAAAATAACTGAGGTTTGCTTTTTTTACTGTCATCAAGGTACCGTGATACATCAAAATTCCTCGATACAGTCATTACAGTAATTCCCAATTGAGTAAAGTGGGCAACATAAATTGAAAAATTTGATTAGGTATGAATTTTACTCGAATAGATTTCTAGCTTAAAATACCTAAATAAAGTTATCCTAACTGATTTCTTGAATCAGGATTCAGTTATTTGAAAACATATATTTTAATTTAATATTGTTTCAAACAGTGTATTTGAACCTTTCCATGAAATATGATTTGTAGCAATGTATTTGACTTTCAACGTCTTGATATTTTTCTTGGGACTCAGCTTGACTTCTCAAAGACGGAATATTTTGATTCAAAATCCAATATTTCACAAGCGAAATGTTTTGAATTCGGAAAAAAAAATATTGTTTTGTGCAATTGGTGAACTTTAGTCCGAGAAGTATATTTTCCTGACTCGACAGGCAAAACTGCTTCGGCAGTCCAATATTTTTTTAAAGAATTCTACAGCACTTCTGAACTCAAAAACGCATGTTATTTAAATTTGTAATTGGCTGTATCTTATTGTACTTAAAAATTTAGAAAAAAATATCAGGTAGTAATATTTACTATTTTTAATAAATAATTTAGTTTAAAAAGCTTGAATATATTCATTTATAAAACTCCACTGAAACAAAAATAAGAGATACAAAAAAACATATGTTTTCCATTATATATAAAATCTTAGGATGAAATGTCAGATTATTAGTAAGTGTAGAGTGGTGGATAAATGCTTGCGAGAAGTGATTCTCAAAATAGTTTAATAGAAACTAGTATCATCTTTTTTTAATAAATTGAATTTGTATAATGAATGTTGACCGTCAATACTTTGGCGTAAAATTTTCCCAAGTTTATTAAACAAAATATGACAGAAATTCTTGTATGGTATTTACAAAGGACAAATAAAAATATGAACTGTGCAAATGAGTCTATTTGAAACTTGAAATAGATTCAAATTTCAAAAAAACTTCAAGTTCTCTCCCATTTGTAATTTTTTTCACTCAGATTTAAAGCAGAAATAATGGTTTTAAGTATTAAGTATTTAATTAATTATGTATTTTTGCAGTTAATAAATCAATTAATTAATTAATTATTCATACAAAATATAAATACTTAATCTATTGATAACCAGAAAAAATTTTCTTCGAAAGGAAGTAATCAGTGATGAGATTTTTATATTGAAATATGTAAAAGCGAATTATCTGTAGAATTAAATTTTCATTCTTAATGCAACTGATTATCAAAAGGCATAGCTTGAAACGGTCATTTTTGAATTCTGTAACTTTTCTGTGTTAAAAATGAATAATCTTTCTTCCTGCTGCAGATAAAGAATTGTTTTTATTTGATTAACAGTACTGTAAAATACATTTCCCCTTCCTTTTTTGTATCACACTTTTAAAAGTAACAGACATTTTATATAATTCCATATCTTTTATTATTATTATTATTAAGTAAATGGTTTTTAGAATTTGAATTTTATGGACTCGTATAAGACCAAATCTTAAATTTTATTCAATTCCCTTTATAATTTGTTTACAAGAAAAACTAGAAAATCAAACACAGTATATTTCTTAGAAAATAAAATTTTAAAAAAACTATATAAACATGGTTGATTTTTAACAGCAAAATTTAAATATAATGATTAATCGAATAACATTAATATTAAACTGTTTTAAATGTAGTTTGGTTTATTATATTTAAGGAAAATTTGAATTTTTAAATGATTATACTTTTGTTTACTTTTCAAGTACCAACAAAACAATTCTAAGAAATATAATCTTCAAAAGGAAGAGAAGAAATAATCTAATACTTACAAAAATCAGTTTATGAAAACAATGGCTCTTTTATTTTTCTATCATTAAAATGGATTCTCGTATGCTTTAAAAGAAAGTTGCAAAAGCATAACATGGAAGAAAACCAAAATATAAAAACTTAATTTTCTTTTTCATTCTCAAACATTGTAACTTTAATTAAATAAGAATGTATCAAAGAGAGATGGAACCTATTTTCCAATTTTTTCAGTCACATATCACAATGATATAACTAATGTGGTCTTAAAACGACTAAAAATAATTAATTTTCATTTTTTGCATAAGCTTACAAACTTTCATCTTATTTAAGAAATCTGAAACTATAAGTTATTTTGTTTGTAATTATCTCCCAAGAAGGTTCAAAAGAAAAAAATAAAATATCCTTTCTGAAGCATGAATTATCATATGTTTTTAGTCAGGTTACAAAACAATTAAAAACAGTTCGATCATCTCTTTTGTGTAGATTAAAAATGACTTCAACGTATTAAGAAAATTATTTGAAACATTGTAATTTTCTCTCTTTGAGATAAAATGAAAGAAAGAGGTAATAATTTTATAATAAATTTAATTTCGTCATGAAATTTTAGATTTTAAATCAGAAATTAAAAGCAAGATAACACTTAAATTGGATTAAGCGGCAATAAAAACACGATAGAGGGAAAAAGACAATAGACATAAATGGGAAACAAGTCAGAAAGTATGACAATTTCTCCAAGTTTCATAGCTTTATTGAACCATATATTATGATGCTTTCAAAATGTATATAACCAATCATTGATCAGCGGGAATTTAATTCACGTCAGACTATAAAGCTACACAGGGGCTATTTCACCATGGTCAAGTGAAAAAGACGACACCTGAGCTTCGGGATCATGGTCACAAATTCACCGCGAATGTGTCATAAGTTCGAATCTAGGCGCCAAGGAAAATAGACGTAAATAGATGTGTATTCCGGGCCCTTTCCGCAAAGTTACATAAAATTCAAATTCAGTTTACAAAGGTTCAAGTTCACCGCCTCGAACTTCACCCTGTAACATATGTTCACGTTCCAAGTCACAAAAAGGGCGCCGCTGCACCAGGTAGGCCTCCACTAGGCTTCTTCGTAGCCTGTATTTTTCTCTTGATCGCGTCGAGACCCTACCAGGCTCCTTGTAGATATAAGTGTCGTGATTAAAAGTCCTCACGTTTGTCCCCAATGGTCCTAGCGTTGCTTATAGAGCAGTGTTAATCAAAAATCAAATAAACAGGATCTAGGGTTGTATACCCCTTTTTAAGAGAGGAAAGTCTTTTTTGCTATTGATTTACTTAAGAAGCGATAGAGAAGAAAAGGTCGTTTTCCTGCCGTTTCTATGCTTCGAAGTTGTTTGAGACATTTTTTCGTTGATGTCATGGATAGTCTCTTGCTAAAATGTCGTACCTGGTCGACACGTGTGCCGTCTTGGTTTGCATAAGTAGTAATTTTTATTGGGAATGCTTTAGTCTTTCCATGGAGTGCAAAACCAACCACTAATATTTTAAACTGTGCTACCATCTAATGATGAAAATTTCTGGGTCACCATTTGGGTAACAAGATGTGTTGCTAGTGGATCCCCCATAGAGAAATCGGCTGAAGTATTGGGACAGAGGGATTTGAAATGAGGGATTGAAGAACTGCGCTTAGCACGGGTTAGACGACAATAACAAAAAAAGTAACCCCTTGAAAATTTTATAACCAGTTATATAAGATATATTTAAAACTTTAACTAAACTTATTTCTTAATTAACACATGAATAAATGTATGTAATTTGTGAAGTAAGCTTTTTTGTTTTTGAACGTTTTTTATTAGAAAGCAGATACAACAATTAAGATATATGGAAATTGTTTAGGAAGTAATTACACACTCCCCGCCCCCTTTTTTTAAAAAGAGATAGTCATAATCCTAAGGTATAAAAATTCAAATATTCATTCAATACCCAACGCTGTAATAAAATAAAAATCCATTTTTAGCTCAATTACAGGAGAAAATTGAATGAAAACAGAATTATTTTTTACTAAATAATTTACAAAACAGTTCCAAATGAAAATTTGCATGCTGATATTAAATTCAATATCTTCATTACTGACTACTGTTTAAAATTTGTTGAAATATGTTTACATAATTGTACTGTTATAGTTATAAAACTAGCTGCTTAAGAAATGATTTCACACTTAAGACTATTTTTGCATTATCAATATATAAAAACAATATCTAATATAAATGTAGTTTAACCATTTAAACCTCAAATGTATTTTTAAAATGCCATTATAAAGCTGTAATCTTAAGTTCTATTTCATTTCCTTCATTACTCTTTTTTAAGTAACAATTTTAAAAACGATTATTATAGGAAAAATGCTAATCGATGCTAAAGTATTCTTTTAAGTTTAAATTTTTGTATGCGATTAAAAACTTAAGAAAATTCTACGAAAGAGCATAACTCTAAAAACTTTCCAGGAAAAAAAAGAGATTAAAATCTTGTAAGAATTTATGAAGCAGCAAAAAAAACATTTCGGAAAAAAAATGAGAGAAGAGATAGCAGTTATTTTTTTACACGTTTCTGCAGGTGACAAGAAAAAAATGTTGCAGTGCATTAAATTTAACTTAAGTAATAAGCATAAATACCTCGAAGTGATTTTGTGAAAAGCATTTTGAAACACATTTTTTAAGAATCTTTTTGTTCAAGCGATATATTTTTGCACGATTTTTCTTGCTTTTTCAAATACAAAATACGAAAATGTTTTTAAAAGTGGTTTATATCTTGCTTTAGATATTGTGTTTCAAAATTTTTAATACATTGTGTTTTCCAGAACAGAAATGGCAACAGCGTGGGATACCACAGTCGAGTGGGGCAACTTTTGTGCATGTAAAATATATGTTTGAGTAGGATAAACTTAAGTTGATCAATACTCAAAGGTAATTATTTTATTTCACTTCTCTCTGGTTGTTTAAAAAGTCTACTCTAATATTATTCAAAAATACAGAAAAAGTAAAAATATTGTACTGCTTCTAGCGAATGGGTGATTTTAAAAAGAAAATATTTAAAAGTTAGATACTCTGTGTGAATGATTTATAAATAATGTTTGTTTATCCATCTTAGCAATTAGCTGTCAAAAATGCTGATGATGATATGTTGGGAGCAGTTTGCACCCTCATTTAAATACTGACCAGTTAAAACAAACTAATCCTTTTTCAATGAATTTATGTGTTTATTGTTAGGAGTTACAACAATATGTATTATGAATACTTGTACACTCTTTGGCTTTAGAATATTTCATCCCGAAAATTGTTTCTATAACTCAGTAGCTGAACAACTGTATTGTATTACTTGTTTCAATCATTCATCTTTTTTGAAACTCCAGTTGCGTCATCTCTACAATCGTAATATCCCCAGCAATTGGCAGTGAGGCGAGACAGTTATTCTTCAAGATGTTGACGATAAAAGGGATTCCTAAAAATGTTAGTATTGAATTTGATGTCCTTAAATATCTAAATGTATTAGTTATATATTCAGGCAATTTTTTAAGCGTACATGCATGCCCAAGTAGTTTACAAAGTTTTAGTAAGGCATAGGAAGTCGGTGTTTTAAAAACCAAGAGTGTCTTTTACAAAGAATTTAAGTTTGTTCAAGAAGCTGAAAACTAGGTGGGTTAGAACAGAAATAAGCTCACTATGTCTTTGCAACGATAGGTTTAGTTATTCTAAGTATTTTACTAGGATTGTGAAAGACATTACATCTAATTAAGCAGTCACCATCTTCAATTACTGGGAATTATTTCCCTTTTTCAGTAAGAAATATTTTAATTTTATCCCTACTGAATTAAATAATACTCTTACATATATTGTACACATTACTAAGCAAAAGTAAGAAACATTATCTTGTGACATTTTTGTTGCATTTGCACTCTTTCTCTCAGCCATGGACGTGAAGAATACCGTCATATAAACACTCTGCCTGATAAGTTTCAGGAATTTTCTTCTGATAAACTCTGCACGTCACTACAGAACAGTTGCTTTGAACTTCATTTAGAAAGACCACCTGAGTTGGACAAAGCGGATGAGAACAACTGAGAGAATACTTGTAGACACCCACCCACAAATAGGAGTTCTGCGAGGAATTGTATTAGAGAATCAGGAAAGGGGAACATTGGATACATTTTAAGAAATTGAACTTATTTTTCAGCTTCTCCCTATTCATTTTGAAAAAAGTGGTTCAAATTCTTTAATCTGAAATGAGTTTTGAAGACAGAGTAGCTCTCGAATGCGTCTTAGAATGTTAACGAAAAGAGAAAAAAGAGATTTACAGCATTTAATTAAAATAATTCAATTATTTCCTTCACAATTGGTTATTGATTTATAGCGGAGAGTTTTTCCAATGTTTTCGTTGTTCTTTTTGTTACATAGTCACTCTTAATAATATTGCACAGCTCATGAATTTAGATTCAGTTAACAATGGAAAATCTTTTACATCTATTTATTTTAATTTGCATCATTTACAGTTAACTTTTTAAAGAATTGAAACTGATTATTGGAAGTAAGGTATATGAAAACGTGCTCCCTTATTTGAACAAAACTTTTTGAAGTATCAAAAGAAAACTATTCTACACTTGTTAAGCGTTTTCAAGTTTTTAACGAACGATTTTATGACATTCATTTTTTCCATGATAACTTTTTCTAAATTGTAGATTAACAATTAGTTTTTCATGCGCTTAGCATTCAAATATACATTTTTTCAATGAGAGAAATATCATTTTTAAGGACCCTATTAGATTATTTTATTTTTAAGGGCATAGATTTTAAAGAGCGTGTGATGAAAATTAAAAAACAAACAAATTGTTCTTTTAAGATGGTCTGAATTTGCATTTCAATAAGCATAATTAGCATTTAAAGTAGAAAGGTGTAGTATACTAGCGTCTTAGAAAAACAGAGATTCTTATATAAATTAATCTTAAAAACTTGTAAACAAGCTTTAAATTGAATGCAGTCCTTTAATTGGCTAAGTCAGTTCAAGAGAGCAGTCTTTTTTTATTAATAAGAAGTCTTTATCATACTCTTATTAGAAAAAATGCGTAGAAGTAATAAATACTAGAAGAATATTAAGTTAATTCAAAGTAATATACAAAGTAATAATTGAATCGTTTGACGTTAAATTGACTTTACATTAAAAGAACATGCATTACTTTTTTATATATAACGAGTAAAATTTAAGATATGTGAAAAGAGCTACATATGTAGCTTTACTAAAAGCGAATTGTATATTTTATTTCGCTAAATGATTCTTTACAAAACTAAAATTCCTATTTCCGTACTTTAAAATTTCTAAGCTTTTAAAGCTATAAAATACTCTGAATGTAGAAGTAACCTATATTAGCCAATACACGTATCTTAAAATTCATTTTACGTACTTAATTTATAAATATATGCATAATCGTTTTTCTATGTAGGAATTTTATGCTAAACAAATATATTTTGGTTGTATTTCTAATTTTTAACTATGACAATGTTAATTTTATATTTTGCGAGGAATTTTATTATTTTATAATATATAAATTTCGGATTGATTACAATTTTTTAAACTATTAAAGAATTTGAGAAAACCAATATAAAATATCTTTTTGTGCTTATATATGTTATCTAAATAAAAATATTATTTATAACTTTCATTATGGACACATTAATTTATGCACCATTATTAAAGCATTCAACAACTCCTTTCTTTAATTATATACTGAACTATAAAAATACATAAAAACAGCGCAATTACACATTTTTCTCAGTAAATCAATATATTATTTATGAATAATCTCAAAATTTTTACTAGTTATAAATTTACTTTCAAATTAAAAAGTTTTTTTCTTTAAAGATCAAAGAAACAGAATTACACTCATGTCCATAAATTAAGGATAATGAAGTTCAGGCAAGGAAAGAGACAGAAGCAAAACAAATTTGACTTATTTGTAAAGCCTATTTATTAAACAAAAGGCAAAGAGCAAAAAAGATGTTATATGTTTAGCATAATTAATAAAAATTGCGATTTTTACTCCCTCGAGCAAATTTCAAAAAAGAACCTATTTACAAAAAACAGTATAACATGGTTAGTATGATTGTTAATACGGAGTATGTCTCCCGGACGATGCAATACAGGCCTTTACAACGCCTAGGCATGCTGAGTATCAAATTATCAATCTGATCTTGGGGAGTATTACACCACTCATCAAGCAATACCCTCTGAAGTTATGGTAGATAGGTGGGAGGGGGTTGACGGGCTGCAATTCGTCAGCCAAGCATATCCCATACATGTTCTATTGGATTCAAGTCTAGTGAGTATGCTGGCCAATCCATACGGGGGATATCTACCGATTGAAGGCATTCGTCTACATTGTTTTCACGGTGAGGACGGGCGTTGTCATCCATAAACAGAAATTCAGCACCCATGGCGCCCCGAAACAAGCGTACATGTTGTTCCAGAATGGCATACCGATAGATGTGGCCTGTCATCGTTACACTCTGAATATGCAGGTCAGTTCTGGAACCAAGAATAATTCCTCCCCAAACGAGCCATCCTGCACCACCGTAACGGTGTCGTTCAATGGTGTTCTCTTGGTAGTAACGGGTACCTGGCGCTCTCCATATTAAAGTCCAGCGAGAATCAGACTGTAATTTAAACCTGGACTTGTCGTAAAACATCACACAAGACCACTGTTTTGGTGTCCACAATGCATGCTCTCTACTCCAGGTTAATCGCAGACGATAGTGAGTTCCGGTAAGTGGAACATATCCGACAGGCCAAAGAACATATAGACCAATGTGTCGTAAGCGTCTGTACATGGTCTGCCTTGTGAAACTGTCGTACCGGTAGCTGAAGAGAGCTGACAAGACAGGGCTAATGCTATGATACGTCTGTTTCTTTTGTCGGTAACTGCCAAATACCTGTCCTCATTTGGCGTTGTAACTCGGGGGCGACCTGTGCTGTAACATCTACTCACATTACCATCATCTTGGAATCGTTGTCAAAGCCTGGAGATGACACTCTGGACGATTCCAAGTTCCTCGGATACTTCCAGCTGGGTACGTCTACATTCCAGTCGTCCAATAATTCTACCACGTAAAAAATCATCCAAACGCTTCCTTTGTGCCATAACTATGCGGTTATTGCACTGAAAGGCTTTTAAAGCGCTTCTGAACAATTTTACTTGATTGACGCCATTCCTTATATACCCCTCTCTTACACTCTCGTCATTGTGACGTACTATCCGTGCTATCTGGTGGTTTCCAGTAATTTGCAAATTATTTTTCAAGATGTGTGTGATAATTCTACAGGTCAAATTTTTATTTTAGAGTTCAATTTCTGTGTGATTCTGAATTATCCTTAATTTATGGACATGAGTGTAAAAAAAGTATTTCAATCTAAAAAAGATTTCAGATAAGGAAAAATAAAACGTAATAACTCAGTTCTATTTAAGAGATTGAAGTAAGTATCCAATATTTAGTCTTTTATGATAATGATTTTATTTTCAGTATTTTTTATTGTTAGAAAAAGTTTTAATTTTCGATAATATTTTATTTATTCATAAACACACATTACACAAATAAAACATTAAACATGTGAATATGTTATTAAAAATCATCATCATTAATTAAAATACCAACTAAATGAAAATATCTTACTTGGAAAACCCGATAAAAAAGAAATCATTTTATCTAAGAGTTATTTAAATTACATCGCTTATTTACAAAGAAAGTTAATTTGTTTGCAACTTTACTTATATACTTTAGATAAACGCGACAATACTTTAAAATGATAGAAATAAGGTTTCATTTTAATTGCAATAACAGTTTGAAGTTAAACGATTTAATGTTTTTAGGTGATGCAATCGTTTCATATATAATAGCATATATAATTTTTATAAATTTTCATATTCCTATAAATTCTCCTTTTAAGAATTTTTTGAATACTGTAGTTATATCTAAAAACGCTAATGCCATAAAGTATCTCACATAATTAATTTCTTATTGAACTAATTTACCTATTAACAAATACTATTAATCTATTATGTGCACATGTTTACTACTTTATTTACTTCTTCTTCAGTTTTTATGGATAAATCAATAGGTACAAACTAAAGATACTATTAACAATTCCTTCTATTTTAGATGTATGCCCTTTATGCAGTCAAGAGTTTCTTAACAGCTTAATTTTTTACTTTGTGATTTAATTTTTTCCCCTTTCATTTTTATTCTTTTTTCTTTGTTCATGAGGAAAAAGCAAATATTCCAGTATTTTCTTCCTCTACCGATGTTAATACTTTTATTCTTCCTCTTCATCACTAAAAAGACCAAAACTTAGTAAATACCTTTATTGCCCAAAAGCAGTCAAAATCACTGCATTGTGAAAGAATGATTTATGCGTAATGAAATTTGTTTAAAATTAACTTTTAATATGTCTTTTTTATATTACTACAGTCATATAACAAGTTATTAGTAAATATTAACAATACAAAACGATACTTCACTTGGAAAAAAATTAAGAAATTGTGCATTATATATGTAATTGTTTTTCTAATTGAAATTAAAAAGCAGTCAAAATGACTTCCACACATGTCTCTTACAATTATACATATTTTAAAATGTATATACATTGCGTAAAAAAGATATTGGAGTTCTCCTTGACAATGCTTCTAATCTTCCAACAACATAATTCAAGTACTAGATTATTCGAGGAGGGGAAAGGCGAGCTGATTTGTACATCTAAGGGCATTGAATGATAAAAAAAAGTTTCAATATGAGGCATCATTGTTAAGTCCTATTTCTAAGGAAAAAAACCATGAGATTTCAATATCTAATAACAGAAATGATTAACCTAAAAAATTTTTGATTCACATGAGCTATATTATAAAATATATGTACTCTTTTTTTTCTTTAAAAGCAATATCTTTTTATAATATTTATTACTGTAACGTTTTATTTCAAATTCGAGAAATTAATCATTCTTGTATTATTGGAAAAATAAATAATGCGAGTGTGAAAAGCACTTATTGTACAAGTAATTTCAATTTGATTTATATATTGTTCATTTTATTATCTTTCTCTAACTATGTTCATTTTACCATTTTTCTCTATATTATACACTTCAATAACTATACTCTATTCATCATTTTATTAAATTGAGTGGAAGAAGATTTCCATTTCTCCGCAAAGGTGAATTGAATCATAAAATGAGGCTCGTTAATGAAGAAAAATACTATCTATATTAGAATTTAGAATACACCAAAAATAAAGCATACTTATTTTTATATAATTATTCGTTATTTATGAAAAATTCGAGAAATTACTTTTTACAGTGCAGAGTCTCGAGCTTGAATTCAGAAAACGTTAAAGTTTGCTTCAAAAAAATTCCGAAAGAAAATGTTTTGCATAAAGCATATTTAATTGAGTAGAAACTCTTTATCTGTGGAAAGGTAGTAAGAAAAGACGTTATGAAATATAGGGCAATGAGATAGTTTCAAATCAAGTCTGAAAACGCTTAAAATTTACATCAACGACACAGAAAAAATAAGTTGGAATAAAAGATTGCATGTAATTAATTTAGTTCTATTTTTATTTACTTTAATATACGGAAATATTTTTTCTCATTTGAGAATGTTATTCCAAAGGTAAACTTCTGACCCATAAATGGATACAAACATTACTACTGAATGCTCCATTATCTAATTTAAAGGACTAATTATTTAATCACTTCATGGGTTCAAAACAACTAACTAGAGTCAAAAATATTTCTCATATCTAATTGAGAGTTTTTATTATTTTCAAATAAGAGTGTTTTAATGTTCTAATTATTTAGTTTAAAAAATCAAATTTTTTATGGTATTATTAAATTTGAATTATTTCAAATTACTGTAAGTACATATTAAAAAAGAAAGGAAAATACGTGATTTGAGCGGCTGATTATTTTTCAAGTATCTGAATTAAATTGGTTAATGTTAGTCAATTTTCTGTAAAAAATACATATTATGTAAACCTGTAACTACAGTTGTATTAACATTTAACATTTTTATTGTAGACATTTTTATCGCTAAAATAATCGTGCAAATACGAAAATTTTCTTTATTCATTGGAATATATAATGCATTCCTTTCATGGGTGAAGCCCATGAGTTTCAGCGTGTTAACATTTTGCGCTATAAAGATGGTTTTACAAAACTTAATACGTTAATTTTGAAAAGAGAGTTATGCACAATAAGTTAAAAATTTTAAGATTCCTGACCATTCTAACATGATAGAAATACATGTTTTGATGCATATATAAATTTTTAATACAATTAAAAGTTTAAAAAAATATGAAACGAATCAACAAAATTGTTGATGTTCCGTATATAAATATAATCTGATAGGTATTCATATTCAAGAAAATTTAAAATTTAAAGTAAAGCTCATTCTGAAATTAAACGTTGAATGCATATTTAGCTCGTTTTTCATTTTCATTGCATATGGAATTGAAATATTTTTATAAAAGAATGATTAAAAGAAGTTTATTTTACACAGAAAAGAGTAATGGGGTGTTTTTAAATAATCGTAATTTTCCTTGAAGATTTTTTGTTATTAGAAATGTTCTCCTTTATAAACATTATAACAATAACAACAACAATAATAATAAATAACTTAATATATAGTAATCCTAATTTTATTATTATTATTATTAGATTTATTCACAACTTTTATCAATACTATTTATCAGTTTCTGGAGCAGATTTAACCATACATTCAGTTAAAAATTCAATCAAACCCTTTAAGATAAAATTAACCACATTCTTCACATTCCCTGCATTCTAGAAAACCTGTTCCATGATCATTTTCTACTTCAATTTTATTATTTTTTAATTTCTATTGTAATTTACATAATGAAATAAAATCAAGAGATTGAATATTATTGAAAAGAGCCTTATTGACTTAAGCATATTACCGAATTAAATGTGTACCGTAAAATAAATAATCAATTTACACAGTTCTGAATTCTTTCCCTTCTTAATAATGAATCTATGTTTTCAACAAAATTAATTATTCTACTTCTTTAAGCAATTTATTTTTGGTATCATGTATAAACACTTAACGATTTCCATTACGTCATGGATAATTGTTTTTTCAAGGGATTCTCAACATTCAGGTTTTCAATTACGGAATTTGGTATGTAATGATATGCTAAAGTTTGTAAGATGTTTAATTTAAAAATCGTCTCATTTTCACATATAATAAAATATTAATTCATATATTTTCAAATTCATCAATCTCAATCACTACTGCGAGAACTCTTAACTTTAAGTATTTCTTTAAGACTTAGACTTAATTTGTGGCGCTAGAATGTTAAATGAATTTGAAAATTTCTTTTCAAATAGAAAATTGAAAGTTTATACATTTATAAAATAACTATAATATAAATATTAAAATAATAAATTAATGAATGAAATAAACAAGCAGTTTTTAAATAGTGTTCCGCGGACCACTGGGGGTTTGCGCGGTCTCTCATGTAATGTTAAGATTTTCTTCCCCTTTTTACAGATTCTGAAAGGCCTCGTGGAAAAATTGAAAGATGTGCCATACTGTGACGAACCTATATGCATCCTCTCATGAATCCTCTTGGGAAATCTTTGGGATAGCATTCGCGTTTAATTCGCGGCCATCCCTCAAGAAGAAACCCTGATGCTCAGATTAGTTCGACTATATAAAGTCAGAGTTTTGTAATTCTAGAGAAGGAGATGGGAAGCAGCTATAGTCGCTTCGTAGGTAAAATTGGATAAAGCATATAAAAATTAAGAGTGGTGTTTTTCCACTGAGTTTAATTAAGTGATTGGAGGTTAGGAATCACCGATAGGTTACGTTGAGTTAAATAAGTTGATTCCACATATAGGTTTAATAACAATTGCTTTCTCCGTGTCACTTCTTTGACATTCACTTAGAGCAGAGGTTCCCAAACTTGTTTGCCTCCCTTGACAGGTTTTTCGGTTTGTGTGGTAGACCCCCTACTTACCTAATATTAAATTTCTGCAAATTTATCAACTTAAATGTGTTAAATGTAGGGAAGTATAGTGTTTACTTAAGAAAACTCATGTTAATTAAATAAATTATAATTTAATTAATACATAAAATATATATATATATATAACTGAGCAACAAACAAATGCTGCGAAAGAAACAATAAATTGTTAACGTTTGACATCAATCTTGTCAGGTTTAACCCTAAATATTTCTTCAGTTATTAGTATTCTGTTTTTCCTCATTCTTTTTTTGTTTTGGAGGTTGGCAACCGTACCGTAACTCCTTCTCAATTAGAAAACAACTAAAAACTTTCTCAAGATATTCCATGTAATATGAAATAAATAGCAGGTATATATTTTTAAAGCCAAAATTATTGAGATCCATTTCTAAACTTTTCTTTTAAGATACCTATTACTGCCTATTCTGATCAATTCCTCTTGTAATGACATTTTTTTTCAATGTGACCATATGAATTTATTGCCTACTGTCGTATTACGATAGTCAAAAATTCTCAAACTTAGTATCAAAATCTAGAAAAAGAGCTTTTAAATGTTGAAAGTTGAATGAAAAGTCTTTTTCCTAGTAGATTGTCTGGGGCAATCCGGAAACTGGGAAAATTTGTGACGTCCAATCAGTTTAGTAGATAAAACTGTTAAATAGGTAAATCTGGTTTCCACTTGGTTATTTTTAAAAAAAAATATTCACGATCTGGTTTATAGAGAGTCACTATCGCACGCGCGTAGACCCCTATTTGCACCTCATGGACCCCCAAATTATTTTTTCACTAACGTGGACCCCTTACAGGTCATCATAGACCCCTGGGGGTCTATATAGACCATTTTCGGAATCACTGACTTTGACAATAGATTATTGTTGGTTAGTTTGTTCGACTAAATAAATAATTGTGATTATGGAATTCTCCGGTTCTGCTTTCATTCCTCCCACACCCTTAGGTAAGCAAGATGGTGAGAGAGACACTTCGGGTCCGAGTTGCTCAGAATACTAGACTAGTTTACTAATTAATCCCCATTAAAAACAGTGCGCTAGAACTTGTATTTTGATCAAGAATATGAAGTCGGGGAAGGATGCTCAAAATCTTGCTGGTCCGCGATGTCTCGCCGCTACCTAAAGGGGAGCCTCGCCAATTGAAAGTTTAAGAACCGCTGAAATAAACAAATTTTAGGCTAAATTCATATTATTTTTAAGAGTATTTATTGATATGGAAATATTTTAAATATATATATATATATTTAAACAAATTTAAGACCTAAAGTTTATTTTATTTACACTGTCCGAACTGACATTTTTAGCATTTTATTTAGTTTTACTAACGAACTGACTATGCTTTGTTAAGTAATTTTGAAGATTCTGTGATATAGAGCGAAGTTCAAATGTCAGGGAGAAGTTTATGCGTCATAATATTTCGAAAGCAACAAAACTTATTCTTGATTTATTAAAGAAAAGTTATAATTAATGATTAATTTTAATTCTATAAAAAATGCTATATAAATTTCCTTTTGCAGTTGCATTTCTGCATTAATGAATCATATATGTAAACTTGCTCATTTAAGCATTTTAAAATATTTAAATTTCCCGTAACTATTTTTAAATTGGTAAAATATTTAAATAATGTTTGGTAGTCATGCTTATATAAGTAACATATTCTGAAACCTATCTCCCCGAATAGAAAAATAATTCAGTTGAAAATTAAATTCCATGTAAATAAATACACAAAATAATGCATGAGATTTATTAAAGTAAGCAAAGTTATATGTATTATGTATAAAAAATAAACGCTCATACATGTTCTTCATATTAAATACGGAACAATTTTCATTTCAATTCAATTAAGTAGAAAAAGAACTCAGTTTCTATGCAACTAAATAAAAGTAAAAAATAATGCAGCTAAAAACTGTCTAGAATTTGCTTTGGTTCAAAGATTGCAAGTAAAACAACACAAATATGAGTAAATAAAAAGTTAAATCGCGATTCTTCTGTTGAACATTTCCTTAATAGCAATTATAGAATATTGTTTGCATCAAAAATATTTCTCAGTAAGAAGCTCTCTATATTTAAAGAGTAAGGAGTTTGAAAGTGAAAGGTTAGAGATAGATTATAAACTCTTAAAAGGTTGTAAATTACACAATGTCTTTTAGTTTAAAACAACTGCATGAATTAAGTACTTCAAAACACAGAAATTAATATAAATATTTCATGCTATATAGTAAAATGTTGGTTTAAATTCTTTTTGCTGGTAATAACTCAATGTCGTTTGAAACTGGGCAAAATAGAACGATTTTACAAAAGTTACAATGAAAGCTTCGGGAGAAGTGATCCTATTTTCAATAAAAGGTTTAATATTCGAAATATATGTTTAACATTTTAAACAATTTATTGTATTTTATTATTATTTTTCAGACTAGAATTATTTTTCAGACTTTGGTAACGCACTATATCTTTCCTTCATTTTTAAACTTTAAATTCCTGGTTTCTTTTTTCCATCCATTAAAAGCCACCGTAAATTTTATATTAATCAAATAAAAATTTAACGCTTTTACTTTCATCCTCAGTTTAATTATATCTTGTTTAATCTAAGAGGAAACTTCACTGAAAAAATATAATGTTCAAGGGAAATGTAACCATTGCTTTAAAGCTTTCATTATGTTTTTATTCTTATTATTTAATACATATGAAAGCAATCTGAAATTAATCTGGGTATGTGCTTAAGTTTTCTCTTAATTTTTAATTTTATTTATTTGTCTAAATGAGATCATAAAGCTAAATAAAGTAAACTTCTAAGATACAATATTGTTACCATAATTCATCCAGAATTGAAAAAGAAATATATTAAAATTTTTCAGCATCTAATGCCTTTGTCTCCAGAAGTTAAACATTTTTACAGCTTTCTAAAACACCAAAATAAAAATGTTCCCTTCTTTAATAAAATTTAGTGAACTCTTGAGACTAAAGGTAACAAATAGTGTGGAAAGAAACGAAAACTATACAAATAAGGGGGTAATCTATTTTACATGATGATATTAAGAATTCCCTTATGCGGAGAATACTTTGATTCAGTAATGGACGACTCTACCATTTATTTGGAAAGATAAATGGCGCTTGGAGCTTACCTATAAGAAATCTAACAAATTACGTCTTTATAGCAGGTAAAATGCATAGTTAAAGCGATCTCTTAGGTTTTAATAATACCATTATAGTTTGGAAGTTTTTGAAAAATAAAAAATATGTATTTAATCTAACTATAAAAATATATATCACTAAAAACGTAAAATTGAAATATTTTCCTGTTTGTTTTCTTTATTGGATTATTCTGAGTCCAACTTAGACAAAACTTTCTTAGAAAAACACTCAAATGCACACACATATACGTAATTAAAAATATAAAATCTTATGTAGTTTAATAATAAATTAGGGTTTCTTAAATGTATTAAAAATTTGTTATATTCGATTCCTACTATTAACTCACACTCTCTATATATTTATTTATCTTGTTGGAATTTTCAATAGTTAATAAAATACATTTTAAAGCACTCAATTGAGCTGAAATTTAATATACATGATTATTTTGGATTAAAATACAATAATTTAATCATAATTAATAAAAATTAATTTATTTAAACCAATTATTTAAAGAATTACAAATACAGCCACGTTCGCGACTCAGCAACCATTTGGCGACTTTTGTCAAAACTTGAAAAGGTTTTTTTTTCACACTTTAAAGCATTCAGTTGAACTGAAATTTTATACACACAATTGTTTTGGATGGCAATACGATACTTTAATGATAATTAATAAAAATTAATTACCACTTAATGTTGTGATTCTGTCATATTTATATACATATTTATATTAATTGTAACTATTTAATAAAAAGTAGCTAATATAAAAATTTTCTTTGTTCATCTAAGTAGGAATTGACTTAATTTTTCTATATATATTACTTTTTTTTTTAATTTAAATTTTAAAAATTAAGTTTTACTTATATTTATTGAATTGGAATTTTCTTTAATATTTTCGAATTACCTAAAAATAACACATTTGTCTTCTAAGTTGCATAGCATTTTCTTTTTTGTGTGATATCAAAAGTTTCTACAAAAATTATTGTCCTCCTAAAACAGTAATGAACAAACACTTAAGTTTATATATAACTGATTTTTAAGAAAAATTCATAGTCCATCTCATGTAGTAATTTTTAAAAAAATTCTCGTTAGTCATTTTGTCAACTGGTTTATCATATTTGACTACACAACTGAGTCAAGATGCCTGTTTCTGTATTTTAAATGAACCCGACTAGATTGAAAAGTGCTTTTTAGGTGTTTGATGCTTGGTGTTGTTTGGGTCATTAGGGAAAAAAGAAATTAATTATTAAGGAAGAGGGACTAATACACAAAACTAGAGAGTTTTTTAAGCTCTTTTTATTGCATTTATCTAAGCAATAAATGATAATTTGTGCACGAAAAACGGGTGTAATAAATAATCCAATCAAATACAATGAAATTTATAACATGTATGCTATGGGCCCTTCAGAGTGTAACAAACCGCAGATTTTAAGACAGCTACATTTAATCACGTTTTACAGCCATTTTTAGCTTAGAACATGCAGTAATTTTGACGAAAAATCATGACCGTCAAATTTAAATGCTCTAATAAAATATTTATTTTTTATAATATTGTTATCCTGCGTTTTGTGACACTTCAGAGGAACAAGAAGTATATCAATGACGTTAAAATTGCATAATGTGCAATTTATTTTTATTTACCACGTTTATCTTAACTTAAAAATTTTGCTAAATTTTCCTAAAAATATTTTTTTTTTCAAAAAAATGGCAATGCATGTTATTTATTTAATAGTTATGACTTTTTAAGCATATTTATGTTCTTTAAAGCAATAAAATTATTCAGAAAATCAATTTTTGAAAAATGTATCTCTGATCCTAATCGGATACCTTAACTTTTTCGGAGTCCCTACTTTTGATAAAATTTCATTGCTTCTCCAAAAAATATTACTCCCTACTAATTAAAACCCATATTAGTATAAATAGTGAAGCACTTTAATCATATTGCTTGAAGCGTGTACTTGAATTTTAAATATCGGATACACGAGACAAATGAAAATGTTACTTATACGTCATGCATTATGTTAATTTTAAATGCATTCATTTTCCTCAAATTAAAAGTTTTTAAATCCTTCATTTACTTTGATAAATGTTTAAATTCTTAACATTTTTCAGGTATAAAAAGTCAGTCAGTCGTACTTATAAGTGGAATCTTACATACGCACATTGTCTGAATCGATTCCCACAGTAATGTTAAAGTAACTACTTATGCAGTCACGGAGAAAAAAAACTGCATTTAAATTAGTTCAAAACAATTTCAAAAAGAGAAAATAAAAAAAAAATGTGTATAAATGTATTTGAATGCAGCTGTATAGAATAGATAAATGAATTAATTAAGGTAAAAGCGACTCACTCACTCACTAACTGACTGACTCACTAAATGACTAATCAAGATATCTCCGGAACTATTAAACCTACAAACTTGAAATTTGGTAGGTAGGTTCCCTTCATGGTGTAGACATCAGCTAAGAACGGATTTTGCAAAGTTCGAACCCCAAGGAGCGTTACGAGGGTTTAAGGGGCGTTATAGATAATTATTTCCTTTACTAAACTATTAGATGTAAAGTAGTGAAACTTGGTACACAGATTTCTTTAATAAAGTAGAGATTCCCTACATAATGATTTTTACCAAAATTAACCTCCAAGGGGCGTTGAGGGCGCTTAAGGGGCGTTATACATAATTATTTCCATTTTAAAACTATTAGACGTACAGTCTTGAAATTTGGTAAGCGGACTCCTTTCATAGAGTACAGATCCCCTAAAGAAAGGGTTTTGTGAAAATCGACTCCCAAGTGGCGTTGTAGAGAATTAAGTTGCGTTATAGGCAATTAACTCCTTTTTTAAACTATTAGACGTAAAATCTTGAAATTGAGTAAGCAGATTCCATTCACTGAGTAGAGATCTGTCATAAGATGGGCTTTGTGAAAATCGTTTCCTAAGTGGCGTTGCAGGGGCTTAAGGAGCGTTACAGATAATTAATTCCATTTTTAAACTATTAGACGTACATTCTTAAAATTTGGTAAGCTAATTCCTTTCATGGTGTAGAGATCCGCTACAAAATAGTTTTGGGGAAAATTGATCCCCAAGGGTCACTGAGGGTGATTAAGGGGCGCAATAGATAAATATTTCCGCGTTTCAACTAATAGAACCACTTGCTTGAAAATTAGAAGGTATGTTCCGTTCATGGAATAAAGTTCCTTTTACAAAGATTTTTGCGAAAACGGACCCCCAAAGGAGTGAGTTCGCGAGGGATTAAGGCATGTTATAGAAAAATTCCTGTTTTTGAATTTAACTCACTTACTTGAAATTTATTGAGCACTTTTTTCTTTAGTTGAATAAAGTTCCACTAAGAATGGATTTTACGGAAATCAACTCCAGGGGGAAGCGGGGATAGTTATTGGGGCGTATGGATAGACAAAATTCCCGTTTTTGAACTGCTAAGACTATAATAATAAAATTTGGTTTGCATGTCTCTTTTGTTGAATTGGAATCCGCTAAGAATGCTGTCAACGAGGTATTGATGATAAAAATTCCGTTTTTGCTCTGTTAGATTTAGACTTGAAATTCAGCACGCATGTTTATTTTATGGAGTAGAGATCCACTGAAAGTTGCTTTGGTGGAAATCCACTTGATTATTAGGTTAAGTGAGCGAAAAAAATCTTTCTACTTCGATTTTAGACATAAATAAAAAATTAGATATTATAATTTATGTTCTTTTTTATATCAAGGGGGAGAGTGTAACAGCTATAAATATATTTTTCAATACAATCGAATACTTAATGCTAGATATCAATAATTAATATATATGTAAACAGTATACATATATGCAACATCATGAAATACCCAGTGAAGCTGGTGGGTAACGGCTAGTATATATATATATATATATATATATATATATATATATATATATATTTAAATATATAAAAACAATCACAATTATCAATTGAAAAATTGAAATATATGAATCTTATAATACGAAAACACTTCAAAATATCAATGGCGAACATAAAAGATAATATTCCATCGTTTTCAAACAAAATTAAAAAAATTATAAAATAGAATAAAAATTTATAAAATATCCAAGTGCAATCTCGGACATAGGACCGATAAGTGGGGTTAAACTAGTTTGATGGCGCCAACCTTCCCCCTATTGCAACTTGGTAAGTTAATTGGAAAATATCCAAATTTCAAAAAAAAAAAATTAAATTAAAAAGTTAAAATTAAACCATTATACTTTAAATTAAAAAGTTAAAATTAAACCATTATACTTGAAAAATAAAACTATTCGCCATCGCATTCTGAAAGATATTACAATATTAAAATATTAAAATTTAAAAACAATTTAGTGCATAATATAAGTGAACCATCAAACGCCCAAGATGATGCACCCATCTTTAAAATAGTTGTATAGTTAGAAAAAATAAATATTTGAGATCCGAAAGTTCAAATTAAAAAATATCTAAAAATCAAAAAAGTTCAAAGCTCAAAAAATCTGAAAGTTCAAGCTAAAAAATCTGAAAGTTCAAGCTAAAAAATCTGAAAGTTCAAGCTAAAAAATCTGAAAGTTCAAGCTAAAAATCTGAAAGTTCAAGCTAAAAATTCTGAAAGTTCAAGCTAAAAAATCTGAAAGTTCAAGCTAAAAATTCCGAAAGTTCAAACAAAAAATCCGAAAGTTCAAACTAAAAATCCGCGTAAAGTTCAAACTAAAAATTTCTAAAAAACCGAATGTTCAAATTAAAAACACAGTATATTCACAAATGAATAGAGTAAATCATTAAAAACTCACCAAAGAGTATCCCATCAAGAATACGATCCATTTCTTATAGCACGACTTTTCATATTTAATATATCAATTACCACTTCATATTTTGCTCATAACATCTAACCAATGCCATCAAAAATATCATATAAAATATATATATATATATATATACAACTGTAACGAAAAACTCATCGGAAGATTTATAAGACTTATATAAGATCAAAATGCAAGCAATCTGAGCAAATGTTGTTTTATTTAAACTTGGAACTTGAGTAATGGTAAAGGATTCTTATTTGCAGATGTTTTCAGACATTAATTTTGAATAGAACTTCTGGAAAATCAAATAAGTTCAAAAATATCAACATGAATTGAATCATTATCTTTATTAACTATTAATGAAATAGACTATTGTATTTTTCTTTACATCGTACCAATACATTTTATTAAATAGCAAATTCAATTAATAAAACACTTTTTTTTGTATTTGTACTTGTATAAACCCGAAAATTAATATACAAATATTTTACAAAAACACAATGCATTACTTGTGTTTTTCAGTTTCTTACATAAATAATATTACAATTAAAATATGAAACACACACACATACATGTCAGAAAGTAAACATTGTACAAAAAATAATTTTATAATATATCATTGTAAATTATTTTAATAATAATCCTATAAGGTCTTTATTATCAGGATATTTTTTATATTACTTTAAACTTGTAACGAATAGAAAAAGGAAAATATTACACACTCTTATCGTCGTTTGTGCACTTAATCTGTCGGCCTGCCGGCCCTTTGCATTTTATATTTCTAGTGAATTTTTGAATAGGAGATACCAATGTCTGCTCGCGCAAGTCTCTCGATATTTTTATAGTGTAGCATATCCTATATTTTAACTCACTAGATGGTAGCACCTTACAATGAAGTGTTCATCTAGAATAGTACTAGTTTTCTCCGCTAGGGTTGCAGTATATATATACGTTGTGCTCATGTACATGGTAATCTCTCTAACTTTTATTTTCTAGATTTTTATTTCATTTAGGGAATTTGATATCATTTATATTTTTTACCCTTGCCAGTTAACTTTTTAAAATTCTCTCAAATTATTCAAATTTCTCTTTTAAATTAAGTTAAAGTCACTTTCTATTTCAAAGTACATGATTTCAATCTTAAAAGCTCACTGCCATCCTCCAATCAACGATCGCTCCATAGCCAACGCCTCCTGCACTGCCATTGGATCTCCTCCTCTGAAGTCACGCCCCTCTCTTCAAGCCCAAGTTTCCAAAACCATGAAAATCAGAGTCCCAGATAGAGGATAGAAGAATGCTGACGCATTCTAGATTCCTGTTTACAAAATCATCCGTCAATCATCCGTAATCTCTCTCTCTCTCAACACTCGCAGATGATTTAGAACATGTGTCTATAATAAAGTTAAAGTTGTTAAGTTTTATCCGATTGCATCCTGATTGAACATTAACGCAACATATCCTTCAATGGTGACCTGCATGAATAAGATATTATGGCATTAAAATAATGCTTTATTTTTAAAATTTTCACGAAATAACTAAATATTGCGTAAGAACTGGTAACCACGTGTAAGCTTCAAAATGAATGACGTAGGCGCCGTCAAGATACCGGCATATAACTTTCACGATCCTGCTCTCTGGTTCACAATGTGCGATAGCACATTCCAACTTGGCTGTCCCAAGGCAATAACAGACAGCAAAACAAAATTTAATTACATCATCGCACATTTACCACCGGAAGCCGCAACCATCATTCGTGACGTCATTATGAATCCCGACCCTGTGGAGCCTTACGAAAAAGCGAGAACGGAGCTAATAAAAAGAAGCGGTGAATCATCCCATCAAGAAATCAGGAAATTACTCATCGGAGAAGAACTCGGAGATAGACGTCCCAGCGAACTATTGCGCGTCATGAGGAGGCGCGCGGAATCTCATAGCGTTCCGGATGACCTCATGCTTGAACTTTTTCAGCAGCATCTGCCCACTCGTGTACAATCCATTCTTGCAGCTATAAGCCCGCTGACACTGGAGAAAGCTGCCGAAGTAGCCGATCGAGTCATGGAGGTGACTCCAATTGCGGTAAGTGCCTGTTCCGTTTCCTCAGACAAAAATTCCATTGAAAGCCATGTACTTGAAGAAATAAAAAATTAAATTTGCGCATTGATGAAATTTCGCGTAGCAGAAGTCGTAGTCGTAATCGTAATCTCCCATTTCATAAACGTAATCGCTCTAAATCAAAAACATACGAGCAGTGCTGGTACCATTACAAATTTGGCTCAGCAGCTCAAAAATGTCACCCTCCATGTAAATTCTCAAAAAACGAGTTCGGTTAGGTATAATGGCGACTACTGCCTTGCCAAGAAATTCTCGTCGCCTTTTTATTCGAGATAGACGTACTAATGTCACATTTTTAGTTGACACGGGATCTGATGTGTCCATAATTCCAGCAACAAAAACACAAAGGCAAAATAATTCACAAATGACACTTTCTGCCGCCAATACATCACCCATACACGTATACACAACTCAAACACTTTCTTTGGATTTAGGCTTAAAGAGAATTTTCCAATGGACATTTTTAGTTGGTAACGTTTCAACCCCAATTATCGGTGCTGATTTCTTGTACAACTTCCGTTTAGTACCGGATATAAGTAAGCAAGCATTGTTAGACTCGGAGACAAATATTAAATGTCATTGTATTTTAGGCAATAGTAGAATTCATTCAATTAAAACTGTGTCAGGTGATAGTGTTTATCATGAACTTTTAAGAAAATTTCCTGACATCACAAAACCTCCCCGGCCTGATCAAGAAATTAAACATTCCGTAGTCCATTACATCGAAACAAATAGTCGACCTGTAACAGCTAAAGCTCGCCGCCTCGCTCCCGATCGTCTCCGCATCGCAAAAGCGGAATTTGAGAACATGATTACTCTAGGTCATATGCGACCTTCCAAAAGTAATTATGCCTCACCTTTACATATGGTTCCTAAAAAGACAGCACAGAGTGGCGACCAGTCGGCGATTACCGTGCACTCAATGCTCAAACTATTAAAGATAATTATAGCGTTCCCAATATTTTAGATTTTACTTCTAATCTTCACGGTACAAAAATTTATTCTCACATTGATCTCGTGAAGGCATATCATCAAATTCAATTAACCCAGATGATGTACATAAAAGTGCAATCATCACACCTTTTGGGTTATTTGAAAGCACTCGGATGCAGTTTGGTCTTTGCAATGCCGCTGCTACATTTCAACGATTCATAGATGAAGTCTTGCGAAATCTTCCATTTGTGTTCGCTTTTGTAGATGACATTCTGGTCGCGTCTTCTTCACCCGAAGAACATTTACAACATTTACAAATTTTATTCACACGCTTACAACAATATGGACTATCTTTAAAGCCCTCTAAATGCATTTTCGGTGTAACTTCAATAAAATTCTTAGGCTTTAAAGTATCTGAATCAGGAATAGAACCCTTGTCGGATCGCGTCGATTGCATTTTAAATTTTCCTCAACCTACTACACTCACGCAATTAAGACGTTTCCTCGGGTTATTTAATTTTTATCGACGCTTTGTTCCCAAAGCTGCTCATTTATTAGCCCCACTAAATAAATTTTTGGAAGGAATTAAAAATTTTAAAAAGTCTAAAAAAAGTTTCCTGTAAAAATTTGCGTGACTCAATTCAATGGACTGAGGAGGCAGAGCAGGCATTTAATGATGCCAAAAACGCTTTAACTGACGCAACTCTTCTTCGACATCCCATTCCAGGTGCAAAGTTAAGCCTTTGGACTGATGCGAGTGACAAAGCCGTAGGTGGTTCTCTTATGCAACTTTGCCAGAACAATTGGGAACCGGTTGCCTTTTTGTCAGTGAAACTCTCGAAAAGTCAGCAGAAATGGTCCACATATGACAGAGAACTCCTGGCAATATATATTTCGGTCAAACGTTTTCGTCACATGCTCGAAGGAAGAGACTTCATAATCTACACAGACCAGAAGCCTCTCATGTATGCCTTTATGCAAAATCCTGACAAGTGCAGTCCACGGCAATGGCGACATCTAGATTTCATATCTCAATTCAGTACCGATGTTCGTCATATAAATGGTACCCACAACGCAGTCGCTGATGCACTTTCAAGAATTGAAGTGAATCAAATATCCAATTCATTTTTAGATTTCGAGGCACTTTCAAAGGCTCAACTAGAAGACAACGAATTACAAAGTTTCCAAAATGACGAGAAATCTTCCCTTGTCTTTAAACGTGTGCCATCTCCAGTATCAGCCACTGAACTTATCTGTGATACTTCCACTGGCTCTCCCAGACTATTTGTACCACATAATTTTCGTAGAACCATATTTGAGCATTTTCACAACTTAGCTCACCCTGGTGTTGCAGCATCTTTCCAACTCATCGCATCCAGATATGTTTGGCCAAACATGCGGAAAACAGTGAAAGATTGGGTCCAGAATTGTATTGCTTGTCAACGTTCAAAAGTGCACAGACACACGAAGACACCTCTGGGCACTTTCGCCTTACCTGATGCAAGATTTTCACACATTCATGTGGATTTGATAGGTCCTTTACCATCATCAGAAGGAAAATCTTTTGCTTAACAATTGTCGATCGATTCACTAGGTGGCCAGAAGCAGCAGCCATAGAGAACATTACTGCAGAAACAGTTTCTCGTGCCATTTTTGACACTTGGATCTCTAGATTTGGTTGCCCAGTTTACCTAACGACTGACCAAGGCCGACAATTTGAAGCTGCTCTTTTCAAAGAATTAACGAAATTCCTGGGCACAAACCGCATCAGGACCACATCATACCACCCACAAGCAAACGGTTTAGTGGAACGTTTACATAGAGTGCTAAAGAGCGCCTTAATGGCTCATGAGAATATCAAGTGGACTGAGACCCTACCTGCAGTTCTTCTTGGCTTGCGAGTAGCTGTGAAACCCGACATCAATGCTTCAAGTGCAGAATTAGTGTATGGTGTTTCCCTCAGATTACCAGCCGAGATATGCACTGACACATCTTCAATGCCACTAGACTACGGATTTGTGCAACAGTTGAGAAACCAAATGAATCATTTAAAACCCTTGTCAACATCCACTCATGGATTTTCAAAAATTTTTGTGCACCCTAAATTGGATGACTGTTCTCATGTGTTCCTCCGTGTTGACAAAGTTTCCCCATCATTGTCTCAGCCTTACACAGGGCCACACGAAGTCCTATCAAGGAATGACAAACACATAACCATTAATATAAATGGAAAGAAAAGTTGTGTATCACTTGATAGAGTAAAACCAGCATTTGTGTTCAAGGATTTGGCAACATATCCTTCAATAGTATTAACTGTTTTCGTATAATTGTAATTGTGCACAATTTGAATGAGAATTAAATTGATTTTAAAAATGACGAATTAGAGTTTGAATTTAGAAACGATGAATAAAAGATGATTTGAGCTAGCCACCATAGTAATTCGTTGATCACAGATTACAAGTGGCGCCCGAACCCGGGCTGAGGATCCATTGAATCATTTTTAAATTACAAAATTAAATTACGATATTACAATATTGAAAGGAAGATGGTCTCAAAATTAATTGCTTATCAAAAAGCTTGAAAAAAATTTGGCTTGGCTGCAAGTAGCGCCAAATGGTAAAGCTGTTAACTTCTGCTAATTAAAATGTTTCTTTATTTCATTACTGTTAAAATTACATCGAAATCTGTAATCAAAGATGAATAAAATTTGGAATGATACCCCCTGCCTGAAAGGGACCATTACACTAGCTGGTGACAAATGGCGCAAATGAATGCCAAAAGACTATAAATGGCGTCCAACCAGGTTATAAAAGGCGCCCGAGCGTTTGTAAGAAGTCTGGTTGTCTTACAACCCTATTAGTCGAGAGAACAGAAGAGTCCGTTTCCAATGTGGCTGAGATCATGGAGATCAAAGGAATTTTCAACTGGTGACTGTTCTCTTCACGCATCTATATTTTCTACCGGGAAATTCGATGTTTTGAACTGAATACTTCCTACCGGGAAATTTGATGTTTCGGTTTGTACATTTCCTACCAGGAAATTTGATATTTTCAATTGTATATTTCTACCGGGAAATTTGATGTTTTGGTTTGTATATTTCCTAACAGGAAATTTGATATTTTCAATTGTATATTTCCAACCGGGAAATTTGATATTTTAGATTGCGCACAACATGGATAAAACCCCTTCTTAATCATATATTTCAAAAATTCTAGTTGAGCTTCTGTACAGAGGTCTGAAAAATAAACAGGCAATATATAATTATATTAAATGCATTTTTCACAAAAGGAGAACATTTTTAAAATTGGTCATTCTATGTTCATTTTTTGTCAAAATATTGTACTTAAATATATTTTTATTGTAATAATACTCTTAAAACAATTTTATATACATTTTCTAATCTAATAACACTAAATATCGCAAATATTATCCATTCATACACTTACAGAAAAATCACAGTTCCAAACTTACTCAGATACCTTAAGAATAGTAGTACAATAAAAAAATATTTAAGTACAATATTTTGACAAAAAATAAACATAGAATGACCCATTTTCAAAATATTCTCCTTTTGGGAAGAATGCTTCTATTATAATAATATTTTGCCTGTATATAGCTCAGAAATCTCTACAGAGGCTCAACTAGAATTTTTGAAATATGTAACTAAGGTTTATCCATGTTTTACGATAACAGAGGGGAGAAATTTTAAGAAAAAACGTCGATAACTATTTCAATTGGTTGTGATTCTGAAAATATGTGATTTTTTCAAAAATCGTAGTTGAGCTTCTGTGCAGATTTCTGAGCTATATACAGGCAAAGTATTATTATAATAGAAGCATTTTTCTCAAAAGGAGAACATTTTGAAAAAGGTTATTCTAATTTAATTTTTTGCCTAAATACTGTATTTAAATATTTTTTGTCAAAATGTCCTTAAAACAATTTTATATATGTATTATAATCTATGTGACACTAAATATCATGAAAATAATCCATTTATGCGCTTTTTTAAAATCACGGCTCCTAACGGATACATTAATACAATCTGTTATTTTGAATCTAATGGAAGCTTGATTCACTCGCTTTTCAGCGAGGAATATTAAAGATGATCTTTTCGCCCGCATGTGTTGTTGGCGTCTTGTCAATTACCTGCGAACGATGCAAAAACTTAATTAAATTTCCTGCTCTCATTAATCCGTAAATGTAATCCCAATGCCTTACTATGGTTACAATGTATGCAATCAAAAATGCGTGATTGAGCAAAAAAATTCTTATTTTTTTTAATACTTCTTTCATATACTTTGAACAGTAAAATTTATTTAAGAATCCCAATTCAATACTGGTTTAAAAATTGAGTTGCAATCCCGCAAAAATAAGAATATATGTATTTATCAGTTAAAACAATTGCTTAATATGTTTTTGAAAAATATATAAGATAATTTAAAATGTTCAATAGAGTACAAAATAGAATTTTTATAAGTAAGGTTTATTTATAGACACAACATTTTATCAAAATAGAAGTTTCTTACTGATAACGATAGTTAAATCTTCTTTTTGATGCGAATAAAGCATGTTTGTTTATTTATTTTGAACTTAATTGAAACATTATTTGTTTAATATTGAAAAGTAGTATTTTTGCTTTCCTGTTCAACATTTTTACTTATTATTAAGTTTTAAATACATTATTACAAACAATGCGGATTATTAAAAATTAGGTGAAACAATTTAGTGACGTGTAAGTTTGAAACCTAAAAGTGATTTAAATAAACATATTCCTCAAATGTTTTAAAGATATGGAAAATAAATATAAAATATTAAAATAAAAGTTTATTTAAAGAAATAAGTATTGTTTTAATTATATGAGTACCGATGACAGCTATATATAAGAAATAAGAAAATCAAAGATAAAAAAATAAAAGATTTAAAAATTCCTTGCCTTTTTTGAATATTATATAACTTAAAAATATTTAAAGATATTATATTTAAAGAGTTTTTGAATATTTTATACTAATTACAAAATCTGTAAATGCATTTTATGTACGAATCAATTTTTATATATAAAGAAAAATATAGGCAGTTAAGAAGTTTTAAATTATAGTAACACAAAATCGTAAAATTTAAGGTTTAATTTATTACAAAATGTTGTTGAACAAAATATAAATTACGTTTATTTACAGCAAATATTGGAGGTTACTTTGTATAAAAAGAATATTATTATACATTTAATGTATAGATATTAAAACTAACTATTACATTATGTATTCATTGAACAGTACAAAAGAAAATATAGTAAAAATCACACGGAATTCGTCCGACCACTTAGGAAATATGAACTATAGTTAAAAATTCATTATAGAAGCTTGCTTAAAAATGAATTAAAAGTTAATTTTTTAAAATTTAGATTTAGTTAAAAAGTTAATGACATTTTACTTAAAAACTAACAAAAACGTTCTCTATAATTAAATTTTTGAAATCGCTGCAAGAATTAGTTCTAGAAATGTATTTATATCCTATCTTAAATACGAGATAAAGCAATTACGAACCTAATGTAACATTCTGAATCGTAGTTAGAAAAATAAACTCGATTCTTCATGCATAAATTAAATATACTTCTTCGTAAAAAGCGTTTTTTTTAGCCAGGAACATTTTCTTGCAACATAAAGTAGAGTTGCTGTTGAACTGATTCCATTTAGTGTGCTTTGAATGGTTGTTAGAAAACATTAGAGCTGTTTAATTACATTTTTCTGCAAATAAAATGCGCACTGTTGTTTAGAAAACATGAAGTGTTTTTTGTTATTTTTATTAATAGGAAACTATCACCATATGCTGTTTTTTATGCTAAAAATGCACCTTAATGTATGCAATTTCTCACCGGATGAATTCAAAGTTTTCGTAAATAACAGCAAAATCAAAATACTGTTAAATAAATGGAAAAAAATTAACTCTTGATAAATATGAACTACTTTCAATTATTCATTACGAACAAAAATATTGAGAACACACGTAGCAATTTAACATTTCAAATACTTCGAATGAATTGATTTATTTTCTTCGTACTCAAAGGTATTTCGCTTAGTATTAAATACAGATTTAATAGAATTGATTTCAATTTAAGGAATTTTGAATGTCGTGTGTTTTGTTAGGAACCATTATATTTGCTAATCAACATTTTTCTTAAATAAAAACATATCTTTTAAATAAAATATCACATTTCTTCTTTGTTTTAACAGAAAATTAATAAATGCTTGTGATGCACCTTTGTTAAGTTAAAATTCAAAATTGGAGAGGATGACATTTGTATTGCAAATGATGAACTAACTAAATTACGTTTTATGAAATTTGTTAACAGAATGTGTGTGTTGGTTCATTATTCAAGAATTTTGGTACTCAACCTCTAAAAGAGGGAGATAATTTAAGTAATTTAATTAATTAGATATAAGGAACTAAGCAACTCAGCTCATGAAATAATTAAATTAGGCGTTCAATCTTTACAATAATTCCTATTACGTATGGAGCTCTGAAATTGATGAATGGTGGCTGCATCTCTGCTAATGAAGTTGAGTTAGTTGAAAGTGTTCGTGAAAATAACTAACCTGGGATGTAACTAAATTTCAAAAAGGTATGCCTTCTTCTACAAATCTTCCTTTCCGTTCGATCATATACTATTTTCGGTTCTGATATATGTATATCTCATATCATCTTATAACATACACTGCTGGACAATTGCTAAGGACGGATAACACTATCATCCATAGCAACCACAAAATGAAAGGAAGCAAAATGTGGAAAATTAGAATAAGAGCGGGATATTAGTAAGAAGAAGTATGAGTATGCAATTTTTTTCCCACGTCTGTTCATCACGTGATAGCGTTCATAAGAGCTTTAAAGGTTTTGACGCGTGTGGACAGTTGTTGTTTCAAGTCAAAGTTTTACAGGAAAGATTTAATAGACGAACTTAAAATTTTTGGCATGTCTTCCCGACATCACATAGATGATTTTATGCGTGGCCGAATTATTGGAAAGATCGAAGAAGGGCGAAAAATAACAGATGTTGCCAGGGAGTTCGACATCGCTCACAGCGTTGTTTCACGGCTGTGGAAGTCATTTAAAACTACTGGAATGTGTAGTAGACGGCACGGGGGAGATCGTGTTAGAAGTACGACGCCTGCAGAAAACAGATCAGACGCCTGCAGAAGACATCGTCCTATCAGCAAAAAGGAACAGGCGCACCACAGCTCAGCAGGTGGCAAATCATTTTCTTGCTGCCTCAGGAAAGCAGATCTCCCGAAAAACTGTTGCCAGACGTTTGAGGGGAGGAGGACTATACGCACGCAGACCTGTTGTGTGTGTCCCATTGACCAGACAGCATCGTACTGCCTGTTTGCAATGGTGTCGTGAGCATCACAATTGGACTGAACAGGACTGGACATGCGTACTATTCTCAGATGAGAGTAGGTTCAGTCTGTCATCGAATTGTAGACGCCTACTGATCTGGCACGAGAGTGGTACTGCTTATCGTCCAGAAAATATCCAGGAAAAGGACCGATATCCGACATGCAGTATCATGGTGTGGGCCGGCATCATGATCAATGGCCGCACGCTCCTACATGTGGTTGCGAATGGGGCTATGATGGGCCAACGATACATTGATGAAGTTCTACTTCCTCATGTTCGTCTTTTCCGTGGTGCTGTCGGTGATAAATTTGTTTTTATGGACGACAACGCAACATGTCATCGAACACTCGCTGTTCAGGATTGTCTAGACAGCGAGGGTATTCAACGTCTCGTATGGGCAGCGCGTTCTCCAGATCTAAACCCCATTGAAAATGTGTGGGATGCTTTGGGGAGGCATGTTGCTGGTCGAAACTATCCTCCGACAAACAAGAACACCCTCATCCGTGCACTCACAGAGGAATGGGATAAATTACCACAACAGCTGCTGGATAATGTAGTGCAAAGTATGGTACGACGTATGGAATGTTGCATCACACTCCACGGTGGACATATCCCGTACTGATACCTTTCTTTAAGGTGCCTGCTGACTTTAAGATGCATTGTTCCATTTCTCCGTACGCAGATCAAATGAACATTTTATTTTCTTTCAGATGTTTCACAGCTTTTGTACTTTCCAGAACAATGAATATTCTTTATTCTAATGTCTGAACAGTGTGGCAACTATATTTTATCCTACTAGGCCTCATGTCTCGCTTAATGTTATGCTACATAGCAATTTGTGATCCGTCCTTAGCAATTGTCCAGCAGTGTATAATGTTAAATAGCGATAAAAAAAGTTTTTAAAAGGGAAGACCAACACTTTCTTAGAAAATTCACTCTTAACATATACACGAAAACAAAATCCTTTACTTATTTGTCAAGTATTCAGAAACACATTACATAAATTTGTTAAATTGGAGAAGATACAACCGTTCAATGTTAACATTTGTCTATTTGATGAAAGGAGCAATGCAGGAAGAGAACCCTGCCTCTGTACCTTTATGTGGACAAAAGAATGTGGATGAACGAGGTCATTGTTGACTGACTTAGTTTATAATATTCACTATTCATCTCACTAAGCAAAAACGCATTGACAATCGAGCACTAATGCATTTAAAAAGTGTAGGCATACCATCCAGAACCATCTTTTTCAAATGGTTAAATAAACCCTCATCCGACGATGATATCCTTTGCTCACTGCCCATCGCATTGTAGCACCTGCGTAAAAAAAGCAGTTAATGAACTTTCAGATCAAATGTTGCTTGTTTTCATATTTTCGGATTAACTTTGGTGTATGCTAATGGATGGATATAGATCTTTCCGGTGATAGTGCCTAAGCCAGAGATCAGCATTAAGTCTATCGCTACAAACGGTTAGAATGCCAAGATATTTTGGGGTGACCACCTTTACAAAGACTTAAGAAGCGATAGACTGAAGAAACATCTTTATCGACACCAGATGAACTGGAGAATCAGCTTTTCACCATCGATGCGACTGTGTTTATTTAAGCAAATGATTCGATAAATGTGTAGATGACATGTACCTTCATTTGAAACGCATGGTGACGCATAATCACGCTCACTACCACTGTAGGGGTAAAAAAGCGATATCTGCAATACAAGTCGTATAAATGAATTTTTTCCCACACGTCGACTAAAGGGGAGAATAAATGTTGACGATCAGCTCTTCCCGTGAAAGCTCTGAATTGACTATAGAGACATCATCCCACATCCAGCGCTTCCACAGGATTGGGCTCTCGTGTTGATGTCATGTCACGATGGCGCGGCAATCGGCACCGAACAATTGTCAGTACATACGACGGTTTCAGATTCCTCAATTCACGTATGTTCTTTGCTCGCTGCATTGAATACGCTCAAGCTCCATGGTCTAGCGGTCACTCATAGTTGTTCAAACATTCATCATAACAATTCTGTATTACTTGTATTTTTGTGGTAAAAATAATGCATGCCTTTTTTCTAAAGAGGAGTGCAATGTCGAAAATAAGTGTTAAGAAAAAAACATAAAGTTTTAATACAGAATAGCCCCAACTACGCCACTGGGTGAACTGCAACAGCTTAAAAACATTAAAAGTAGCCCATACCCAGGAAAAGTTCACCCACTCCTAAGCCATAGATAATGACATTCATTAAGAACGGTTTACTTTTTTTTATTGGTAGCATATCGTTCTTTATGCTTCAATGTTACCACGATATAATTGATGATACGATTTCCGTTTGCATATCTTCAACATCCCTCAGGAGACAATAAATTGCACTTGCATTCTCGAGTTGTATCCGTATGGTTCGATGAAAACACTAAACACTTGACCTTGCTATCCTGTACATTTAAAACACTTGAATTTATCCCATCAAGTACATCTGGGATACCATAACGAGAGACGTAAAGCCCTCCAATCTTACACTATCATATCTTAGCAAATTTTTGTGTTGATTTAAATTGATGTTTTATTATTGTCACACTAAAGCAATGAGAGCGCTATTGACGATGAACCGCGATGGATGATATCTCAGTTGGTCCCCCACTCTTGATTTTCACAGGAGGTGAAACCTCAGATGTAGTCTTCATCATAGCTTAAATAGCGTTGCTTAACAAATCCTCACATTATGATTTAAATAAAAAATTTTCAAAACGCGTTCTAAGAAATCTTGTAAAACTTATTTGTAATAAAATTTTAAATTCCTCTTGTACAATGGATGGTAATAAAAAGAAATTATGACTTTTTCGCTTGGATTTTTCATACGACTGAGAACTTCGTTTAACACTTCAATTAACAAAAAAGAAATTTAAAACATATTTTGTATTGTAAAACCATTTAGAAAATCGGAGAATAGCACTTAAAAAGAGAAAACTCCTTTCTACATCAAAAACATGATGATAATGTGAGTGTACATATAAAATATTTACTTTCCAGTTTTAAGCTATTAAAAAAGAGTTGTTTTTATGATGAATGTTGAAAGTCTTTTGGGAGAGCGCAAATATTTTCAGACTTTGAAATGAGTTTTTTCTGTTATTATTTGCTAATTATAGTCTTTGAAATTCATTACCAGCTCGTCAAAGGAAATTTGAAACAAAAAATATATTTTCATTTTAAAATTTAGTTTCAGATTAGGGGAGAGTTTAGTTAGAGATTCTTATCTATAATTCAACACACAAGACATTGATTTTGAAAAGATAGCAATTATGTTTTTATACACAAATTTCTCTTTAATTTGATTATGTTACTGATATTTTCCCTTTATACTTATATGCATTACATTTTATAATCTCTGTAGCATTTGAATTATGGATATCGTTTGCGTTGTCACGTATGACACATTATTCCTTTAAAAAAGTACCGTTGATTACTTTTTCATTTTACTAATGAAACATTCTAACTTTATTATTTCTCGTTATTTTCTCACAATCTCTTTTTCTAAATGCGAAAGTTTGAAATGCCATAAAAATTTTATGAGGGCGCATCTTGAATGTTTAAAACCATATGCCTTTTCCCTATAATTTGAGTAAAGTGTAAGAATTTATTCTTTATTTTGAAACTAATTTCTTATTTCCAATACACAAAACTTTTTTTCGTATTTTATCATGATAGAACTGCGAAGTCTTAAAAAACTCGTTGCTTTAATCATATTTTTTTTCTTTTACGAAATAAATTTTTGTATATATTTAGGAATTTACTTTGAAAGAAATATCATATTTTTTTGTTTATGAAGATATATGGCATATAATGATTGTCATAAGCATGAAATATTAATTACCGCAAAATCCGGCGTATAAAGTGCACTTACACTTTCAAGTTGCGTTTTTTTTATTTTTAAGCATATTCGGGGCATAACTCGCACTCACTTTTTATAAAGAATTTTGAAATGTACGTATACAATGTTGTTATGTTTTGAAGTCATTTATTCAAGATATTATCCCAAAAACTTTAGAAAAAAGTATATTTCTAGAATTACAATAATTTTAATTTCATAAGGAATGTCATATATTTTTTAAAAAAACATTATTTAATATATGTAGACGTCAAAAATTTTTTAGGCTTATATTTTTTTCTCATTTTTAGGTCTATTATTTTCATACTCGGCGTATCACGCGCACCCTTGAATTTCGATCTTATTTTTGCGTTAAAAATGCGCGTTATACGCCAGATTTTGCGGTAGTTTGAAAAAGATTTTGTGGTACACTATGTATATGTTTGGCATGAAATGTTTTGAAAGTATTTGACCTACTATTTTTACATATAGTTCATGATTACAAGCTAGTTGTTTTTAAACATGTATACACATAAAAAAACTGTTGATATGCAGTTAGTGTTTTAAGTTTAAAATATATTGTATATACTTAACTGTGTGTTCTTAGTTAATGGAATCACTAGAATCAGCATAAATTCTTGTTATAGAGCACATTAGCATTTTCCAAGCAAGTCAAAAGTGCTTAGAAATTCAAATACTCTCTCTATAACGCATATAATCAATAACTTTACGTAAGATATGCAAAGTGTAAAAGAATCGGACTGAATTTTTCTTTCTGAATTAGAAGACTATAACTTTGGAATTGGTTTTAATTTTATAATGCAACCACACATAAGAGGTTATTTAAATTTATATAGCCGTCACTTTTTGATTCCTTTTTGTAAGACATTAAAGACAAAACAACGTCGGTTACCTTATTTGAGATTAAAGGATCTCGTAACAGGTAGCTAAAATAGTAAAACCTCATTAAAATCAGTCAAACATTTAAAAGAATATTGTATTCGAGAAATATAGCTAAGAGTTCTCGTTATCAGTTTTGAACTGTTTCAACACTATACAACAGTATCTTCAAAAAACATGAAATCATCGCTAATTACATGTAATTTTTTTTAATAAAATATTCTTCATCCTCATTCTTTCTATATATCTGTCCAAAATTAAGGCCACTAACATGTTTTTCATCTTAATTTTAAAATACCTCCAGTAAAACTAATATAATTTGTATTTATATATTTTGAAGAACGGGTACTACACTATCAACCTTCACTTTAAGAAAAAAAATGTTGTTGAGAGTGAGTTTTTGCAGGATTTCTGGGTTGAAACCATTCAAGCCCATCGGAAGTTTTCCTCCAGTTTGGGGAATATTACATTAAAACAAAAAAGTCAGTCTGTTTTCAGTGAGATGATTTTTAACTCGACTCGATCCGATGATTTAATCAATTTTATGATGACTTCGAGGTTGATCGAGATGTTGACTCGTTTAGATATTTCCTTGAGATGGAAATCCATTGGAAGGCTTAAAGCTGGCCAGTCTCAAGTGAAGATGTTTCGATGGTCACTAGTGGCCTGAAAGTGGTCACCCGGTTATGGAATCAATACCAAACAAGTAGTACTGTCTCCAGGAAGATCACCAATGTCGCTCCAGAACATCGATATCTGCAGAGGATTGCTACTTGGCAATAAGCGCATGACCACATAAGCAGACAACGGTCCATTAGCTTGTACGTGACCATCTGTATCCGGAAGAAGAATTTCAAGGCAAAAAAGTCTACATGCATCTTGCAGAGACCGGCATTTACTCCCGGTGTTCAGTCTTGTGCGTCCCTTTGAATACATCCAACATGCTATTTTCAAGCTGAAAACATCAGCTGTGGACACCACAAGAACGGAGGCATGTTCGTTTCATTGATTAGTTTAAATGTACCAGACAACATGATTCTCCTTGATTCCTCACCTGGGGAGAGAATCGAGTCGCTTTCATCCCACCTATGTAGCAAAAATCGACAGGTTTAGTGCCAAAAGAATTCTTGTGTATGGTGGCATATTGTTGAGCTGTAGTATACCACTATGCGCTTTCTATGCTGGTACTTTCAACATATAGTGCAATAGGGATCAGATCTTAGAAGCCTATATGAGGTTTTTCTGGGTGCTATGAGCTAACACTACATTTTCATGGATGATAATGCGCTGGCACATAGAACTCACGGTGTTGAAGAATTTCATGAAGGATCTATAATCACTATATGGATTGACCCTCGAGGTCATCGGATGACAATTCTATTGAACATGTTTAGGATGGTCCAGAAAAAGGCATTTCTCAGGGTAGCTCCCCTCCCAGAACCTCCCCGGGATTTAAAGCACCGCATTTGGAAACTAGGCTTTGTGGCCACAAACGCTTATTCATACCGTCATAAACAGTATTAAAGCTCATTGTGAGGCTTGTACAGCAGTTCACAGTTTTCACACTTCATATTAGACACACTTTTCCTGAGTTAAATGCTTTTACTCTGATTCATGATTTCACAGTTTTTATATGACTTGTACATACAATTAAAATCTTTTTTATATTGTTATATTGCTTAAATTATTTGCTATTATTCAGTTTTTACAGATTTTATGTCTATGACCTTAATTTTGAACATGAGGGTATATAATTACCGTTACCCGTGGCCACTTCTCTAAATACTTCAAAATACTGCATTATATTTAAATTACTGATACCTAAGTTTTGTAGAAATCATTGTTATATTTTATTTAAAATTATTCTTCGATTCTTGATTTAAAAATGATTCTTGATACCTTCTTGATTTAAAAAGGATTCTTGATAACTTCTTGATTTAAAAATGACAGCATTTTTATTTTCAAAAATATAAAATATACTTTTTACGCTCCCGTAAGACCTTACTCACAGGGCTTCTGCAAAACCTATTCTCAGAGGATTTCTACTTTCCAAAGAACATTCTTACCAGTTTCATGTTTGAGGGTTTAAAGCTGTCTTCGCCACATGCACGAGAGAACATTTTCAGACAGAAAAACGTCTCAATTTTTATGAAAATTTGCTACATTGTAATTCATATACCTGTTGATAATATATAGATTTTTAAAAGTTCAAAATATTCCATAAATATTTACTTTTTCGCTTTAACATGTAAACGGATAACTCATTTAGCATTACGGTATAGTAGAAAATATGCGAAACACATTTTATACCAGAAATAATGGATCAACTCAGATTAAATTGAATAGTATGACAAAATAATTGATTACCTATAGGATGGTGAAGCCAGAACATTATATTATTTTCAGTTCCTATGTATCTGAAAAAATATCCCAAACCCAAGGCAGCCTTGAAAGTTCACCAACGGAAATTTTTGTCTGTAACTCTCCCACAGTCCCCTTGGAAATCGATTTCCACAAAACCGATTCTTAGCGGATGTTATTGAAACAAAAGAAACCTACTGGCCAAATTTCTCGTCTGTAGGTTTAAAAGTTTAAAAATATCGTGAAATTTTGTTCATAATGCTCCCACAACTCCTTCTCCATTCAAAGTCAATTATCTCTTTCCAGTTACACCCGAGAGGATAGACACGTTAAAAGATCAGCTTTACAGAATAGAATAGAAACATTACGGAACCTTAGTCATAAAAAAGGCCATTTTACAGCTTGAAAAAATATCCATTCAGACGCAGTACAACTGCGTCTGGCGTGATACGGGTAGTTTGTCTAATGACCATTACTGCGGTTTTCCATGAATAGAGACGCACAGCTACAATGATGCCTTCAATAACAAAACTGGGTACATAAATGGCAACAACCATATGTTTAGACAAGCCTCATGCTACGTTCAGTATTTTGATGGACGCATTTTGTCTAGAGACACAAAGAAAAACACGCATGAACTACTTGGATTTAATATTATCTAATATGATGAAACGGATAACATCTCTTTCTCACGTCGATGATAATCTAAACTGCCAGTGTTACATTCCTCAGAGCACAAGGCTGGTTGATGTGTGCTATCTTTGATGCCTTAAAGACAACATCTATTTACAAAATAATACAAGACCGTACATTGCCCTTCGTCTTGAACTGACATGATCGAGAGAAAGTGTTCGACTATTGCTCTGACCATCCCGTTCTCCAGATCTTTCACCTATTGAAACATCTAGTCATTGGTTTCACTGAGAAACTGAGCTTCCACACCACTCTTTAGTCCTTATGATTGATGAAATAGGGAATATGCTTGTAGCAGCTAGGAATGACTTAATCATATCTGTCATCAAAGCCCAGTTTGATTCCATGCCGCTTTGGCTGCCAGTGGCACGGCAGAAAGTTCTGACTTTAAATGCCCACCTACAAATTTAATAGTTTTCTTCCTACTGTACTGTATACGTATAAGTAATGTTTTCTCATTTGTTTTCCTTTATGAAGTTGCAATTTTTTAGGCCAGCAGTGAAATAATAAATACTGTTTGACTTCTTTTAACATTCAACTGACTATTTTGAACAAACCAACTCCAAAAATATTATTAACTTTTATCTAATACAAGACTCTTAAAGTTATTTTGGTGCCAAAAAACATTTAAATGGAACTTTTTTCTCTTGAAGTAATTGGTTATATGAGTTACACATATGATGAGATCTTAATCAGCTCTTAACTATAAATTAAATTCACTTCGAGCCTTAAAAATGTACGACTTTGGGTAATAAGTTATTTTTAACAAAAAACAACTCATAGTTTTACACTTAACTAGTCAAAAAAGAAGAAAAAATAAAATTCAGCTTTATCTCAGTCTTACATACATTTTAAATACACAGATCCAAATTTTAGAATATTTGATCATTCAATTTAGTCTAAAATTAAAATAAATGTCAAATTCAAACCTTTGAAGTTGACTTTCGTTATGATAAATGTCCCAATATATCTGTTTTACGTCATTCAAATAACATACGGCCAAATAATAAAGAAAACAATAAACATAACTATTTAAAAACACAGGAATGGAATGCTCTGCAGAATACGGGTTGAACTTCAAATACTATACTAATATGAAGAAATAAAACTCTCACTGTGGTTTCTATATGCAATGTTTATTTGTTTGTGAAAAACCATGCATTTAAAATTAAAATTGTTCAAAAGAAGTGGTACATCTGGACATTCCCATGAAATATTGTTTGAAACTTTATATTTGATTTTTAACCCTCATGCGATTTTTCATAGGATTATACTAGAAAGTTTGGGGATGGAATATTTTGATTTGAAATCCAATATTTCACAAGTGAAATGTATGGCTTTTTGTACAAAAGAAACTAAAAAAAACTGAAAAACTGGGAAAACTAAAAAAGAATTTGCACACCTACATTAAAACGCATCGAAATATGCAAGTGAGATACAAAAGAAAATTTCCATGTGTGTAATTCTATAACAAAAAGGAAAGAAATATTAGCCTTTATATAAGGAAATAAAATAATTGCTTGAGGAATATTTCGCAAAATAATATAATTAATTAATACTGTTATCATCTTCGCCATACAGACTTTGAAGGATGTCAATTGATTATTAATGTTCAAAACTAATGTTTAACAATAGGTTTATACGAAAAAAAACTTGTAGCTAAATATACCTTTTTTTTGCACAATAAATACGTTCCTTAGAATACCGTACAAAAAACGGTTACCGTCCGTGTGATACAAACCGTACCGTGTAAAAATACATGCAACATGTGGTAAAAATCTGGGGATATCTTCCACAACTATAAAAAATCGTGCAAGAAAAAAGATTTCTAAATATTTTCTCAAAAAACAGTGTAAAAGAGTAGCAATGAAATCTATGTTACATGATTATTAAATAAAAACAATTATTTCTTATTATTTAAATAAAACTTAATTAGTCTACAGTAAAAATTCAGTCCATAAGTACATAAAACATATAATAATTAAGATTGAAATTAGGAATAAAACTACTAAGAAAAAAATTTCAGCGCTAATTGATAACAAGCGAGCACGTTTATTACGACCTGAATCAAAAATGCTATCATCAGTACATTCATTTATTGTTGTTGTAAAATCGTCTGTTATTTAATTCTTGATATTCTTCTACATATAACTGATTGCTACTTTGAAATTTTAATGCATACTCTCTCTCTATGTCGGGATCATGAGTAAGAAAATGTTTGTCCATACTTGTAGCAAGTTTTAAGTCCACGAGGAATAAATCAGCTGTTAATAGCGGAACTACTTCGACTTCATCATTGTCGACTCTTATTATCAAAAAACTGTCATACATTCGATCAAATGTCATCTCAAGGGAACGAATCCCCAGATTTTGTTTGGAATTCATGCTAGACCAAAAAAATCTGTCTAAAAAAATGTTAAATTCATGTATTAATGTGTTATTTCAAAATTATGTAAAACGCGTGTAAAAGAGTTGCGTGTAAGTCAAAAATAAGAATCCGTATGTAATGTGATTGCAATTGAAAAAAAAGGTCCATCGTTGTCTTTTTGTTTGTATTCAACACTTCATGAGATTTTAAATCGAAAAATTCGATTTAACTTTTAATTGGTATTCAAAAAATATTCTTTCTAAAGTAAACAGAATGGCGACGAATTATTTTTCTAAATTTCATCAAAATAAAGTTTTTATAAAATTAAATTTTTTATCTCAATAGAGCTAAGCATTAAAACTCACAGATTGAAATATAATCATACTTGATTTCTAAAGCATTCATTAATTAAAAATTTTAACAGCACAATTAAAAATTTGCAACACAGTATAGATTCACTTTTCAAAAACTACTTATGTATAAAAATGTCGATTTGAGCTTATTTGTCTAGATTTAGTTTATTTAAATTCCCTTTAAAAACAAGTCGTCTGTTTGCTGTAAAAGAACCATACCTTACGTCTCACAGGATTAGCAAATTTTATTTAACCCCTTAAGCGTCGCCGATGTAAATATACGCCTCGTTCAGCCAGTGCATTAACTGCACCTGACGTATATATACATATTTTCGAAGTATGATCTTTTCTTTGGGCTGTTATTCGTAAAATCGTTCTGAGGGCTTTGGAATGCAATGCAATGACTTTGACAGTATTTGCCAAGGTTTTGTTTTTTTATTCCTTTGCTTTTCTCCCAATACAATGCATACAAAGGTGTCGCACTAGGGAGCGAATCTTATTAATTTGAATTGAAAAATAAAGAGTTAAAAAACAACAATTGAGAAAAAAACTCATAATTTAATTCTTATTTATATCTCAATACCATTAATTCAACTATTTAATTTCGTTATTCTTGCTTAAAATGACATTCACTTATAAATTATTCTTTTATCAACTAAATGTCAAAAAAATGTGATTAATTGGAAAAATGATTAAAAAATGTATCTTAACAAAACTGAAAATAGAGTTCTTATTAGAGAAGTTTTAAAGTTTGAATCAATCATTTTTCAACTTAAATTAATAGTTTTTAAAATTTTACTTCAGTCGATTTTTCATGTACTACAAAAACACAACTAGTAGAAGAGAATATCAAAAATCTCCAGTAAATTTATATTTTCTTTTCATTCATTAAATTGGTGGAACGTTACAAAATGAAATGCAACCAAAATCCAAATATTTCTTTTTTTCTTATATGAACATTGTCATTTTAATTCAATTATAATGCATCAAAAATGAAAAATATTTCCTAATTCTCAAAGCAAGCAGCTAACATGGTCATAAAGCAAGTAAAAATAATTAATATTCCATGTTTACATTAACTTAAAAAAAGATTTCAACGTATTAAAGAAATTCGAAACAATAAAGTTCTTTGCAATTATCTCTCAAAAAGTTGAAATAAAGAACGAAAAAATACCATTTCTGAATCTTCAGATTTCTAAAATACAAATGAAAAATAAGAGAAAATACAAACGGGATTTAAAAACAGAAAAAAAACATGATAAAATAAATAAGAACGACACGCATAATTGGAAAATTCATTTGTAGCAACAACAAAAATGGTAGCAAATGTAATCTGATTCTTTGCGTTCAAAATTATTTATTGAAACAAATCTTCCGATACTTTGGGGATTTTAATAAGTGATGAAATTCGAGTCAGTGACCAAAGAGAAATCAGATTTCGATTTAAAAACAATTTACTGAATTTAAATTTCCTGAAGAAATTGAATCAGGCACATGTGTGCCTTTCTAGATTAAATATTGATAAGGAAAAGCTAAATTGAAAGTAATCTGAATTGTACATTTTGCACAATCACTTTTAAACCCCATTTCTATACAGTTGTTGTTGATTACAATTTTAGGTAACAATACATAATAGTATAGATCCGTTCCCTTTTTTTTTTCTATACACCGATTGTATTTAAAATTTGTGAAATTTTAGGATTAAATCAGATTCACAGATTTTAAATCAATTTAGTAAATTTCAATTTATTGAAGGAATTGAGTTTAGAATCATGCAATTCATTTTTGTAGCGTAATGTCCACAAGTTTATTTGAAAGTTAGAAATTAACGAACAAAGAATCCAATTTTTGTTAAGATTTATTCGTCATCTTTTATCGTTGTTTTGACTTCATTTTCTAGTATAACAATGCATGCACTCTTTATTTAAGCATTGAATAAATTTTAAAAGTTTGCGCAATGTGATGTGTGTTTTATTTTTCTATACTTAAAGAGACTATCTGAAATATATATAAAATTATGACGCATTCTTGAAGATAGGCGATAATTGAATTTTCTTGATGTTTCACTTAATAACTTTTTGTGAAATACGAATTACTAAGGCAATTAACATTATCTTTCCATTTTATATATTTTATTTCAACACTATTAATGTACAATAAACCATTTCATTACTAGGGAGACATTTTTTTCTGAATTTTTAATTGGTGATTGTCGTATTTAATTAAAATCTAATCTGATTTTTTTAAATAAAGAATGTCAAAATAGAAACTATACTAAATGCAATCAGGTAAATGGGAACATTTAGAAAAAAAGTGTTAGATCAATAAGCGTATATGCTAAAACTTTCATGGACTGTATTCTTATTTGTGTTATTTGTTTTCATTGTATCGAAGAATAATAAATCACTGTATTTTCTTGTTTTCCATTATTCGGTAAGTATAATTTTATGCGATACATTTGAAAAAATAAAAACCAATGCATGATAAAACTATGCATTGATCCAAATTCAATAGGCATGTTGTGATTCAAAAATTCTAAAATATTTTTATGCATTTCATTTATGTTACTTCTAAACTAACAAGAGAGAAACAGTTGTATATTAATATTTCTCTTAGCAAAGTTATGGTTCTGTAAATATTAAAAAAGTATGGTTTTTATGAGGTTATTTTTAATTAAATTTGAAAGGGAAGCATCCTTTTTACATTGAATATTTTTGTTTTTATGTCTTAGTTTACTTCAACATGTTAGGTTTTATCGAACTTGATCAAAAATATTTAAGATTTTTATTTTTCACACGCACACAAATATAAAGATAATTTCTCTCCCTCTCTCTCTCTATATATATAGAGAGAGAATTCCCTTTTAACATTTCTAAGCAAATCAATTGTTTTAATAAACACAAGATTACGAGACAAATTCAGAATAGTGATAGTGCGCAGCATGGGAACGAAAAATCTACATAGAATATGAGATCGCAAACCTCTTTTAATTGATGAACATTGCTATAATAGTAATCATCGGGAGGACGATAAGGCAGACGAGGGGAGCGGCCAAACAATTGCGGGGATACATATATACTGCCTGAACTCCTCAATGAAACAAAATACCTTGTTTTCCTCCCGGAGTTGCTGCAGTCTGTATAGGCTATTGGGCCCCAAGACGTGTGGTTCATGCATGATGATCGACTTACAACAGTGCTTCTCAAACTTACACTATTTGCGACCCAATATTCAATCACAATTTTCATCACGCCCCCCTTCTATACAATAACAATGTATTGAATTCACTATCACTATACTTTGACTCTAAACTAAAACACGAATTCAACCTCTGAAGTACCACCGACGTATATAAACGTCTCGCTCAATCAAAATGATAATTGCCCAGGACGTACATATACGTCTTTTCGAAGTACAATCTTTTCTGTGCATTGATATCTATAGAATTGTTTCGAAGGCTTTAAAATGCAATAAATGGATTTTGACGGTGCTTGCAAAGGATTTACTTATTTCAGAGAGGATTTGCTTATTTATTCCTTTTCAGCCCCCTCTCCCCAATATATCATATACGCGCATCTAAGTGGAAAACGGTGGCATTGGGGAAGAAATACTGTAACTTTTTTAACCGGTGGAAAAGGGTTAAAATGTAAACCGCACAAACTCTATCAAGATAAATATTAATTTTGAGATATAATTTTTTGTATGACAAGCCCATGGGGTCACTGGTAATTTTTAATCTTGTTCTTAACTTAGTATTGTTTAATTAATTATAAAATACTGGTGCCATACTGATACATTCATAAGTGCAGTATATCAGGGTAAATGTGCATTTTACTTTTTATTATGTCAAAATGTATTTTGATTGTTTACTTTCCATAAATTAAAAGTTTTCTTAAATTATCTTTTGTTTCGACTTTTCAATATGCTCCCCACCCCTCGTAGAGCTATCACGCCCTCTAGGGGGCACGCCCCACATTTTGCGAAACGCTGACCAATACATTTTTCGATTGCGGTTCGTTACAACCTGCGTTCTACATATCCCGAGAAGTGTATTGGACATAGCGTACCCATTGCTTGGCAACGTTTCCTGAAACTCAATCCTTCAGATTTCTTCTTTTTTGACACCTAAAATCCTTTGCGTATGAGACGCAGGTGGCTACAGTTGATGATCTCATTGAATGGACAGTTGTCTTAAGCTGACAGTGTCCAGCACACACCCCGGATTTGTGTGAACACGTTCGACAATTTTTTGTCAATCGACGTAGCCAGAGGTATGACTTTTGAAGTCTCAATTTTGAACATTTCCTGTAACAATCACTGGTCTTTGCATTTCTGACGTCGAGCTATAATGCATTGTTCGTATTGTAAATATGCTTTACGTCTAATGAATGTATTTCTTACTTCTTATTGCCTCCTTTTTATTCCACTCGACATCACTCCCTTCAGAACTGTTTTTTTTTTGTGCGAATTTTGTTTTTTGCGAATTTCTCCAACTAAACGTGGTTTGTGACCCCATGTTCTATGGTGATTTCTCATCCCTATGCTGTCTAAAGGGTGTTTTTTTAGAGGTTTAGAACTTTAAATTGCAATAAAACAACGATGTATTATTCCATTGACATGATTTTTTTTATTCGAAAGATAATCTTGTGCCATTACATTTTAAATATGATTTCTGGCATAGGACTGCCACGGCTGGCTCGGATGTAGTCCAATCTGGACGTCCAATTTTCGATGACTTTTTCCAACATTTGTGGCCGTATATCGGCAATAACACGGCGAATGTTGTCTTCCAAATGGTCAAGCGTTTGTGGCTTATCCGCATAGACCAATGACTTTACATAGCCCCACAAAAAATAGTATAGCGGTGTTAAATCACAAGATCTTGGAGGCCAATTCACAGATCCAAAACGTGAAATTAGGCGGTCACCAAACGTGTCTTTCAATAAATCGATTGAGGCACGAGCTGTGTGACATGTTGCGCCGTCTTGTTGGAACCACAGCTCCTGGACATCATGATTGTTCAATTCAGGAATGAAAAAGTTAGTAATCATGGATCTATACCGATCACCATTGACTGTAACGTTGTGGCCTTTATCGGTTTTGAAGAAGTACGGACCAATGATTCCACCAGCCCATAAAGCGCACCAAACAGTCAGTTTTTCTGGATGTAACGGTGTTTCGACATACACTTGTGAATTAGCTTCACTCCAAATGTGGCAGTTTTGTTTGTTGATATAGCCATTCAACTAGAAGTGCGCTTCGTCGCTAAACAAAATTCGCTTATGAAAATCGGGAACAACGCCAATCTCGTTTGGGCCCATTCGACGAATCTATTCAGGCGTGAGTCTATTCATGATGAATTGCCAAACCAAATTGAGAATAAATCACTTGACAGCTGTTAAATCGGTCGCCATCTTGGAAAGTAATGCCAACTTAAACTTCTATACCTGGAAAAAAATACTCTTTATTATCACACATCTGAATGTGTCGATCGAATTCGGCAACTCCCTGTATAATGTACTATTTTTCCTTTTCATAAATAGTCCCCATGTGGGGAGATATTAGCGCTAATAACACATTTTTTGCTTGCACCATTTTCGAAATGAATGGCACACAGTCTATTTGCTGGCATCCCAATAATTATTTTTCCTCGGGGATACTTTCTTTTAGCTCATTCAGTACGTGTTTCTATTTCAGGAACAGTCTCAAAGATATATTAATAGAAGTTCAGAATCAACTTTCCATCTCAGTGATTAAGTTAAACGAGAAATCAAAGGAATTGTTACAAATGGATAAACATGCAATAAGAATGATAAATGTCTTAAAATGCCAAAAACACTACATATTATTCATTCAAATGTAGATTATAACAAAAAATTTATTTTTATGTTAAATATCTCCAATAATTTTTTCTAACCGTACTTTAAAATGATTAACAAACTCATCTTATAACAAGCAGACTGCAGTATCATAGCTTTTAAGGCTATTACAAAATCAAAATTCATTAAGGATTTGTTGAGCAAAAATATCAGTTCATTTTTATAGAAAAGGGAACGAGAATCAAATCATAATAAGAATATTTTTAAGGAAAGTTTGTTATAGTTTATCTACAATAATAATAATACATGTGATAAAATACATAATTAAAATTAAGTAATAATTGTTTATCTATTTAAAGAATATTTTAACTTTTTTTTCTTATAAATTTTCTTTTAAGATGTCAAAGAAATTTATTTTTTCAATAAGCCTAAGTATTAAAATTTATTTCTGATTCAATAGAAAAGTGACAGCTTGCACTGCTTCAATACTATCATATCTCTTAACGAATATGTCGTATTTTCATTTCAAAATAATTTAAAACCACACAAGATAGATGCATTATGTATTCTAATGCATTTTTAAGACTTTAAGCTTTAAACATAAAATATTAATGCGGTATATCGTAATCTAAATTTAAGGGAACATCTGCTTAGAAATTTTGATCAAAAATTAATATACTAGCGACATAAATATAAAACTTGTTAAGAATTTACTTGGAAAATAGAACAGTGGGGAGCTATTTTTAAAATATTTAGCTTCTTTTCCCTGTTGATTCTTCATAAAATTCCAAGTAAGAAGTTTAAAAGATATGTATGTTTCATGCTACAAGTGTATTAAACATTTTTCTTTTTAAATACTATCGCTACATGTTCAAAGAGAAAGAAAAATAACTTTTTGAAATATTAAATACCAATTTTTAAATATTACTTTTTGTAAATATTACAAATTTTCAGAAGAAAGTTGAAATAAACATATTTTATGAATAAGTAACACTCAGATGAATAAAATATTATTATAGGTATTTTAATTTAGAACATGATTGTTTTACGTTAACCGGAATGTCAGAAGAATATAAAAGAATTTTTATTTACTTTTAGATACAACCATCAAAGGGACTTTTCCTAAATTAGGTATGACAAACGAATTTCTTTATTTCGAAACAGAACAAAGTTAAATATCAAGAGTGTGTGGTGGTTTGATATCTATATGAACTAGTACCAATATCACGTGAAGACGATTGTTTTGGCGTGATCGGTAAAGTACTCGCATTCGTTCGGAATGGAAGGTGCCCAGAACGAACCTTCCTTCCTTCATTGGTGATGTTGGCCGTGCAAAAGAGCCACACCCTTCTCACGCCGCTGTTGCTATCCACCGCACAAGCAACCAAGCCGCCAAGCATTGACGCAAATGAGCCGTTACTTCTCAAAGTCGTCTTACACAAATGACGCAATTCTCAAGCCGTCACGCACGAATGACGCAACCCACCAAGTGACGCAACTGCTTACATGCTAGCCACGAATATAGTATCGTTCGTTCGCCTATTCGCCGAAACACTGGCAGGGGAGCATGTGGTGGTGTGATATCTATATGAAGTACCAACATCACGCGAAGGCGATCGTTTTGGCGTGATCAGTAAAGTACTCGCATTCGTTTGGAACGGGATATACCCAGAGCGAACCTTACTTCCTTCAAGTGGATACGATCATTTATATATCGACATGAGCACATCACAAAAAATTGAGTTTTGAAACTGTAATGAATTTCATATTTATAAAATATATGAAAACTTTTTTGTATTTGGTGATTTGATTTAAATTATAAAACATGATCCGTAAACATGAGGATACGAATCGATAAAATCCATGATTCTACCGAAAATAGTGCTGCAGTCCCAACATTACTAAAAGCAAAACATTCCAACATTTGTGTCATATTTGGATTCAACAAGCTACTTATGCTTAAGGACTAAGAGACATTTCAAAAGGATATTCAGATTATTAATAGGCTTTGAATAAAAAAGAAAAATCGTATTTTTCACTGTAGAATTCTTTCGTATAAACAAAAGTTTTTGATTTCTAAAACACATAAAATAAATACTTTTCAAATAGAAAAGTTAAATTATACCTAGATTAAAATATCTCAATGAGGGCAGTATAATTTGAGGAACATAATAAATATTTATGATGTTGAAACTGTTCTACTTATAAATTTCATCCTAGCAAGAAATTTTATTCACATTTTGTTCAATCTAAAATCGAAAAAATATGTATTTATCATCCTAAAATTCTATGATTGTGCTTTAGAATTTTTTTTAAATTGAATAAAAAAATAATCTTTATCGAAAGTTTAAACCAAGAAAAGCGGTCGATCGGGGGGAGGGGTCACCCTAATAATTTTTTTATAATTATTTTTATTTTACATGATAAAAAAATGACAATTACTGTGAATAATTTAACTAAGCGAAAGTATGTTTACCTACTTTTAATTTTTATAGGTAATTTGAGAAAAACTCCTATTAAAATGAACTAAAATATTTCAAATCTGTGTGACTTTAATAAAGGACACTAATTACAGACTCTTTTCACTAACATTACAAGAATTATATTTGCAGATAAAGCTGTCATATTTTTTTCCAAATTATTATAGTTTTATTGTCCTTTGATGATTGATAAATAGCATATACAACTTTTTCTTGCTAATGTCTTTTCGACAGGGTGCGGTGTGTCTTGTAGTACACTTGTGACTTCATATCTTTCGTGGTATAGTTTTTTAGGTAGCATTTGAAAACTTCCCTTTCAACTCAAACTTTTCATGTTCATCCCTTTTCTCGAATTTTCTTTTCTACTGATGCGAAGCCTTATCGTTAATATTGGATAAAGTAACCCAGGTTCCGTATTCGTAAATCGTATCATGGCCAAAGTTAATTAATATAAAGAATTCTAAAATAACGATTCGTTGTGTTTAAAATACAGCAAATTTTATTAATGCATAATTAAAAAGATTTAGGTTTACAAAGCATAATTAAAAAGATTTAGATTTACAAAGCATAATTAAAAAGATTTAGGTTTACAAAGCACAATTAAAATGATTTAGGTTTTACAAAACAAGAAGATAAAAAAAAAACTTAACTTAAGAAAGAGGGAGTGCTGATGGGGGAGTGGGACATGGCCGGCGCTTGGTGGTCCGGTGAAGTTCTAACGTTAGTTCTGAAAATATGGGAGAGCACCTCTCTCGAAAATTCGGGTGCGTTCCTTTTTATTCCGCACCTCATCACCCAAAAATCCTGGAGCTGAACTATTTGCTGTCTCCTGGATTTTGTCTCTGATTGGTCAAAACAGCCAGCGCATTAATACCACACGTTAAATTTATGCGTTCACTGAACTCAGAAAAGAGCGGGAATATTTTGACACTCCCCACCGAAGGAATTTTACCACATCCGGTCAAGAGGGACTCGTATAAAAATTTCTAGAAAGCCAGGGACAATTTCTAAAACCATGGACAACTCCCGGCCTCCCATCACTACCATGATTTGTATCCATTATTTCATCAGATTCTTCGCTTTCTTGATCAGCTTCAACTTCATCCAACAGGGATTGCACAAATGCCCGTTTGTTTCTTTATATTCAGTCCATTTACATTTTTATATTCAGTCCATTTACATTTTTATATTCTGTTCATTTACATGTATGACCCATAATGCATCGTACAACACAGCAATCTAAACCACAAATTCGTTCACATGGGAAATATGTAGCCTGTTTATAGCAAATATTTTGAAACAAAAGTGGTCGAGTGGGGAACTTATTCACCTCAAGTATCTTAAAATTGTAAGAAAACGCTTGCCACTCCCAAACATGAGGGAAATATGTAACGAATACATTTTAGTTTACATGAATACTGTCAGACAGGAGGATACTGATAAGTATCCTCATGTAACAAATTAAAAGTTTTCTTAGATTTAAAGATTACGTTAGCCTGGGGTGGCTATGTGCCCCGCTTTATTGATCCCGGGTTAAAGTAAACATAAAATATTCACAGCTTTTTTTAATCATTGAAATGTTCAAAGTTTATTCTTATCTATACTCTAAATATAAGAATCATTAGAAAAGATGAAAAATATTTTGAAATTTGTAGAATAAAGTTTTATTTAGAAAAAATTAATACAAATATTTTAAGTTTTGAATTTGAAAACAATTTTAATACTCAAAATTTTAACAATGATTTATAATATTATCGAGCTCAAAAATACAATTCATGAAGTTTGAACTCTCAAAGTTAAAATCGCAAGAAATATTTGTAGTTCAAAACCAAATCATTTTTAAGGAAAAGTAATGCTTTCAAAATCAAAAGGCATTTAAAATCACAAAATCATTCACCTCAAAAAAATATACTACAATGCTTAACACAAATGTTACTAGAATAATGTTGTTGCTATTGGCGGATAATCTCTTTACGGTATTTTTATCATTTAAATTTCTTTCAACAAAGTACTTATGGTATTTTTTATTAGTGGAAGTTTAAGGACTATGCTGAAAGCTTTAAGCCAAAGTAGTTTTTAAAGCTTGTAAAAACTGAAAGAATTAGAAACATTTTAATTTAAAAAATTGCGAAACTGTGATCAATGAATTATTACATCGGTTAGCTCAGTTCAACTTTATTTCATGGTTTTCAAATTCAAACTGAACAACATTCAAAAAGAGTTTACAGTTACAATCATATTAAAACAATCAAAATCATCGAAATAACGAGAGATGTACGAGTAGACATTGGCATCTGCTTTCTTCACCGAGCTGGCAAGCTCACTAAGTAAGCTTTCACTCTGCGAAAAGAGTGCATACTATTGTCCAACGATCTTCACCATTCTCATAATAACATGCGGTTTCCCTAAACCTGTGATCAGGAACATAGAAAATCATAGTGATAATGTGTGTTTCGTAATGCTGTGATAACTCCCCAATGACAATACTCAATTATTAAGCCACTCAAACAGGACTTTTGCAAATACAAATAGACAATAGGAACACATATCTTCATTCTTCAAGCTTTCACACATTTAAAAATATTATATTTTATAAATTATAAACGTATATATTTCTTTTCAGATTCTATGCATAATGAAACAGTCAGAAAAACATGCAATGAAGTATTAAATAAAAGGTATAAGGATCAATTTACAACATCAAAGATATACCTCATATCTCAACGAATATAATCTAAATGGTAAACAGCAAGTACACCAGAGGTTCAAGTCTTTTTATTGTAGTTATTTAAGCAAGATATCAATTTTAATTATGTTAACACATTTCTATTAATGCCTCTAATTTAGGCAATGGACTATCCTTCATGGCTTACGATTCATTTATGCAACGCCTAAAACTACAATTTTGAAAATAGGCTAAAGAAAAACTTGCAAAAAACGAAGAAGATCCCTTATCTTTTCTGAAAGAATAAAAACAAAATTATTGGAACTCTATTAACACTAGCGAGAGGAAAATCCAATAAAGTTTTTGCCTTATTTCAGGGTATTTGACAGGACGTCAATAACACGTTGCGCATATTTGGAACGTGCAATCCTTATTATACACGAAGAAGTAGGAATTGCTTTGAACTATTTTTTTACTGGTGCATAATGAGAAGATAAAACAAAAAGTCTTATTATGTCTTAAAATAGATAAAATTAAAGGCTTTACTAAAGAATTATGAGAATGGCTTTCAAAAATAAAAGCAAATCTCTAAAACAGATGTTGAGTTTCCACTATTGATCTATTGACGTAATGAAAAGAGATACAATGAGACAATATTAATGATCTTGCAGAATCTATAAATGGAAGAATTAACTGCAAATTAAATTAATAGAAAATTTCTATATTTTTCAATTTTTTTTTTTTTTGAAAATTGTATACAGCATTTGCACTTATCAAAGTATTTATCAATCTATTTTACAAAAATAAAAATTATTTCTTTATTAGAGATTAATTTCTGTTGCGAGTAAATGTATAGTTATCTCATAAATAATCAGAAAGTTTTTTGATATTAATTAAGCTTTACAATCTTAAAATAGAAAGAAAAAAATTAATTTTTTTTCTTAAATATAAATTTATGTTACAAGTGAGGCTTTTGATAAAATAAATTAAATAAATTTCATTTCATAAAATAATTACTTAAATTATTAAAATCTCTTTTTAATTCTCTTTTCTGTTCTAATTTAAACAATACAAGTCTAATCGTTATTCTTATCATATTGTTACGAATTTTTGGATTGCTAGTGTAAATATTTTGTACTTGGATGTGTAACTCTACGTTATATTTATTTTATGTTAAAATCGTAATATTTACAAGCAATGCCGTCTCTTACCTTATAATGGTGATTCAGTGGAAACTTGGCGATAGAGCCAAGTTGGCGTCATTTTTGTCGACTTGGCGAACATTGGACCCTCTGGATTCTTCTAGAAATTAGTGGAGAAATACACTAATTTCAAGACCTATGATGCAAACAGATCTTTCTTGAATCAAACGCAGGGCATATAAATAGAGGGATGCTCGCCTAAAGTCATTCTGTCTGGTTTTGTCTAGCGATCAGTTAGTATTGCTTTGGCTGTTGAAGTGATTAGTAATTATTTCGGCTGTTGTACGAGCGATATACGTGTATTTTAGACACCGATAATTATTTCTGAGTGCTGTTGAAGGTATGAAGACCTTCTGAGATTTATTCTGCAAATATTGCTGCTGAATCCTGTATTTCAAGGATTGGATTTTCGACATTAAATTCTCATTGTGCACCATAAGTAACATACGGGGCTTAAAGAAATAAGAAAAACAAAATATATAAAACAAAAGCAAATATCCATCGATAAGCAAAAATTACAAAATTAAAGTTAAGTTACAATAGAATATTACTGGTTCATTGAAAAAAAGCTGAAAAAAAGGGGGAATAGATTGATTTATTGGGATATACTATAAGCCAGTGCTTCTAAAACTTTCAATGTTTGTGATCTAATTTTAAATTCTAATTTTCATCGCCTCCCTACATACAACAATAATGCATTGAATGCGATAATAATGTATTATGACTGAAAACTGCAATACGACTTTAATTATAAACCGTATAGATTATCAAAATAAGAACTAAATTTTGAATTAAATCTTGTATATGACAAGCCCATGGAAGTTTCCATTAAAATTATGAAACCTGTATATAACTTAGTATTGATAAATTAACTATCAAGTAAATTGTGTTGTACTAATACATTTATAAGTATTATATCAGTGTAAATGAGTAGAAGGTATTTTGATTTGTTTCTTTTCTCTAAATTAATATTTTTTTAAAAAAAAATTTCTACGTTTCGATATGCTAGCACCCCACAGTGTGAGGAATGTTGCCATAAGCTTTAAAATAATGTACTCCGTATATCATCAGCATTGAAATGATTTATTATGATATAGTAGCAGAATTTATATGATTTCAAGTATAATTTTGACAACTTAGGCATTCAAGTTATTACAAATTTATTTTAAACTTAACAACTCCTTTCTTCAAATACATAATCATTCTTCTACAGAGAATTTTACGAATCGGTTTAGTTCACTCTAAAATTAAGACTATATATCTATGAAACTACTGACATTTTTATAAGGTTTCTTTATATTTCCATCATGATTGAATCACTATCAACTAGAATGACCATATATATCACGGATCTAGAAAAAATCGATATAACTGTTTAATGTATATTCTGTATAATGACACCATAATTTTTTTCCATAACATTTGCTTGTTCTTAGTTGCAATATAAAAAATTGCGTTCTCAAACATTTTCCCAGATGAACAGAAAATTCCTTAATGCAAAACTACTAAGATATGTGGTTGAATTATGTATTGCATCGTACAGAATTTTGTACAAATAAAAATAAAGAACTTATATTACGTGAATTATTTTCATCTTCACATAAATTGTCAATCAAATGAGATGTGTCAGTGTTTTAATGGTTCTTTAAAACACACGAAGACAATTTTTAACTGTAAGATAACTATTATGTACACCATTATTATTAATTCAGTAATATACCGAACTTAGGTGATAGGTAATAACAGCGTAAATCGAATTTACGTAAGTCGGAGCATACAAACACGTACAATTTCATACACATACATTTCGCATACAAACACATACAAATTATTTTAGTTGGGGACAGAGACGGAAGAAAATAATAATTTAGAGGAAAAACTGTTTAATAAAATTTCTGGTAAAATACAAATACAAAATCCTAAACTGAAGTTATTTTGATGTAGAAGGTTTCATAAAATATAACAAAGTGTAGTCTACCGGCTCAAAGAGTTTTATTTTTTTCTCAAGGCAAAATTTTCAAGTATCATGCTAGTAATTTCATAATTTCTTGTTTTGTTGGAAAAATACTCTCTTCGTTGTAGTTCATATTCTCTAAAGTGTGTATCCCTTTTTCACAATTAAACTAAGGTATTTTATCTAATTCCCAACCACCTTTCGATCTTATGAGTAAAGTGGGTCTAAAGCCTTAAGTTTTTTAATGTCTTGCTCTTGCTCATACATTTATATGATCTCATCATTTACAAGCTCTTAATTGTGAGAATCCAGCATTTCTAGAATGACTCTACTATCTACTTTTAAATTTATTTGCATAGCAAGATTGGCAACTTCTTCAATTGCATTACCAATTTCATCATTTTTCAGCTAAATAAAAAATGGGGAGTGAGTAATCGAGTTATACAGCACTCGAACAAAAAACGAATCGGTTAGATTTATAAAGCAAGTAACTCCAGGTTCCAGTAAGTCAAGACATTACTGTTTGTTGCTTCATGTTTTTATTCTAAACCACATTTTATTTATCTTATATATTAATAATTTATCAGTGTTTATTTTCTTCCTATAAGCTTCCACAGTATTTGTTTTCTTCTCTATTTTAATTTCTAAAAATTTTATTGTTTAACTGAAAACAAATAATTAACAAAACAAAGTATAAAAATAGAAACAAGTAACTATCAATAGAAACTAATGTATTTTATGCAGATATATATCTATATCGACTCAGCCTCTTATCCCTATTGCAGTAGGTCGATAAATGAGTACCAAGCTTGCTTGGAGACTTAAACATTGTGGGTTTCGCTTCAGACTAACCGCCTGATCGGGACATCTGTTTATGATCCTCAGCGCCCAATGGTCGCGTATATTGGGCTGGACACAGTAGGCCCTGTCCCTCATGGGCTTTTGCTCCACTGAGTTTGAGTTTATATATTTATAAGGTCATTCTCAAAAGCGGTTTATTTTTTTTCTACTAAGATTTAATTACAATTCTATTTTTCCTTAATTTCAAATAAAAACCTTCCAGAAGTGTCACATTTTTATATATTTTTCCTTGCATAAAAAAAACCCAATAGTTTCTTCGCAATAACTGAAGGTAAAATATTTCAAATTTATTATAACTTATTGGAAAAATGCTTATCTTTATTTTAAAACTGTACTTACTTTTATAAACTTTTCAGCTTTGTCCAAAGTCTTAGGAAAAAATGTTGTTTGCTTTTGTTAGTTGTTCACATAGTTATTTTAAACCATACAAAAGCTTACAAAAACTCCCATTTTTACAGAGAAAGATAAAAGTTATAAATGACATTTACGCCGCGTATGTTGCTGACGTCTTGTCGATAGTCTGGTAAATATACAAAAAGCTAATTAAATTTCATTTTCTCATCAACGTTTAATGGAGTTTCGATGTCTTACTTGAATCGGGATAGATGCAATCATATATAGGTGATTTAATAGAAAAAGTCTTTGTTTTCATTTAATATTTTTTATATACATTTTAAGCAATAAAGTCTGTTATGCTGCTTCATTTTATAGAAGCCTGATGAAGTTTCCCAGAAATTGGTTTTGATGAAACATCTTAATTAACAAATATATGTTTTTCTATTTTAAATTAAGAATAAATATACTTACAAATGTTGTTAATTTGGATTGTATTATTATTAGTCATTTGTAATTATTTTCATTATTTTTTTCAATTATTCAAAAATTGTTGGTTATTATCCAAAGAAATTGTGGTTCAAAAATCAAGTAATAAATACGTTACTGGTTTTTTATAATAATAATTCAAATAAAAGAAATCTAAAAGAAATTTGTAAAGTAGTATACATAGTAATTTAAAATGTCATTCATTTCTAATACAAGCCTTAAGGCTACACTGTACCCTTTTTTTAAAAAAAGTTTTTTGAGACCGTTACAGTAAAAATAATTGATGTTTTATATTTAGATTATATTATTAAGCTGATTCTGTAAGCAAAAAGTCAGTTTGACCAGCCATTATTTAACAATTTTAAAAAATTAGGAATCTTTGAAGTTTTTTCAAACTCTTATAAATTACTCAATTTTTAAAAGTTTTTAGTAATTTTAAGTTATTGATTCTTAGATTATTACACACAATATTTAGTATGGATTTGAAAATCTATTCCCTTGTTGATTTTAAATAATTATTTTTCTAGAAAAACCTGGAAAAAACACGAAAGTTTTTAAAATATCAACTTCAGCATTTTTCGAAAAATAATTAGAGCTCTCACCCCTAAATCCATACTAACTTTTATAGAACATACATTTTGGAGAATATATAAAAAAATTCAAGGCCAGGGATTAGAAAACACTTATACCTTCAAAATTAAAAGTCTGAGAAAAACGCATTTAAAGTTTGTAAAGTCATAAAACAAAAACTTATAATGCCCGTAAAACTCTAATTTCTTAGTATGTTATTTCCCATTGTATGTTCTACATTAAAACACTATTTTTATTAATTATGACTGAAAATTATATTTTTAATTCAAAATATATGTTTGCATAATATTGATAGCATTTGTTAAGACGTCAGTTTATTCAGCTTTATCTTAACCTAATATTTCACAAAAGTTTTGAAACACGAAGAATTTATGTACAAAATAATAATGATATTAACTTAAGCGAAAAATAGTCAGGTTTATTCATAAAAGTTAATTTTTTTCAGTTTTAAATTGGGGCAATTTAGGAAGTTTTAGTTCTTGTCGTACGACTTTGAAATACTAAAATATAGTAATACAATATGTTTAGTATAATGTAGTTTGGTACATCAAGGAAATATATTCAGTTATATCTGCAGCATTTGAATTCAGAATACTTGTATTCGGAAGTCTAATTGCAGAATCGGCTGAGGACTGATTTTTAGATACATCATTTTCAGTAGTATTCCATCTCTTCAAAATATTGTTTCTCACAGAAACCCAGGACGCATTTGCCATGGAATTTTCTCTACAGGAAAAAATTAATGATAAAGCTTTTAAGTTATATATGCTATTTTTAAAGCAAAAATTGTCCATGAAATTAATCTTTATTAATTAATTATGAGAACTCAAAAAACTCAAAACATAATCAAGCAGAAATGATTTTAGTAATGAAAATTGGAATTAATAACTATTTCAAACTAAAAGCTCAAAAATATTTTTAATTAATTCAACCTAAGTGTGAAAAAATGCTTTAAAAGGAAAACGAATTCAAAACCATAGGTCATAAAACTTCAAATATCTTAAAAACCAATTTGCTAACAGATCTGAAATTTTGTGGCAAGCATCTCAAAGATATGAGCCACCAAAACATGCAATAAAAATTCGGTAAAAATTAAATTTTTAGGGTACTGTGTAGACTTAAGCAAGATATCTTACAGGAGATACTAATCTACATAATTATGGCTTTGACTTCTACATGCCTAAAACTTTAAATTTGATAAAATAAATTCTTAAATTATATATTTATTTACTCAACTTATTTTGATTTGTAATATATCTTTTTCTCAACTTTACTTTTTAAAAACGAATAAATTAAGCTGTAAATTCAAATGATGATGATTTTTCATGCATCAAAACTTGAAAAAAATTCGGTGAGGGTTTCAGCGCCACCTATTGAAAAATGTTTGAACTAAAATTTGCAACACAGGGAGGAAATACTTATGCTTGTCACAAATATAGGGTTTCTTTTTTCTTTTCTTTTTTAACCTTGCCATTTACCTGTCACAAATTTTGGAAATCAGCCGGTCTATTTTAAGGCACCTGGTATAAAATAAATAGTGTAATAAGACTCCTAACAATGAATGAAACTATTAAATTGGTTAAACATTATAAATAAAAGTGTAATAAAACGCATAAGTTTTGCCATGCTATTCTGAATGTAATAAATATAAATGACTATATCATAAACAAGCAATAATAGAAAAATTAGATACATTTGAATATGAAATTTCAAGAATTTCCACAAAGGAAAAGAATTATAAAAAATAATGTCATCCCATACTGTTTACCAAAAAATTACTAAATGTTAATAATAAATAAAAGAAATATTAAAAGAAATTATTTATTGCATGAGAAAGTATTCTACTGCCATATGATTTATTAAATGCAGAACTAAGTAAAAATACTTTTTTCTGTAATAAATAATTAACATTAGTTTTCGCTTTGTGTGTTTTGTCTTTTTCAATATTTATTTTTTCGCGGCATAATGTTTCTGGAGATGTAAATATATAAAATCATTAAAGTATTTGCTCATAATTCGAAATTTTTAGGCATTTTTTTTATTCAAATTAACGTCTTGCAGTTATTTTCTCACATGAAATATTCCCTATGAAACATAATTAAAAACCCCAAGAGAGGATTTAAAAATAAAATCAAAAAATGAAATTTATAAAATTATTTAATTATCTAGAAGGATAAAAAATGAAAAATGTACACAATTTCAGGAAACTAGTGTTCATAAAGATAGTATTCTTTTCCGTTGAATCTTAAGCTCATTAAGTTAAAATATGCCGCTTTTGTGAAAAATACAGTCTTTATAACTAACATTTGCATCCCACTTTAAATATGAGATGCAAAAGTTACGAGCTTTATTTGCCATTCTGAGTAGTAATTACGAAAGCAAACTCCATTTCAAATTTCACTATGCGTGCGTAAATTAAATAATTTTTCCGGGTGTTCTTTTTTCTCTCTCTTTGTTTTTATTCAAGCATATATTTCTTGTTTCATTAAACCGAGTTACAGTAGAACAGATTTAAATTAAGTTTTTTTGGGTTTTTGTTGTAAATCATTTGAATTGCTGAAATAACTTCTACAAATTAAATATCTGATTTAAATTTAACAAGCGTGATTTTTTCTCCCGTGAATCTGAAATTATGGATGGTGTAGGCTTTTATTGAGATGTGACTAGGATAAAAGGCAATTAACTTGTAGACAACTTCATTTTAAGGTATCCGACTACTTTTTTGTGTGTGCGACTTTTTTTTAAAAAAAATAGAGATATGGGGATTTAGTTTTTGTGGTTTTTAGATTTATTTCGTTCATTTTAAGAAAAATATGCTAAAATTAAGAAGAGAAAAAAATTATTACTAATAAAGTGAGAAAAAATTGGTAAATATTTACAAGTTACATAAACGGGGCCCATTTTATACAAAAATTTTAAGGACAAATTTTCAGTTTTTTAACTTTGATGTGTTGCTCTGCTATTCATTTTTGAAATTACCTTCAGGATAAGAGATATTTTAATATTTGGAAAAACTAGAGCACTTTATTTTAGCTATTATATGAAATTGTTTAAAAAAACAGTGATTATGTTCACATAAGGGACTGTAAATTTTGTAAAAAACAGTGATTGATAAATCTGAAGATTAAAGCACTTCTCTACTATTATACAAAACATACGCAAAAAATTTCAGTTAATAAATTTCAAAACATTTTGAGTAATCATTGTCCCCGTTTTAGAATTAAAAAAACACATTTCGAGTAAAGCGCATTTCAAAATAAGACATTTTGTTTAAAGTAGCGGCATCTGCTTAACTAAAAAACTTGTAGTTTTCGTTCTATTGAATGGAAAATAATAAACTTAATATTTTTATAAAGCTTATAAGATGACCTATAAAATAAAATTATAAAAAATGTGTCAATATTTGGCAAAATTCACACTTTTAGAGTAGTCAGATGCCTTAAGAAGAAATATATTTTATTTCTTCCCGACCTGTAATTTACATAATGAAATATTGTTTTCATTGCATGGATTGAGTTCTTTAATAGAAACAAACAATTCAGGGCTCTTAAAAATTTCGAGATTAATCTTACAATATGCATATAGGGTATGCATATAAGAACTTTCGAAATGAATGTAATAAATTAAAATTTCAAAACGCTTATTCACCTTAAGTTTTTATGTATTGTGGTAACTTGAAATATTTTTTTTTGAAAATATATACATGTACTTTTTAAATAATACTAAAGAAAGCTTTATTTAAATTTATTGGATTAAATGAAAAAATTACCCACCAGTGAGAATTTTAATTAAGTATTATTTCAGCAAAATACTGTAAAGATTTAATTTGTATATATTTATCCATTCAATCGTTGCATTTCCTTTTTTTTATATTTCTGTCTATAATTCTAAATAGTTTATTTTAAAGAAACTTAAAGCGCTGAAGTAAACTGAATAGTTAAATAGATGTAAGTATTGTTATATACACTTAAAAATTATTTACATTATTAAATAATAATAAAATTAATACAATAGCAGCTAAAAGAATATATTTTTATGTATTAATGCATTTTTTTCAACTGAGGTTTGCCTCGTTTTTGAAACGATCATTTTTACTTCTGATATATTTTTTATCCAATATCAATTTTTTTTGTTTAATTATTTTATAAATAATATACATTACTAGAAAGCCTAAACAAGCCATTATCTAAAATTCTTCCTTTCCGCTCACATTTAAGTGATTTACAAATAAACGGCTTTTAAAAATCAATTAAAAAAGTAAAATAAGTAATAATGAATAAGTAATATTTCAATCACTTAAAAACACAGTGATTTATTTAAATATTTGTTTATAAATGAACACAAAATTTTATTTCTGTAAAAAAAATGATTTATTTCAATAATTATATAGAGGTTCAACAAGTGAGATAGTTAAAAAAGTACAGGAACTAAAAATCCTCAATAATTGGAATATTTAAATATTGAATTGTTTTACATATATATTTTTGTTTCATTATTAAAATCAGCGTAAAGAATATCGGGTTTCGAACTCAGATCAAGAAAATCATTTGACCCCTAGTAACTTCTTGTTTAATATAGAGGACAAATTTGATTTCACTTCTCCCTCACCCTACATGAAAATATTTGATGGAATCGTAACTTTAATCCATGCTTCGACAAGTAAATCTCCATTCTCTATTTGTAGTTCACTCTCTTTCTTCGGAGATTTATTACTGCTATAATTTTAGATCTTTTATGTCTTTAGTGCAACAATTTTATGATCTTCAATATTTTTGGCTCCAAACATGACTGCTTGATTAAGTATATCATATTATACTTTTAAGAACTTTTATTGATTACATTCACCTGACGCAAATAAAGTATTTACTTTTATTTCCCATCGATTATTTACAACCAATTTCTTTTCACAGAGGGAACTATATGATCCCATAAAAATCATAGTAAGACATATTTTGAATGCAGAAAAGAAAATGTTTCTTCGGCATAGTTTTATGATATCGTATTTTATATCGAATAAATGAAAAGAAAACTCTCTACAGCTTAGGAATGATTTCTCTCCTTAATGGACTGGATTATTCGATATACATGTATCTTCATAAAGTTGCACATTTTTAAAACGGCATGCGTCTCTTTAATGTAGTAAACATTTTCATTTACTTTTATACAGCAGTATGCCAACATACTTTACATGGTTAGATTACGAATTATATTTATCCGAACATAATATGACGTAAAATGAATGTTAGGAACATAAAATTGAAAGTAATTATCAAAATATCTTTCATTAACTTAGACAGTACATCTGACCATCAAAAGTTTTTCCAAAGCTACTTCTTTTTATTAGGTCTACCGGGAAGCTCAACAAAATAAAAAAAATCTTATTGTGTAAAAAATAAAAAAATTAATAATACAACTGTGTGTCATCATTATTTACGATATCTTGTCAGCAGGGAGGCCATAGGTCATGGACCAACAAGGCCCAGGGCCTCACCCTCTGTGGGGACCTATTTAGTTTTCGACTCTGTCTTAATAAGATTATGATTTGGATAATTTGAATGTGGTCAAATATTATTCCCGTACATATTCTTATTTTTGCAAGGACTAAAAAAGTGAGAATCTGAGGGTTCTAGGTTCCGGAAAGTAATGGATGCAACAAATTTTCAAGAGTCCAGCTCTACGAATTTCTGATGAGCCTCCAAAGTAGCAAGTGGCATGGCGTTATCATGAAGCAGTACAATGACCTTCTTATAGAGCAGCGCAAGTTCCTTTGTTTGGAGTGTTGTTTTAAAATTATCCAATCGCTGACAGTACCTATCCGAATTTAGCTTTTCATTCAGTTTCAACAGCTCAAAATGTATTTGTCTTCAATTGTCTCACCAAAAATATGACATTATTTTATTCAGACTCAACTTTGGTTTAGAGATGGAGGGGACAGGATTTTAGAGTTGACAATGTGCCCTTTTTCTTACATTGTTTTGATAGGTAATCTACTTTTCAACCTCAGTTGAAAAGTAGTTTAGTTTCAGTTTCAACCTCAGTTGTCTCATAAAAATCAATAGAGATGCATTTCATGTCCAGGTAAATGAAATGCATCTCTATTGGGTTTTATGCGTATTAGCTTCAATTAACGCATGTGGATAGACTAAATATCCACCACCTGCTTGGAGAAAAATTTTTAATATGTGGCTAGACCTATTAGCTATTGCCCGCGAAAGGGTTAAGTGCATAATTACTTGTCCTAGGAATTTCCGATTACGATTAAATTTGACTGCACTCTCGGCTTATAATATTGCTTGATAGCAAATTGATAGATAAATAAGCTTAATTCTTGTTCTGAAGGGTCGCGACAAAGTAAATGAATTCAAATAAAATAAAAATATGTCAAATGTTTAATCTATATAAGGGTTCATTTTAAAATTATTATGATAATTTTACTAGTTTCTATAGAAAAAAATTCAAGAATCATTAGTTCATTTTGTTAAGACAAAAACATTACGATAAGAAAATAATAAAGATAATATTCTTAGACATTATATCGCTATGAGGATTTGAGAAGAAATAAATTCCATCTTTTTTTTTTGTCCTAAGTACACAAGAAACAAATATAGTATAGTGAAGTGAGAAGCCTATTTGTACACATAATTAGAAAACATTTCGTTCAATCGAGTAACAAATGATAAAAAATACAATTGAACGCATAAAAATAGAAATTATTATATATATATATATATATATATATATATATATATATATACACATAGAAATAGAAATCATTTCTTCATTGAAACAATATTCCGTCTATGCTCTCGAATGTAATTTTGATGTGTTTTTTATCAAAACACCGTACTGAATTACAAATCCAATTTAGAAAATAAATTCTTTAAGTTTGATTATTTTTAAAGTATTCGTACCATGGTACAAAACATCAATCAATAAAAATCAAAGAGGCAAAGCAGTAAACCAATAATATTTTTTGTAACAAACTTTTAAGTTGTTGGAAAAAATTATTGTTTGATAAATATTAAAATAATAATACGTCTATCATCTATTATTTATATTGATTGGATGACAATTATCTTTCAAATAGCATAAATTATTGATAAATGATCCTTATTATTATTGTCATAGATAAATTACTATTCTTTCAAATACCATAAATAAATTAACAAATTACCGTCACCATATTTACTGTAGATTTATCCAAGATGTATTAAACAATAATGCTTTTAAATGTTTTTTATTTTACACCTAGGATTTGAAATTTATTTTTATACCTTAAATAGTACAGGTATTCTTACGTAATAGTACGTAATATATTCTTCTAGATTCCTATTTTTTAAAAAAAATTTAAAACTAAGAGTTTTGAATTTTATTAATAAATTAAAATTATCTTCATTTCAGAAATACACGAGGACACGTAAAAAAGTACAGGAGAACAGTGATTCGCTTCTAGTTTGTGGAAGGTGTGAAACCTGCGAAAATCATTCATTGCATGCAAGTGCAGTATGGTGTAAATTGTTTATCCTCAGAAAAATATACGAATGGATAGAAGAGTTGAAAACAGGGGGAAACTCGATGGGACGTTGAAAGTTCAGGCAGTCCATCAACGTCAATCATTGAGGGTCGTCATCGATGAGAGTATTGAGATGGAAAGGATGACAAGTATTCAGTACAGTGATCACACCTTCCGCAAACAAAAAGCACATGAATGCTTTTCTTTCCTATTTGGTACAGATGGGCAACGGAGCCTCCATGTTGAACGGTCTCCTACACGTTTAGGACTACAAGAAGAAAAAAGTGACACGTTGTACAGAAGTGTTGCCGAGTTATCCATCACCCCTCATTTGGCACTATTGCCAAACCTTGGAAAGAGAAATTGCAAAAGTTCCTTTACTTTTTGCCTTACCCGTGTAATATCCATAAATGAATTCTGAGGTAACTGATTTAGAAGCTTCGAACATTATAATTTGTTGATATTTCTTTTAAATGATGTGTTAGGTAAAATGGTTAAGATTGATGGTTCATGGAGGAGATAATCCCAGAAATTATAAATTCTTGGCTACACTCTTGATATTCAGAATTGGAGAATGTTGGATTTCCAAGCTATTTTTGAAATGGTGTAACCATACGTATAGCCTGAACGGACATTTCCTGATAAATTAAAATGAAATTGTTAAATTGTTGAATTGTAATTGAAAATTGTTAAATTGTTGAATTGTAATTGAAAATTGTTAAATTGTTGAATTGTAATTGAAAATTGTTAAATTGTTGAATTGTTGAATTGTAATTGAAAATTGTTAAATTGTTGAATTGTAATTGAAAATTGTTAAATTGTTGAATTGTAATTGAAAATTGCTAAATTGTTGAATTGTAATTGAAAATTGCTAAATTGTTGAATTGTAATTGAAAATTGCTAAATTGTTGAATTGTAATTGAAAATTGCTAAATTGTTGAATTGTAATTGAAAATTGCTAAATTGTTGAATTGTAATTGAAAATTGCTAAATTGTTGAATTGTAATTGAAAATTGCTAAATTGTTGAATTGTAATTGAAAATTGCTAAATTGTTGAATTGTAATTGAAAATTGTTAAATTGTTGAATTGTAATTGAAAATTGTTAAATTGTTGAATTGTAATTGAAAATTGTTAAATTGTTGAATTGTAATTGAAAATTGTTAATTTGTTGAATTGTAATTGAAAATTGTTAAATTGTAAGTGAAAACTATTAAGTCGTTGGATTGTAATTGAAAATTGTTAATTTTCATCGTTCAAGATGCATAAATATACGAGGTATGTATGTTTTTAAGAATAAACAGTCTTAAGTTTTATCATATTCTAAAAGAATTTATTTTTATGATCTTTCTAAATTATTACAGCCTTTTTTTATACGTATGGAATAATTCTTGTATTTTATTGATACATATAAAGGCTTCGTATTCATTTTCTTGTTTCTGCTATATAACGTAAAGATAAATGTTATTTTTCAACTTTTTTTAAAATCATAGTGTACTTTGTTTAACTGTACTGTGTACCCGATGTTTTCAACTAACTATAATTATGTAATGAATTTCAATGAATCAATACTTTTTATTTTTCATTACCTCAAGATATATTTCCGTGACTTAATTTTTCCTTCAGGAATCAATTCCGAAATTCTATGTACCATCCACTTTTTTATAAATGTTCTCTTTCTGTATCTATAAATAATTTTCATATATTCATTTAAAATCATGATGCAGGAAGACATTAACATTAATAATACATTGCAGGCGCCATTTTAAAGTTGAATGGCATAATGTCTGTTCCTGGAAGCAAAACAAATATTTCCCCGCGCTGATGTTTCCTTTCTACTGACCAGGTACGTGTTTACTATTTTGGGATCATTCTTGAAGATATATTAATAGAAGTTGAGAGTCAACGACAGTTTCAATATTTCGTCTCAGTAAGCGCGAGATGGAATGATAAATAAAATAAATACGTGCAAAAAAGGGATTCTCAATGATCGATTGTTCCAGGGAATCGGGAAAAACGCTTCGACTGTCAAACGTCACTTAACGATGAGTAACATCATCGATCAAAAAATCCATTTTGAGAGCCAGTTTTTTTTTACTCGGTTCAATATGCTTCTCTTTTTTTCTGCAGTATTTATCTTGCCGAAACTCTTCAAATTTCAGAATACCTTTCAAACATCAATATTAATTACTCTTATATCTCGGGGAAGAATTGTATCGTCTAGAAAAAAAACTTTTTCTACAGTTCGTTAAATATTGACATCGATTTCATATGAAGGGAAAATTGTGAAGGGATGGGATACTTTTTTTTAAAACTAAAAGAGTTCTGAGTTTAAGAAACTATAATTAAATCCAGTGATTTATTTAAACTTATGAACATAGTTCCGTGACTCTTAATAAAGTGACAAGCAATTTTCCGTGTAGTGTATTATATAATTAAACTAGCCGTTAACAGTCCGTTTCGTGGGGTATTTTATGATGTTATATACTTATATGGTGGTTACAAATTATTGATATCAAAGTCCTTTAATACAGCGTTTGATTATAACGAAAAACATTTTAATATCCCTCCCCTCTTGATTATATAAAAAAGGAGAACACTTCAGTTTCAAAAGGGTGTCCCCGAATACCGTGTACAAACTTAGAGGGAAGGTAGAGAACATCGACCGGAACTATATCCACACCAAAAATCATGGGCGGAAAGCGATAGGAGGCGTTCTACGCAAACTCGCAAGGTCCATAAGTGTGTCTTCCTCATTTCAAACACGGGCAGGAAGCGATGAACATGAATCATTATACGAAAGCCGAGTTGTCTGTTATCCACCTCTTCCACAGCCCAGCCAATGGAATAGAAGTGCTGCTGTTGGGTTGTATGGAGAAAGATATCCAACGAGGTGGCAAATGAATCATCAAACGTTCACTCCGCTGCATGAAAACATGGTGGAACATGGATCTTTCAGAACCACGATTGAAGGTTTTTTTTAGGGGGAGGGGGCACGAACACCCATTTTCGAAGAGGGTGCGTTACATGCTGTAGACCGAAATCTCGGTACCAGTGTACGGGCGCTTGCCGTTGCAACCGAAAGATATCTAACATCTGTCCATCGTGTGCGGGCATACATGGTAATGGCCGCAATTTCGAACACATCCTGTGATGCTTTTATGCCATACTTTTTTATTTATTAGTGTTTTTGTGTGTGCAATAAATCATATTACACTGCATTCTGTGTTAGGGCCTTACTGTCTTTCTGTCTCTTTATCTCGTTATAGTTACGTCTCCGCTCATGCTTTCCTGTGTAATTATGGTTACTCAGGATGTTCTTCCCCAAAGTTTGTACACGGCATTCGGGGATACCCTGTGTATTATAATTATCATTTTCGCCTTCTAACCCTCTCCCCCAAAATCTATTTCGGTAAAACCCAATTTGAGCTCTGCTCCACATAATAAGCAAACTTAACAAACTTCAAGACTGGAAGTCTAATGGATCAAAGACAGGACTTTTTTACCTATATCCCCCGCAATCCTTTTGCGAGTCTATTTCCATAAAATCCGTTCTTAGCGGACTTCTATTTAACAAAAGAAATGTGTTTGCTGAATTTCAAGTTTGTAGAACAAATGTTTTAAATACGAGAATTTTTATCTATAACCGATTGTACCGGACCTTTACTCAACAACAAAAGACCTTCTTACCAAATTTTAAGCATGTAGTTCTAATAATTCAAAAAACACGAATATTTATCTATAACGAAACTTTACTCCTCACGACACGAGTGCTTTTCCCAAAATATTATACCAAAACTCTCATTTATCAAGCTTTAAATTGAACAACCATTTCCCTTAGACTATGCTTACGTATTCTGTAAACTTATATTTCCAAATTCTACAAACTGAATAAGATATGATTATTATGAAAACACGCACCTCTTGTACTGTACACTAGTAAGTACCTTTTTGTTATATCCATGTAAACAATCCAGTAATGTAGGTGATAAAACAAACTTAATGAGTTCCGTTTATAGTGGACAACTTTTTTAGTAAATAAACTAATGAGAGTACTAATGATTATACTTCCTTTCTTCAAAGCAACCAAACAAAAATTATTCTAGAAGATGAGCCAGAATAAGCAAAAGTATGAGATATCGTCTCTTACCCTAAAAAAAATTCTGAATTTTCATTAAAAGTCATATGAAATATTTTTTTTAAATTTAAATTACCTAAATTTTTATGATTTATTAATTTTATTTATGATAACTATGATTTTTCAAGTAATAAATTAATATGCGACAATCCAGATAATAAAGCAAATTAATGAATTATATACATATAGTGCTTACATTTTTTTTATACTGCCAAATAGAGATTATTCTTAATGGTCTAGAGAGAAAATAGCTCCAAGATATATAGTCTTCTGATGAAATAAAACCTGAATTTCGATTAAAAAATATCAGGAATCATCTAAACACAAAGACATTACTTTAAAAAATTGCATTATTATATATAAGCAATTTTGTATTTATTTCCCCCCTTAAATTTCAAAAATAAAAATGCGCCTGAAATGCTTAAAATATCGGCTATGTTAATATGTTTTTCTTGGTCGTAATGTTAGGTTTGCACAACAAAAGATGAAGAGAATAATCATGCATTATTCTTATTACATGAATTATGTACAATATTACTATTATATACAATACTATAAATTATAACTATAATATTATTCTCAAATACCACATATACGTTACATTATTACTATTGTTTTAACCAAAATGATGTTTTAAATAGACAGGATTCATATTTGCACGTAAAAATCTTTACTTGTTTTACAAGTTCAAATCCTATCTCTAATGAAAGAAATTAACATTATTAAGGTGTTAATTAGTTGCAATAAAGTCATCCTAGAAAAACATAACAGATTTTATAAATATGTATATTTCATGAGATTATTCTTAAGATCAATTCTTAAAAATATACTTCTTACATTTTTGTAAAACTCTTTTCCTCTAACGGAATATTATTTTTTGTGTGTGAAGGCCTCTATGCAGTGCAATTCAATCAGCTTAAAAATTGTTAACAGTTTTTTAACAAGTAAAATTACAAAAAAATTAAAGTCAATTCATACTCTGGTCAACAAAGAAAATTTTATTTTGTCTACTTTTTATCAAATAATTACAATTAATATAAATATGTATGTACACATGACAGAATCAAAATATTAAGTGACCTGTTTTCCTTTTTATATATGACGCTGAACTACTATATTTGTGTTTTACTATTTTTTCATTATTTAAATTGTTTAATGAATTAATATTTAAAAAACCTGTAGTATTAACATCAAGTGTTATCCACTACCAGTTTTAAAAAAATGTATTTGAATTTAAGTGTATGAATAAAAAGCATTTTATTAACGATTGAGGTTTTGAACAAGATATGTATATATATAGAGAGAGAGAGAGATTACTAATATTAAGAATTGAAAAAAAGGGATCCGCGTATAAGTTTGGGGTAATAAATAATAACAGCTTCACTTAAAAGTTACTGTTTTTCAAAAAATTTGTTAAATAAAATAGTAAACTTTAGGGGTGATAATATTTGAAAATGAGAATGCGGGATAAAAGAGAGCGATTATGTTATATTCATTAATTTCTTCCCAAATAAATTTTAATTTCATGGATTTTGCAGAAAAGCGTGGTTAAGATAGAATCTTTATCGTTACGAAAAAATTTCATATGAACAAATAAGAACAAAATTCAAAAAGTTCTCTTGTATGTGCATTATCAAATCATAAGTATTTCATTAAGGTGCGTTTACATGCAAGAAATGTTTTTGTCATTTTATCATAGCTAAAGTTAACTATCAATAACAAGTCATGTTTTCGTTATTGTTATAGTCTTAAAATCAAATAGAATATACAGAACAAATTTAAAGTTTATCACAAAATGATTTTGTTTCTCAAAGGCATGATTAATGTTAAACAAATGGGTATTTGAACTCAAAAGATTATTTTACAAATCACAATCCCCTTTACATTTCTCTTATCTGATTAATACATAAAAGGCAAATAAATGAAAACTACATTAATCTGAATTATTGATGTTAAATTATCTCAAAGTTCTTTAGAAAAGGCTTCGAATTTTTTATTAGAACGAAAGAAATTCCTCCCAAAGCCCAGATTCTAAATTTTCTTTCTTCCTTCCACCCAACATCTTAAACAAGGAGAGATATGAGACAACTACGGGCAGTGATTTATTTTACTATCCTCATCTAGTACGAACTAGATGGTTTAAGGATCATATTCATAACATATATAAAAGACCTTGACACTCCTGACGTCTTCCATTTCGTAAGATTCCCTTCCCTTTTTTCTTTAAGTTTTGATCGTCTTGTTTTGAAATATCAACTCACAACTTTCATAAACGAGGCTATTTCACCAAAGGAAAGGGAGCCACTTTCCCGAAAATGTTACACTTGAAGTAAAATTTAGGTTCAAAACTCTTCAAAGTAGATGGACTCAAACAAACTTCTCCTGGAGATACGCAAATGACCTTTATCCTAAATCCTTGGTATCTTTTTTAGAAACGTTCGATTTTTTGTTTTCACTTTCTTTAAAAGTGGGTTCTTTAAATAGCTACTATTTTTCTTGTGTTTTTGAAACAAACAAGATATTTTAAGAAAAGTATGCACTCTTATACACACACATACACACACACACACACATATATATGTGTGTGTGTGTGTGTGTGTGTGTGTGTGTGTGTGTGTGTGTGTGTGTGTGTGTGTGTGTGTGTGTGTGTGTGTGTGTGTGTGTGTGTGTGTGTGTGTGTGTGTGTATGTGTGTGTGTGTATGTGTGTGTGTGTGTGTGTGTGTGTGTGTGTGTGTGTGTGTGTGTGTGTGTGTGTGTGTGTGTGTGTGTGTGTGTGTGTGTGTGTGTGTGTGTGTGTGTGTGTGTGTGTGTGTGTGTGTGTGTGTGTGTGTGTGTGTGTGTGTGTGTGTGTGTGTGTGTGTGTGTGTGTGTGTGTGTGTGTGTGTGTGTGTGTGTGTGTGTGTGTGTGTGTTTGTGTGTGTGTGTGTGTGTGTGTGTGTGTGTGTGTGTGTGTGTGTGTGTGTGTGTGTGTGTGTGTGTGTGTGTGTGTGTAAGGTTACGGCCGAGTTGTCTTAATTTGTCGAGTGTTAGTAGGGTTTCAGGAAAAACATCTTCAGTGGACGTGCATCTTTTTTATTATGACACACACATCAAACACTTAGGACAAAATAGCGGTGCATTTTCACGTAGATAAGACAAATTTGCGACGATTACAAAGCAAAGCGGAGAAAGAGACAAGAAGCAGCGACATGTCAGGGAACAAAACACAAAGAGAAAGAGAGCGACCACACACGAGTTTCGGCTTTTATACCAGCAGTGGCAAGCGCGCGACTATTATGTAATATTAGTTCTAATTGGATGCAATGGGCGGAACAGGGATTTTTCTAAAACTCGTTGATTACGATTACGATTAAAGTATTATTTTTAAAGCAAAGAATTAAAGTTTGTGTAAATATTAGGAAAAAGAGTTAACAAAAGTATGCTAGAGGGAATTATTGCATTTATATATATATATATATATATATATATATATGCATATATGTGTGTGTGTAATAAATCAATAATTTAATATGTAATAGTTCTTCAATTATTTAATATCCAGTCCTTCAGGACAACCGTGTAATTATTTTGATTGGTTACACGCCTACCGAGGTCTTTTGAAACTATCCATCCACCTCCAAAATCACGTGATATCCCGCTTCAATTAAAGAGTAAGACCCTGAAATCCCACTCTCTCACTCTTTGCTCTGCTCTCTGTAAACATGTAGCCAGCTAGCTGCCGCGCTTTGTGTGTTTGTTTGTTGTCTTTGTTATGTGTAGTGTCGTCCACACACACACACATGTAATATGCCTATATGTTTCAAGATGTAATAAATTGGAGTTTAATAAATTACAAGACTGCCTCTTCATTACTACAGTAATCGTCCACGTAATGCAAGAATCACTCACCACCGGCCGCACCCTATCTTTTCGTTCGTAATAACATCCACTCACCACGATAAACTATGCCACACTCTAAGTTTTATTATACACACACACACACACACACACACACACACACATATATATATATATATATATATATATATATATATATATATATATATATATGTTCTTTTTAGAATAATATTTGTAATATTTACTCTCTCAAGAGTCATTTATATATATTTTTCTTTTAAATATTTATTTGATTCTTTTTTTTCAAATGTGTGTTTGTTACTTGGTTTTAATTTACGCTGTACTCTGAAACAACACAAGAGCGATTGGCAACGAGCTCATTTTTATGAACAACGGTCAAGTGACGAGGACACCAGAGCTGGAATTTCCCCACCAAACTTCCACATCCCATCTTTGGAGGACTTAGAGCCTCTATGGATTTAATGTGAATCAGCCTGTCTATACGGTGGGTTTTCAGTGGCACGAGGTTTCGAACCAGCGATTCGTAAACACCGACTATGATTTTACGAACATAACCGCTTAGCTACCGCAGCCACCTTAAATTGTATTTAAAAAAGTATCCAGTTGTAAATAGTTGTAATAAATAATTCTATGCTCTTTAATTTTTTTAAAATTTCTTAAAAAAGTAAAAACTATGAATTAAAACACCGTAATACGTGTAAAACTTGTAAACTAAATACAGTCCAGTCAACACCATAAAATGGAAATTTTACAGATTACATTGAGGTATTCGACTACGTTCAGAACCGTGATTTTGCAAAAACGTATAAATGGATAATACTTATGATATTTAGTGTCACTTAAATTAGAAAACGTATATAAAATTGTTTTAAGAATATTACAACAGTAAAAATTATTAAAGTACAATATTTTGACTGAAAATCAACATAGACTGATCAATTTTCAAAACATCCTCCTTTTATGAAAAATGCTTCTATTAAAATAATATTTTGCCTGTATGTAGCTCAGACCTCTGTACAGAGGCTCAACTAGAATTTTTGAAATATATAACTTAGAAGTGGATTTATCCATGTTTTACTACAACAGAGGTTAGTAATTTTAAGAAAAAAACGCCGAAAAATTATTTCAATTGTTAGTAAATCTGAAAACAATGTGTATGTTTCAAAAATCCTAGTTCAGACTCTCTGGAGAAGTCTTTACTTTATATAAGCAAAATATTATTATTATAGAAGCAGTTTTCATAAAAGGAGAAGGTTTTGGAAAAAAATGTTATACTAAGTTAATTTTTCGCCAAAATGTTGTATTTAAATAATTTTTTGTCATAATGTCCTTAAAACAATTTTATAAATGTATTCTAATTTAAGTGACACTAATTATCATGAAAAATATCAATTATTCACTTTTTTAAAATCACGATTCTGAACGTTGTTGTGGATACCTTAACTTTTCTATCACTATTTTAAACTATTTAAGGATTTAATTTTCTTCCAAAATTTTTTGTTGGATGTTTGTTAATGATTATACATTAAACTCTGAATAAAACACTCTAATTCTTTCGTAAACACGACTAATATTTCTCTTTAGGAAACTTAAGCTCTAACTGGGGACTTTACAACACTGGCAACATTTTTGTTTTTAAACATGACCTCAATGAAAGGGCATTTTATTGTATTACGCTGCTCTCATTGTTAATGTAATCACAATTATGGCAAACCACAAGCCAGACAAGCAAACTTGGTTTGTGGAACATGTACTAAGATTATTGTAGAGCAAATGTTTGTACTGCAAACCTTGAAATTGCACGGATAAAAATAATTAATGGGTAACATTTTGTGTTTAATCTCATTTAATGCAAGATAAAGGAAGTAATGAATTTAATGCATTCGTAGAGTAGTTCTTTAAATAATAGAGTTTCCATTCAATTATTCTGTCGTTTATCATTTAATATATATCTACTCTATATCTCTTTTTATTATTTATACTCGATAAATATGGAATATTTCATTCATATTTATTTAAATTTACAATTACAAATATTTGCTCAAGTATGTGTGAGTGGACGCAAAACTTTCATTTCATTTTTTCTGTTCCGAATGAATTCTAAATACATATAAATAAATAGTATGTTAATGTTCTCTACAAGTTAAGCATATATTTTGAAAGTAATAAAAGTATGATCTGCGGAATTTCTAAAAATAACTTATCAAATGCATGACAATGAGCAATGAAGTAGAAGATATTCTTAGTAGGACTAATAATTTAAGATTTTTATATCTTATTATTTTTATCTAACTATCGGAATAATTAAGTCTGATATCAGCACTTCCATTTTAAAAATTTCAATAAATATTCAGAATTAGAGAATATATATGTATCAATTAAATCATTAATAGAAAAAGTAATAATTCTATAGTGCGATTTTGAAAAAATAATCCAATTTGAGAAACTTTAAAATAATTACTAAAATAATATACGTTTTTCTGTGTGTGTGTCGTTTCTACTATAAATAATAAGTGAAAAATGCAGTTTAAAAATGTGTGGTTTATAGAAAAATATAGAATCTAAAGAACCAATTTTAAATGCAAAGTATTTAGTTTTGGTGGAGAAGGATTAACGTAATAAAAAAAAAGAAGCGCCATTAAAAAGTACTAAATCCTTGAACATAGAAATATCGTTAAACCACTAATAAATTATCCAGTTGAGTAACATTAATGTTAATGATAGGAAACTGTAAATCGAATTTATATTCCATAAAGCTGTTCTTCTTTTTCTGTAAACCATTGATAATATTCTTTATAGAATAAAAGAATTAAAACAACAGCAACAACTAAGGGATTGCATCTTATTTGGAGTGGTGGTAAAAAATAAAGTGTTTCTTTACTCGAAGCTAAAAAAATTATCCTGAAAGTAAAGCACTTGAAATTTTTGAGAAGTATCTCTATATTCTTTAGGGATCTATAAAACGCTTTTGATTGCAACTTATTACAAGAAAGGTACAGCATCTTGGTGAATTCCGTTACAATGCCGACATAAGCCTGTGATGAAACTTAATTGAAAAATAGACTAAATTTTTTCATTATTCTGTTTTCTATTTTATGATGGTCTTATTTATTTCCAGCTTATAAACCGATTTTATAATAAAGGCTTTGGATGTGACGTAACAACTCTATTTTATTATTTATTTAGTTTTGTTAAATATTTTTCCTTCAAAATCTTGCAATTTTAAAAACTTTTATCTTTTTTTCTTTATAAAGATTTAATTAAATTCCTAGAATCCAGTTCAACAAATAGCTTTTTCATCTTCTTAAATGTATAAATCAGAAGTAATTTGCTTAGATATTCATTTATAAAGTTGATAATAGTATTTTGGTTTTTAAATTTCTAAAATAATTTTGATATTCAAATAAGGAAATGTTTTGGAATGTTTTGAATTAGCCTTCTCAATGGATCACTACTATGAATTTCTTACTTTTAAAACACAGTAGAACGCGATACACATGACACTTAAAATCATACCTTTACCTGCTAACTAAACCATATGGTTTGAAATCTATTTCAATTTAAGCGTGCATTTCAAATGATGGTTTTTCTCAAAATAATATGAAATTCATTAATTAAATGCTCTATGTGCAGGCGGGCATCATCATGTTGAATAGAAATTCAGGGATCCGTAAAGGAAGATTAACTTTACAGAGCAAAAAAGATGTGAAATAGCAACCTATATTGTAACCCTTTTTTATCGGGCTTTGTAGCAGATGACAAACAGGTGAGCATTACACAGCCAAATTCAACAAATGCATTTGCTGAACGTTGGACCTAATTTCTAAGCGAGATTTCTCAAAGACTTCATTCCAATCTTTGAGATTTCGAGTCGAAAACGACAGGCACAACTGCAAGCGCACCTGGTGTTATGAAATGTCATGGGTCCAATCGGCGCAATGACCTTTTGTGACCTAAGGCATCATTTTTTGAGTCAAAACAACCACTAGCATCCGAATTACACGTTTGACCATTGCTAAACGTACATCGAGGCTGTGTTCGTAGATCGAATGATCGCTCTGTCATCAGTTTCTGTTGATGTTCTCAGTCGACCGCTGCTTTTTTGACGCTCGGTATAGTCAGAGTTCACCAATCCTGTCAGCATCGTTGAATACTATCATTTCTCCGACCTAAATGTTGGTCGATCCAGTGCTTTGACCATCCTGCTTCCTTTAGTCGAGTTGTACGTTTTCTCTCAAGCAGTGACGTCTGCTCATATTGTTCGTGAACCTTTTTGCTTGGCTGTGGTACAGCCACATCGATTGACAGAGCGATATTCCTATGTATTGGTTGATTGCTTTTTAACAATAGAACGTCCAGGATTTCGATTACCCTTAAACGTCCATAGGTATCGTTTCGACACCGCTGTATAAAATATATAAAATAATTGTTTTAACTAAATAAATTCAGGGCTATTGTTCACAAAGATTTAGTTTTAAGACTTTTCAGTATTGTTTCATGAAATTATCACATATTATAACCCTTTATATCATAAAAAAACTGACGGTGACATTATGTTTCGTGGAGCTTGCAGAAATATTGCTTTGTCGCAAGACATTTCAAATCGCAAATCTGCCAGAAACATTATTCCTATTATGCAGTATCCAATCTGTACCATCCCTAGCGGCATATATATCAGGATTTACTGCAATATTATTAATTACATCTGCACTTTCTTCAGATTCTTTGCAGTCACTTTAACTCAATCGTATGTCTTCATCGGAATCTAAATTAGAAAAAAACATCTCATCACCATTCGGCTCATTCTCAGAAAGCTCTTGCTACAAATTAGCAATTTCATCTTGGCTTAGACATTTTCTTCGAGTCATCCTTTCACGGTGTCTGCAGGGTGGGCTTTCAGGGGTCACTAATTTTGAAAAAATCGAATGAAATTTTTGTATAACAGATAAGCAAATTCTATGTAACGAAACACTTAGACACAACGATTTTAGAATAATTGATTTTTTTTCCACTGTTAACCCAATAACACTACATTCATGGTCAAATAAATATGCGGTAGAACTTTGAGAATTTTTTTTTTGCTAATGGTATCTACTTATTGAACTATACTTTGATGAACGATAGCTATTAAGATGATAAACTGCCTTGGTGTCAAAATGACACCAGCGGACGTTCTAGGTATATTTAGTTGAAAACTCACTGCTAATTTACCTATAACCATAAAAATTTTCTGTGTAATCACCAGGAAAAATAGTTAAAAGTCATGAAAACTTTCCAAATTCCCTTATTTCAAAAATCCGAAAAAGAGAACAAAGTAAACAAACACTGGTGTCCAACTGACACTGACAGATATTCTAGTATTAATGTGGCATTTCGAAGCTACACAACAGTTATTGGCGAAGCACGTCGTATTTCTGAATGACTGTCTAATGACGTGAATGAGACCTTAGCTGGTACTACATTCTCCAAAAGTCCACACCATGCTAACTTAAAGACAGAACCTCTATAGATTTATGTTTCATTAGCTTTTTTATACATGGAGAGTCTTTAGTGATACCATGCCAAGAATCTATAACTAGAGAGTTTGAAAGCAAGGCCTTTTTTACCTAAAAAGGTCATATATTTGCATGGAAGTTATGTTTTAAAATTTGAGTATGTGTGTTCTGTATTTTATACAGCATTTGGTTTTTCCATTCGAATGCACTGGAGCTTTAGCTAGTCATCTAGTGACAGCCAAAAATTAATAATTTCCATTTTATAAAGTAAAACATATGCATAAATAGCTACGTTACATTAGGTCCCCTTAAAAATAATGCATCGCTTTTCATGATATAAACTGTATTTGTCAAAGTAAAACAACCAAAATAGGCATTTTAAACATACTTTTATGCTACATGCTAATACATTGAAATTAAGAATGTTCGACGAAATGTTTCTTACAAAAGTAAATAAAGAAAATTCAGAAACACTAATGCATAATAAAAATGAAGTGAAAAGCATAATTTTTTTAAAAAAAAACTTAATATAGTAAACTCTGGGAAAGATGGATCGGCATAAATTTGAGAATTGACAGAACCAAAGCATCTTAGGCGTTGTTGTCATGAGAAAAGAACTGCATGATGAATAGGCTGACAACACTTTCTAAAGGCATTTAATAATTTTACAATGAACACTTCTACAGTAATTGAAAGAGGTTCTCAAAGAAGCGTTCTCACTTCCAAACAAAATTATTTCTTTGGATTTACCAAATCAATCATCCGATGTCTAGGAAAAATTCAGCACCTATTTTGATTGAAAGTTTCATCTTCTTTAAAGAAGATTGTAAATAATGTTATTACAACGTATTAAACTGAAAAAAGAGAAAGATGAATTCTTTAAAATTATGAGATTAAGGCTTCGTGTATATGTGTGTATGAATGATACAATATTTAACTAGAATCATATTTAAATGTTCAAACTGATTAAAATTTACTTGAATAATGTAAAAGGTAGTTTCTTGAAAAAGAATATGCATATATCTTATTATTACTACAATAGTCATTTTGAAATAGGTATATAAAAATTCTAAAGAGAGTAGAAACCTCCAGATTATTCTGAATGACACATTGACACATAATTTCTCTAGATATTTAATAATTAAAATGAACAGTAACTTTTTAAAAAAAAGTTTCTTCTCTCACTATGTGTTTTCCCCTTCTCAGAAACAATGAAACTCCACGTTTAATGTTATAAGTCAAGTCTCAATATTTTTTTAAAAGTTCACTTTGTATCAAAATAGAGTTATTGTTATTAGTTATACAAACTTTTTTATAACTATTAAGAGCAAAAGTTTATGAAAAATTTTCAATATTTTGCACAAAACAGTTTTTAAAACTATTGTTTTTACTCCCCAAAAAATTCATAATTAGTGCCTACCAGAACCAGAACTTCTCTCTCTATTAGTACTTTTTTCATTAAATTATTCTCTAATATACTCTTTTGCATTCTTTTTATTCTTGCTTCTTTAATTTTAATTATTTATTTTTGTAAAAACTCCATAATTTTCTACCTATTTTTTTCGATCAGCACCTTCCATTGCCTTAGCAGTGTAGAATCCACGAAATATCTCTTATGTTGGAAAAACGTGGGATTTAATTATGTTTCTTTGATTAAAAAGGGGTCTCAGGGATGTTAAATTTGCCTCGAAAACTGAAAATATAAACATTATTCGACCAGATATAATCCTTTGTAGTTAAAATTAAATGATTCGATGGTGTACACATTGTTAATAAAAAAGGATGTTACAAAAATGCAAATTGGATAAAATATAATCAAATATTTTTAAATTTTAAGCACATGGAAATAAGAAACATTTCTGTAAAAATTATCAAATAAATTTTACGTTGCGCATGATATTTTTTGAAGTAGTAGCTGTTGATATAGAATTATATAGAATTTTAAAATGCATCATACTTTTTAAGCCCTATCTAATTTTAGTAGTGTACATATTCTTTATTTAAAATTTTTTGAAAAATATTAAAATTAAAAAAATCTAAAAAATATAATGTTTTACTTTTTTAAAAAATATTATTTATTACTCTATACACATTATTTGCTACAGTGTAATGAGGATATATTTTTCTTTATATATCAACTTTTTTGCTGGTAGTTAGAGCTAATATTTTAGAAAATATCACGCGTAACATATTGATCACCAAAATGTTTCTTATTTTCTGATGCTTATAATTTTTAAAACTATGATTATATTTTAAACATTTTACACTTTTTTGAGACATCATTCTATAATGTGTAAATTAATCGAATTATTTAAAATTAACCTCAAAGAATTGTATCTAATTGAAAATTGTTCATATTTTCAGTTCTCGATTCAAAATTAACACCCCTGGAAACCCTTTTAAAATAATCAAAAAACAGTGTAATATATAATTTACAATATCAATTCTTGTTGTTGTTTTCTGATGCCACCTGTCTGACGTAGTCAGATCGAGGCCCACGAAATTCATCGTGTCATGGGCAAGAGGTACGCCTGTCGTTGGCCTTGAGCACCATACAGGTGACAGTACGATTTAGCTCGGCGAAATTCCCCGAAGGGACGATAGATGGCGACACGACCTCTATCTCCACCTCCACAATTTCTGAATGTAAACTGAAGGGGAGGGAAATATTCTCCAGTCTCTGCGCTCGTGATTAAGCCCACAAGACTACGGACCCACTGATTTAACGAGCACGTACTCCGTGTGTACTCGAAGGGTGTTTGGTGGCATCGGGCATCGAACCCAGGCCTTCCAGTCTGGAGTCCGATGCTCTAACCACTAGGCTACCCACCGCCCACAATATCAATTCTAGTACTTATCATTACAAAACATTTGGATTCATTAAGTAAATAAGTAGCAGCCTGTGTGTATATGAAATATTTAATCATTTAATTGAAAGTTAAAATTAAAGTTACGAACTGGTTAAATGAGAACCACAATCATAGACCCTCATTTATAGCTCAAGGACCCCCAATTTTTTTTCTGTTGATGTAGACCCTTTGCAGTCCATTGTAGACCCCTTTTAATTGATACAGACCAGTTTGGGAATCACTTGTTTCGAAGATAACAGCTAACCCCATGCCTCATACAACTAGAGCATAATTATTTACTGCATGTATTGTATATGAAAATGTTTTCGAACAGTGAAATGCTCAACACTTGTTTCGCGTGAGGTTAAATGTGATTTTTGGCAGAAAACAACGAAGAAAGTGTAAAATGAAGGAAGTGCTGCTTTTACCGAAAAACTCAATATGAAAGACGTCTGCTACATGTGAATCGTAGCGTGGGACTCGCTTGAAAGACAGAGCCTGAAAAATGCTTGGAATAAGCTGTGGCCAGATTTAGAAGGCGAAAAAGACTTCAATGACTACCACAGGGAGAGAATACCGACTTTGTCCAATCGATCCCAGGATTTCAAGAATGCGATGAACACACAAGATGTAGAAACCTGAATGCATGTGATACAGAAGACTGTGGATTTCAAATGCTATATGATAATGAGATTGTGACTTCCATACAAGAAGAATCCGACCCGGTCGACGATCAAATGGATGAAGATGAGGACAACAACAACAACGAAAGTAGCAAGGGTCCATCAAATGCTGACGCGTTTCCTGCGTTAAAGACAGCTATGGAGTGGTACGAACAACAATCAGAGGGTTGTTTTACTCAATTACTGCTTCTCAAGAGAATCAGAGACCTTACAGCGAAAAAACGAAGGTGTATAATGGTACAGTGAAAATAAGTGATTATTTTCCATAATAAAGGTAAAACAGTGACATTTTTCACCTATTTTGCTTTTTCTACAAGCACGTTTCCCGCATGTGATAATTTTCAATATTAGTATAATGTCCGGTTTTATATACTGTATGGATTGCATTCGGTTTTCGGTTATCCGAACAGTGTCCAGTTCCAATTGATTCGGATAAACGACGTTCTACTTTACCTCTTTAAAGCAATTTATGAATAAAAATGAGTTTCTGAAGCACGCAGTATAAGAATATTTGACATTTGCTACATATCTTATCCATTCCTAGAATTCTAATTTTCAGTGATGCACACACATCAAATGGAAAAGACATAAATTTCCTCATTTTTACAAAGAGTTTCCCAATTTAGAATCTTATTCCTCGATAATTCTAATGACTCGCACTTTTACCTAAGTGCACAAGTTCTACTTTCCTTCGACAAACGATAATGAGGAAAGGCTAAATGTTGATCTCCAGGATTACATATCACATCTATCGTTTGTTGAAGATTCCTTCAGTGCATTAATGATGCACTCTAAAAGAAGGTAAGGTATCATTTGGCGATGAACAAATTTAAGACAAACGACTGCATTAGAAGAGCAAAGTTGATCTTGCATTCTTGCATTCATATTATATGGATGCATCACCTAATAGTTATCTAGGAGTTTGTGTTTAAGATGCCTCATTAAAAGTATAAAAGTTATTTATTATGTGATTTCGTTCTAGGTTTATGTTTTAAAAATAAAAACAATAAATATATATTTATTGTTTTCATGGATTTATCAATAATTTTTTAAATAAATTATTCTAGTAAATATTACGTACTTCATTCCTGTTCTCTTAGTATATAACAAAGCATTCATAAATTTAAAGGTCCACTCAGCAAGATGTCCACCTTCAAAATTTGGAGTGGAGCCAAGCCACACAAAACACATGCTATCACTTTCATGATGCTCACAGTCATGGCTAACAACTGGGGTACAACTAGCCCCTTGTCACGATGAATTTCGAGGGTCTTGATCTGACACCGTCGATCAGGTGGTATAAGCAGCAGCATTTTAAATATTAATGCTCCTATTGAGTTTTTATAACGAAAAGAATGAATTGTTAATTAATTTTCAACATGATTTATCTTTCTTTAGGAATCATACAGGTCAGTAAAGACATTTATATCAATTTATATTGTAATTTTAATTCTGATTTTATCAATCGATAATCATAAACATATTTTGGTGATTCAAAAAGTCCACGGTAGCCTAGTGGACAAGGTAAACGACTTGTGATCGGTGTGTCATGAGTCCGAACCCAGTACGCTGAAGACCCACCAGGCATAGAGGGCCGATGTATGTTAAATATATGTCGAGGCTAAAACATCTTTCCATTAATGTGGTTTTGGGCCAGCTCAGATGTCATTCTCGGCACCTGATCATAGTTAAAAACTACGATGTCCGTCACCAAAAGCCATCAATTTGGTGAAAAGTGCAACGTTAATCTTCACTCACTCGCTCGCTCGGTGACACATTACAAAAGTTCTTTACTTTCAGCTTAACCCTTTGATGGTTATGAACAAGTTCAGCTCGTAATCGAATCGTGCTTCATAATGCGCGCAAACGAGTTCCGCTCGAGAGCAAGATTTCAACCGAAATGGTTAGAAAAGAGCACCTCTTGATGTTTACCACACCTCTGCTTTAACTCCTTGTAATGACAAAGTAAAACCCCTTATTCATCTTTGTAACCGTGGCCGTCCACCAAAGGTCCCCCAGATTATCAAGACTAGCAATCTCGTAAGATGATGGTGATCTTTGTTTTAAAATCTCGTAGGGACCGTCTCTGCGTGGCATTAGTTTCGCATTTCTTCCTTGCGCAGCGTTGCTCAGCGGATGGGATGCTACAAAGATATGTTCTCCAGGTTGATATGTTGGAGCAGCTTTTCTCTTTTTATCTGCGTAAAACTTCCTACTATCCTGTTGCTCTTCAACCACCTCTCTAATCTGAGTGGAAAACTTAGCGAATTTCTTGAGATAGGGAGTTATCTCTGGCACAAAATTATCATTCTGGATGACGACTCGGATATCATTAACAACTTCACTTGGAGTGCGTAACTCTCTACCAAAATTCAGAAAGGCTGCCGTCTGTCCTGTCGTTTCGCATTTGGCTGTGTTGAGAGCAAAGCGGATGAAGGGTAGCTTCTCCGACTAACAGTCATGCTTGTCTTGGACGAGAATTGCCAGCCGTGGTTTCAGATCCCTATTCTTTCGTTCAACTGGGTTAGCTTGTGAATGGTATACAGGGATCAAGGATTGATGGATGTTTAATAGTAGCATATTTGTTGCAATATTATAATATTAAAGTGTTATATTTTTGGGATCTTTTATCAATAAGAGAAGTTATCAATCAAAGTGCGAGGAAAAGTCAAAAAGTTAAGGGACCTTTGCAATGTCTCTTTCCAAGGTTTGGCAATAGCTATAGTATCCAACGCTGAATGAGGGGTAGTCGGCAACACTTTCATTCTCCGTGTCCCTCGCCGTTCGCAGTGGTCTTTGCTGTGTATGATACCATTCGACATGGCAGTTCCGTTGTCAATTTGCACCAAGGAGGAAAGGACGACAGTGATTCGCTTTTTGTTTGCTGAAGTTGTTCGTAGTTTGTTGCTAGTATCTGCGCTGAACACGGGTCATACTTTCCATCACTATACTCTCATTGACCATGAACCTCAGCGGTGGACATCGATTGACTTCCCTATCTTTCGTCGTCACATAAAAAATTGTCCCTGTTTGAAGCCATCTTTCTATTCGTAGACCTTGCTTCACTATAAACAACTATCAACATACTGCATGCGATCAATGTATAGCATTATACTGGGTGATCTCCGGGACTCACTTAAGGAAACTCTACTGAGTCTTTAGATCAAGTGAAGTCGTATTCGTGACAAAAGCAAGTATTTGGGAGTGTAGTAAATCTATTATAAATGTTAGCTACATTCATCCAAATCAGGTTAGTAATGTCACAAAGTAAATGCATAGCTAGTACAGGAGTAATTTTAACACCTCCAGTAATCACGAGTAAGGTCTGGTTTTGGAAAACATCAAGCATTTCCAAGACTTTATTCTAAGCAGAAACCAGCATCTCGAATTACAATAATTTAAAACCAACTAGACATAGGTCTTATAAGTATTGTTAAGGGTATCTCTAACACATTCTCATTTAGCACCAGGTAGTCTTTTGAAAATTGAGTGTCTCTTCCTAGTTTTTGAGACGACGTTTTTAACATGATTGGTCCATTTCAATTTATCAAAATTCCAGCCTAGATAAATTGAAACATCATTATGCTACAAAAGAGAGCCTCAATAAACGAGGTTAGCAGTGAAAGGTTGTCTTTTTAAGGTAAAATACTGACAAGTAGTATTCCCTAAGTTTATAGTCGTATTATTCTTCAAACACCAGACCTACAGTCTCTCAAGAGACTTATTCAATACAGTATTTAGTTCAGATTGTTCTTTTTTAGATGCACAGCACCAAACAGCAAGATCATCTACAAAGAGGGAGGAATTAGTCAGTCCATCAGAAATACCTGACAAGTCGTCGATAAAGATATTGAATAAAAGAGGGCTTATCACATTGCCCTGGAGCAAGCCAGTTTCACTTTGTTTAAAGTTAAACACAGAGTCATTAAAACGAGTGGCGCAGAAGTGTTGTGAAAGGAAGGAAAAACCAGAACAGAAAACATTTAGTTCATATTGTTAAAAGTTGCTTTATTGAAGTAAATTGATTTTTATTTATGAAGTATATCGGAAAAAATTGCATAAAAAACAAAAATAAGACAAAAATAGGAGGAAAGTAACACGGAAGAGCAGTAAACCAATGAAATAACAAATTTACAGCCAAAGTTACTTGGCAACGTTACGCGTACCTCATACTTGGAACAACGATAATATCGAAATGAAATATTCAGCGTTAAGTGCCATTAACATTAAATGGAATTTCAGAGCTCTTGATAAGCGCGAGACTGACTGCCTTCTTTTTTTCTTTTTCTTCCGTTCTAGGGCATTCACATGCAATGCTTTATTTTAATGCATTGAAGCATTCTCTCAAAATGGGGTCTGTCGCAATGGGTATTTGAGTCCACGAGTCTTACATTATGTGATTACTAGATTTAAAACATATGCGAGAACTAAACCTATTTGGGTCAGAAGTACTTGAACACACTTCTCTGTCTCAAAGAGCAAAACAGGTCCTTAAGAGAACTGGAATTTATTTTAAATAAATTATCCGTAATGTACAGGATAAAGCAGCAAAATTCGCAAAATATATCCCGGAAAGTCGTCACACCTACAGCGCTCAGACACAACAATCATAGTCTAAAAATGTAAATACGTAACAATATAAAGTTCATTCGCAAGCAACCGTTCAGTATTAGCAATTGTAGTCTTCAACAGCTGAAGTGATACTGAATGAGCTTCAGCGAGCGACTGCTGTTTTTTAGCCTGCGCAGCATCATAGATCGCAATTATAATAGATTTCTCCAGAAATTTCCAGAAGCATCCAGATGTTCACTAACTCGCTAAAAATAGTTGCCAAAGTGTTTGCTAAAACACCAAAATGGCTGACAAGAATGATGCTAATGTGGCTCTATCACCAATATTTCGCCAAATTTCCATTGAAGGTCATAAAAACGCAATAAATGACGTTGCTTGCGAATATTACAATTTTTAATCCTAAAATAAATACAGCAGAAGGTAATTTTAAAGTATTGAACATCCAGGTATAAATTATTTACATTTTTTTCAGCATTGATTACACAAAATTCAGTACATTAAACAATTGATTTTCTTATGTTGGTAAAAAGACTTGGTGTATTTCGAAATACCAGTATAGAGAGGAGAATATTCCTTCGTTAGAAAAATCGAGGATATGAAGTTGGAATCAAATAAGTATGTTAAATCATTCGAAGTCATATCTTTTTGAAATTCGTAAAATTATATTAAATATTTTTAAAAATTATATAAAATTCCTTTATATTAAATATTTCGAATTTATACGTTTTGTAGAGAGGAAAATATACTTCTCTTCCCCTTTTAATTGCTTTCTTCATACATTTCGTACGTAAAATCTGATAATATGTACACTTTTGTTCTCAAAAGCCTCCAAGCAAGATATTTCGTTATCCTTTTGTCAAAAAAATTAGCAATATTAATTCGCATTAAGCTTGGATTGTTACATTGAAATTGTATTTGCTTATAAATCCACTTTTAACATCAAAGGCATATTTTAAAATTTTCCAAGAGATAATTTATCATTTTAGAATATCAAAAAATGCATACAACAGTAGAAACAAATATTAAAAGCATAATTTCTTTTTTGTACTAATTCTTGTACTAGATTCACATAATTGCTTTTATTTTATTTTTGAAGTAATATTTAAGTTTTTCTCGCAGAAAAAAATATGCAATAAATAAGAGTACTCAAAGGATATGATACATATTCTAAATGTAAACTTACCGAACTAAAATTAATCTTAATAAGCATTTATGTGAAAGTTACTCTGAACCTTTCCAATCCAGAAATGTGATGCATCCTTATCCATTTATGATATTTATCCAAATAGAGAATACTTCAAATATAGTAGAAAGGAAAATCTTGTAGTTCATTTAACATCATAAGCCCGTAACATCAATCTAGATTTAAATAATAGGGAAAATCATCCACACATATATATCATTTTTAAATTCCCTAGGCTACTTAAGCATCGAGATATTCACATATCATCACTTGAAATGAATGAATTTAGAGACTCTCTGCCTATTTAAATCCTGATAAACACTTTCGGTATCTAGTGGAGACAGTTTGGCTCTCATTAAATCTCGCACAGGGCTCAACAATTGTCACGTATAATCCCCCCTTTCATTTCTCTTCAAGAACATTGAACAATGGTTTGATAAAAGGTACCTCGTGATTATATCATTGTATGTAAATATTGTACTAATAAAATACGTTCAAAATAAGCATTTCCAAAATAATAATTCCATTCATAAACCTCAGCTGTGTGACAGAGATATAAGTGCCGCATTTTGGTGTTCTGTAGAAACATTACGTTTACAAATATAAGAAATTAAATTTGCGCGTGTATTTTTAACTCTAAAATTTCACAAGAGCTTTATTGAATTGCCAAGTTAATGGTTTTAAAATTTGCATTACCACTAATCAGTAGCGCACTTAGGAATTTTCAAAAGGTGGCGGGGATTTAGAGTTCATTATTCTCGGATCACATCCCAATACGCCGTCAACAGTGCCGGTTTATCCATTGGTCACTTAGGGCGGGTGCCTAGTGGCCGTATGAACACAGATCGGTCCAGATTAACTGAACTTGACCAGATTTTCTGGTTATAAACTTCGATCCTCCAGTACCAAGGGGCCTGTAGATCTTCTGCGCCCAGAGCCCGAAATGAGCTTAAATCGGGACTGACCATCAAACATATTTTTTTAAAAATTTTATCAGCTGTTGGGAACAAAAAAACAGTAAAAATAAATTACTAAATAAATAATCAGCCTTAATTAATGAAATAAATTATTAATAAAAAAAACTAAATTACCCCAGAAAGCACAAGGATGATGGCAGAGTGGGAGTCAGGTCCCACCACCACTTTCCATGTGTGCCACTGCCACTAATGTATTGTTTTTTTTTAAAAAAAAACTAACAATACTACTTCTGGTACTACATAAAACTATATATACTATAAAAAAAATTGATATTTACTTTGAATGTACAATTCTTTTTAGAGAAATAACTACCAAAAGCTAAATTTAACTTCCAGCGTGTCGATCTTCGTTTACGATCTTTCAACTTAGAAAATTCTTCTGTTGCAGTTCTCTTATCCGTTTGTTGAAATTATTTCATCTTGAAATGATGATAACTATTGACTTGCTACTATAAACCCTTCTGATTCTTATTTACTATTGCTTATAATAATAAAGATAACAATATTAAGGTTTTCGACTGCGTTAGGAACCATGATTTTGTAAAAGTGAGCAAGTGATTTTTTTAATATTTAGTGTGTATTAGATTAGAATACATGTATAAAATTGTTTTTAGAATATTAGCAGAGTAAAAACTATTTAAATGCAATATTTTGACAAAAAATTAACATAGAATTACATATTTTCCAAACATTCTCCTTTCATTAAAAATGCTTCTATAATAATAACATTTTGTTTATATGTAGCTAAGACTTCTCCAAAGAGCCTGAACTAGAACTTTTAAAAACTCCCACTCCAAGTTCTGTACAAAGATCTGAGCTATGTATAGGGAAAATATTATTGTTACAGACGCATTTTCCAAAAAAAGAGAATATTTTGAAATTATGTAATTATATGTTCCTGTTCTCCCGAAATATTCAATTTAAATACTTTTTTTTTTTACTGTAAAAATATTCTTAAATCAATTTTATGCGTCTATTCCAATTTAAATGGCACTAAATATTCAAAAGAATTCGTTTGTACGCTTTTGCAAAATCGCAGTCCCGAACGTAATCGAACACTTTAAGCTAAATTAATTGGCTTTTTAACAACTCAGCAAAATACTATACAACAGTGCTTCTCAAACTTTCAATAATTGCAACCCAATTTTCAATCATAATTTTCATCGCGGCTCCCCCCAATAAAAATGTATTGAAATCAATAATAATACACTTTGACACTAAAGCAACAATATGCAACTTTAAAGAAAAACATTAAATTTTCTATGTTATTTTATACATGACAAGCCCATGGCTTCATTGATAAATAAAAAACTTACTCTTAACTTAGTATTGATAAATTAATTATCAAATACATTGTGCAGTACTGATACATTTAGAAGTGTATTTTATCAGTGTGAATGTGTGTTTTATTTTTTATTATGTCAGAACGTATTTTGTTTTGGTTTATTTCTGTACAATAATAACGGGCCATGGGTAGCGTAGTGGTTAGAGCATCGGACTCTAGACCTGAAGGCCTGGGTTCGATGCCCGATGCCACCAATTTCCCTCCGAGCACACACGGAGTACGTGCTCGCTAAATCAGTGGATCCGTAGTCTTGTGGGCTTAGTCACAAGCGCAGGGACTGGAGAATATTTTCCTCCCCTTCAGTTTCCATGCAGAAATTGTGGAGGTGGAGATAGAGGTGGTGTCGCCATCTATCGTCCATTCGGGGAATTTCGCCGAGCTAAATCGTACTGTCACCTGTATGGTGCTCAAGGCCAACGACAGGCGTACCTCTAGCCCCATGCCACGATGCATTTCGTGGGCCTCGATCTGACTACGTCAGACAGGTGGCATTAGAAACAACAACACAATAAAAATTTTATTTAAATAATCTCTTTTGTTTTCGACTTTTCGATATGCACGCGCCTCTCCCCCTCATCCCCACGTAGGTTATCACACTTCCCTAAAGATCCGCACCCCACAATTTGAGAAACGCTGCTGCACAAATTAAAGCTTCATTCCGCTGATAAAATTTATACTGACTGTCCTAATTATACTGTGCAAAGAATAAATTTTTGTTTGCAAAAACGCAGTAAATAAGTACATATATAGTTAATATACAGTGGGACCCCGCTTAACGCGGGGTATACGTTCCATCAAAGTACAGCGTTAAACGAGGTTATATCATCTTGCAAATAAAGGGGTTATGAGAAGATGGATAGAAAATTGGTCAAATATTTTACCATTAAATTTATTAATTATGTATTTTTATAACAATAAAACAACAATTTATTTCTTACAAATATAGAAACATTATAAATGACTATACATATAAAAATAAATAAAATTCTATAAGTCAACATGTTTACATCTCCACTCATTCAGTCTCATCTGTATTTTCAAGTTTCTGCCTTTGTATCAAGAAGGTAGATTGACTTAATGGCATATTGCGTTCACTTTCGTCATCACTCCATATAGAAAAGTCATTTTTCTATTTCCTCTATTGTATTATTTCTAGAACTGATAGTTCTAGTTTCTGAGCTTGTCGTAGTTGCAGTTGCCTATGACAGTATTTTTTTTCTTTATTCTTAAGAATGGTCCTTATTGTTGAAGTTGTCAAATTCAATGCAGCACCCATTTGAGACAGCCGTTCATCAGTATCTAATCTTTTAACCACTTGCATTTTAGTTTGCATGTAAAATGCTATGTATTGCTGCTTTATTTTCGTGTTTTTTATTATCACTCATGGTAAAAACTAAAAATCAGAATATTTGGCACTATAGCAATCGTTATATTATATAAATTTATACTTACAAAAACGTCAACAAATATTTGAAACGATAAAAATACGTTCGTATGATACCGCAGGAAAGAAGAAACACAGATAAACTGCTTCGGATATCGGGAACCCTAACGCTGCATGCAATTTTGGGGGATTCCACAATTCAAATAAAAGCGTTAACCAAAACAGTGCTAAGCAAAACAGCGTTAAGCGGAGTCTTACTGTACTGGTAAATTACTTACTAGTTTATTGTATTATATTTTATGAAACAGAAAAGTATGGTACAATTTCGTTATAATTGACATTTATACGCTTAAAAATTTGATAATTTATTCCCAGAATTTTAATACCGAAGAAGAAATTATTTCATCAATGTATTTTACTTGATCCTTATACAGCAAGTTCTTCAGCATTTATTCTGTTTTGGGAATAACTTTACACTCACTTTTTCAAAGTAATACTTTTTATCATTATTCTTTTATTAATGTTATTAATTTATTTCATTTTCTTTTAGCAAAGACTAAGATTCATTTTTGACATTAAAGCAAACCATTTCAAAGTATGTCGAAAGTTCTTTAGCTCAAAATGTGAGAAAAAGGGGGATACGTCGAACTTTTATAGAGTAATATTATTGACACTTTGTCAATTGCTCAGAGACGTGACAAAAACGTAATTAGATTTTCATCCCTCACACTCTTTAATGGAGTTCCAATGTTTTGCTCCGACTTTTGAAAAGCAATGTGTGATCTGCTTTTAGAATACCTTTTCCTTCTCTTAGAATTTCCAATAGAATTTCAAAAAATGTTTAACGAAATTGTCTTTTCATTTTAACACATTAAGCGGTCAACTTTTTTACTCAAAATGTTCCAAAAAGGCACATTTTTTATTGTATAAAACTAAGAATAATACTTAACATAGTGCAAAAATTAAAGAATTTTAATTTAATTTTCAATTTTAAAGTTTCTACACTAATTTTTATTTTATAATTGAGAAGCACAAAAAGCCCTCAATGTTCGGTTTTTTAAGTAGACTGCTATATAGAATGTTTCATATTCTTAAAAGAATTTCTCTTATACTTACGAAAAAATTTCTTGTTTGTGCCTCTTTATCAAACTACTGAGGATTTTAAATGTGTGCGTGCATATATATAGACGCACACAAATTGAAGCATGGTGTAATACTGCATTACATTGCAATGGGGACCAGAGATAATGTCGGCATTTTACCTTTCCACTTTCATTTTTTCTCAAACAACAAATTACGCATTGCCTTGCTAATAATTGTTCTTTATCGAATATTTTCAAGAATTTAAACTCCTGCCATTAAAGAAAAATCCCTTCCTTCACCACAAAGAAAATCCGTGATGAGAAGTATTTCAGAACCATGGGCAAACAACAACTCTTAAAAATACTAGACTTAATAATCGGACTACAAGAATTAAACATATGAACAAATCAAAAATGGAAAGAAAAAAATATCTGTGCCCGTACAGCATGCGGGCAAACTGATTGTGGCCAGCTTTCAGTAGCCCGTATGGTGTACGGGCAAACGAGTTAAGGGGTAAAAGACAAGGCAAGGTAATAAAAAAGATTTAGTTTTGAAAATATTAAAGGAAATTAGAATAGAGGAAATATTCACTGAAACTTACTTTTAGGAAACTCATTGTTATCAATGACTTGGTTCATTTGGAAAATAAAATATTGAAATACTTAAGGTTTAATTTAAAAACAATTCTTTATATTATGTTTCCAGTCAATTAAAAATAATTTCTTAAATCCAGATTCATTTTTTTTATTATTCTTAATATAAAAAATGCAAAAAATGCCCTACCCAAATTCATAAATAATGCATTAACTCCATTAAAAATGTTTTTGTCTGATGTGATATTCTCATAGTTTAATAGTTTGTTACGAAAAAGCTAATTATAGGTAAAAATAGTTGAAACAAAGAAAAAAATAAAGAACTCACAGAAGATTACATAAGAAACAAGGCATATTTTTTAAAAATATACTAATCTATAAAAACTGAATGTTTAAGTAAATATAATTTTTTTTATATATAATAGTGGGTTTTTTTGTTTTTGTTTTTTTATAGATGCAATTTACAGTTTCGATTTATTAGATGAGTTAACAGTCCTTATAATGTGTTTATTCAATTTTATAAAAGATCGAAGCACATATATCTTACATCTACTATTTGAATTTTTTTTTATATTTTTATAAAATACACTTTATTTTTGAGAATGCACCACACACCACATGTACTATATTGGGAAAAAAATTCAGAAGACAGAAAACATGGAGACTTCAGTTTTAAAATTACTTTTAACTGTTTCTGGTATGCTTTTTTATTTAAAAATTTTTAACAGTTTTTGAATGTAATTATGCACAAATAAATCTAAGGATGATTTTTTTCAAAAACAGAATACACATTCATGTTATACAATTTAACAAAAAGAAATTATATTTTCACAAACGTTTTAATTTTTCTCATTTTCTACTAATAGCAACACAATAAATGTATTAGCATTATAGAAGTTATATATAATGTAATGTTTATGTAAGAATTTTTTTAAAAATTAATACTGTTGTATCCTATTAAAAACATTGTTATAAAACCATAAATGAATAAAAATATGAAGAAGATTTAAAAATGCCCTATATGAATAAATAAAAATAGTAGAGAAGTAAAAGAGAAATACATTTGTTACATATAAATAGCTATTATACACAAATACTTCATCATAATCTCCTTGACTTACCTTTTTATATTCTTAAGGCATTATTTTTATCAAAAAAATTCCAAAAGTTATAGACTTAATTGTATTCCCTCTTATAAATAATTGTTAAATTGTATTCACTTTTATAAATAATTGTTAAATTGTATTCACTTTTATAAATAATTGTTAAATTGTATTCACTTTTATAAATAATTGTTAAATTGCATTTACTCTTATAAATAATTGTTAAATTGTATTCACTCTTATAAATAATTGTTAAATTGCATTCACTCTTATAAATAAGTTACTTATGTAAGATTTTTTTATAATGGTATATGTGTGTGTGGTTTAAAAAAGTTCTATTTTTTTAAATATTCTCCTACCAAAAAACAGAATCAAATTGCAAAACTCATTTAACTTTTTTTCTTATTTTCTGATAAGTGATACATTATATGATACAAATGTATATTTTACTTAAGCATTATTATTATATTAGGAGATTTATGGCGAAAGAAAATTGTAAAACTACAGAACACATTTAATATATACTCTTTGCTAAGTTAATCATATACATACCTTACAGGAATTGCATTTTTAAAAGAAAGTTTTAGCCTTCCAAATTTTTGTTGATATTTCCGGGTAATGTAAAAGCAGTTATTTCTCGGTCGCTTGCAATACATTCAAAAAGTAATCTCATTGAATTATAATAATAAATGCAAACTGTGCGAGAAACACTTTCACGTGTCTATGGAGATTTTAGAACAGTTGTTCTGCTTCCAACAGTTATATTTTCTTAATCGTTTCCCTTAAAATTTAAGAATTTTTAATAATCAAAAGTTGAAAGATTTTTTCTAAAGAAAACATCTTAAAGAATTAAAATTTTCCAGAACTCTAAGTCTATTGAAGGAAAATTATTGAAAAAGGTGTATAAGAGGCAAAAATGTGAGGTAAAATAGTAAAAATGCAGGGTGGGTGAAATTGATGAACACGATTTTAAAAATTATATTATCGAAACTACTGCACATATACATGATACATTAGTCATTAGTGATACATGTGGATACCAAGACAAATATACCAAGTTTTTCTTTTGCCTGTTAATTATGTTCAATGTGTGACCCTTTTGTTACAAGGCGTCAAATATATATTTCTGCTCATTCCATGAATTTTGCATTATTACTCTATCAATGGTTCGTAATGCTGCACAAATGCTTACTTGTCCTCTGTTATGCCTTGTGTCAATTGCAAATGATAAGCATTGAAATTTAATTTTTCTCGTAAAATTTTCCATACCGTTTTCTTTGGCATTCGAGGTCAACTCATGTAGATTTAGAACAAAACACTGCCTCTCCCTCTCCATTGTTTTTACCGAGATGCTTGACCAGCAACTGCTTTTCTTCTTACACAAACAGATAATTTTCTTAAATTGATGATACCATCGCATAATGCACTTGTTGGTTGATGCTTCTTTTCAGTAGAGATTTTTAAGTGCACATAGCACCAAAATAATTGAAAAACCCTGCGCGTACTTAAATACGCAAAAACTATTCTGTGCCTGTCTCCATGTTTGAATTTATATCCCATCGATGTCGAGTGTGCTTTTGATCATTGGTGGAAAAACTTTGCATAGCAGTAGTTTCGAAATTATGGTTTTCTTAAAATCAGTTTTATCATTTGTACACAACCTGTACTTTCCAAAATGATTGCTTGCCGATAATAACAGCTTAACATACATAAAACATGTTTTCACACACACAATAGGTGTAGTAAGTGAATAGTTATTAACATAGCATTATGAAGCCCGACCGTTTAGCGAGAAACCTCGAAATTTTGATTCACTGTCAAGTATCGAGGATGACTCCTGAGTTCACAATCTCCTCTCTAAACTACTACATCACGCCAACGGGAGGGCAGATTTAACGTACATCAGCTCCCTACACGGAGAGTGTTCAGTGATGCAGGGCTCTAACTCGTGACCATGACCACAAAGGTTCCATGACCCATTTAGTTGATATAAATATAATGGAAACTTTTACGGAGTAAATAAATGTTTTAAATTATAAAATAACTCAACTCAGTGGCGCAACAGCCCAGGAGGGCTAAGGCCTACTGAGCCCAACTCAGTAGGCCCTGAGGTGCATGAACAGATGGTCAGGCTGACGCGAAAACCCCCAGTGTTAAGTTCCCAAGCAAGCTTGGTGTTCATTTTATCGACCCACTTGAGGTATCCGACTACGTTCGGAACCATGATTTTGCAAAAGCGTATAAATGAAGAATATTTATGATTTTTAGGGTCAATTAGATCAGAAAGTGTATATAAAATTATTTTAAAAATAGTATTACAATAAAAAAAATTATTTAAGTACAATATTTTGACAAAAAATCCACATAGAATGACCCATTTTCAAAATAGTCTCCTTTTGTGAAAAATGCTTCTATTATAATAATATTTTGTCTGTATATAGCTCAGACCTCTGTACAGAGGTTCAACTATGATTTTTGAAATATATAAATTAGAAGTGGGTTTATCCATGTTTTACGACAACAGAGGGGAGAAATTTTAAGAAAAAAACACCGATAATTATTTCAATTGGTTGTAACTCTGAAAATAATGTGAATGTTTCAAAAATTATAGTTGAGCCTCTGTACAGAGATCTAAGCTACACACAGGCAAAATATTTTTATAATAGAAGCAGTTTTCACAAAAGGAGAACATTTTAAAAAATATTATTCTAAGTTAATTTTTTGCCGAAATATTGTATTTAAATAATTTTTTTCTCAGAATGCCCTTATAAAACAATTTTATACATGTACTCTAGTCTAAATGACACTAAATATCATGAAAATTATCCATTTATGTGCCTTTTTAAAATCACGGTTCCGAACGTAGTCGGATACCTTAAGGGGGTTCACCTTGCACTACCCTGGGGTGTGAACGACAGACCTGTGACGCAGGAGTGCAATGCACTAACCACTCAGCCACTAGGCTTCAAATTAAAAAAATAGTGAATGTATTAATCCTGTTGAAAAAATTGTTATTTCAGGGAAATCATCGGGGGAAAACTACAAAATTACATTATTTCCTTATCTTTCATTTTGTTAATTTTGTTACGCATGTAATTAAAAATAAGTTACATTCTATAACATTTTTTTTTATTTAAAATATTTTTTTTCTTAAAAACATGCATGCACATCAGGGATTTAATATTTTTATTTTCAAATTATTTCCCCTGTGATTATAATACCTTGATAATTGTATTCCATTATTTAAAAAGAAATTTATCATTTTTTTTTTATTTTCATTGAAAAGTCCATAAGAAATGGGATTTCTCTCTATTATAATTTTTTTATTGTCTTTTTTTAAATCTTTCAATTAAAAAGCCTTGTTAAAAATCAATATATGTGTATTTAGTTAGAATTTTTGAGTAACCCTCACCACGCGTCAATTATGCACAAAAAAACAAAAAAAAACACAAAATAATTCGCTGCAGCTGTGGAAATATTTTACGATCATGAAAAAAGTACACTTTTTTTAAGTTGAAATTAAATTGAGAGAAATGAAAGTGAAAACGCATTCATTTTTTTCTTATCGTGCAAAAAGGAAAAGAAAAAGAGGAAAGTATTTTTTTATTGTTGGAGCTTTTTTATGAGAATCTTAAAACCGTTGACGCATCTAGGCACTCAGTCTAATGTAAAATTAATGCGTAACATCAGCCAGTCTATTTTTACATCATGCCAGAAAAAAAGAACATTTTATTGTTGTCTTTTCACTTTAAAGTAAAATCATTTCTCCAAACATCTCCGCGGGTTCCAATTAGATTTTACTTTATTCTCTTACGTGTAACTTTTGGTAATTAGTCCAGCATAATTTTCCTTTAATTTTTAACGTCACATTTAAAAAACTTTGCATTTTTTTAAATGTCTTAGAACATAACTCTGGGGGAAATTAAGTTGAAGTGAAAGGAAATTGCAATGAGAAAAAGAATGAAGTTGTTGGAGTATAAAAATAATTTCATTTTCTTTTTCTTTCATTTTTTTTGTATTTTAAAAAAAAAATTAATTGTTGCAAAAACCTTCCAAAACTCGCGTTTTTAAAATTATCTGCTTTTTAAACATTAACGAAGAATTTATTTTTTCAGAAGAACAAATGACTTAATAAGTAAGTAAATATTTCTTCAAGAAATAAATTCGATACTTAGAATAAGTTCAAGAAATGGTCGTTAAATCAGTCTAAAAGTTAAGACCGCTTTTTTTCAGTACATTAGTAAATGTAAAAAAGTTATTTCTTTTAGTCCTCTATAATTTTTAGCGACTTTAAAATTATTTTTAAGTTTGAAGACTATTATTGATACACTCAAGAAAACATATTTCAAATGTATATAAGTTTAAGTCAGTGCTTCTCAAACTTTCAATATGCGCGACCCACTATTCAATCATCATTTTCATCGCGCCCTCTCCATGCAATAACAATGTATTGAATTCAATAATACAATAGTTTGACACTAAAGCTACAATACGACTTTAACCTCTTATGTGCCGCCGACGTATATAAACGTCTCACTCAGCCAAAGTATAAGATTTCTGGACGTATATATACGCCTTTCTGAAGTACGATCTTTTCTGTTCAGTGCTGTCCATAAAATTATTCCGAGGGCTTTAGAATGCAATAAAATTACCTTTACAGTGTTTGTGAAGGATTTACTTATTTCAGAGGATTTTTGCTTAGTTATTTCTTTTCACCTCCCCCGCAAAAAACATCAAAATACGCTCGTCTATTTGGTAAACGATGGCATTGGGAAACGAATTGCGTAACTTTTAGCAGGCAGTTAAGGAATTAATTATAAACCGTACAAATTATCAAGATAAGACTTAATACAATCCTATCAGGTCACTGATAATTATCGAACTTGTTCTTAATTTACTATTGTTGAATTAATAATAAAATATACATTGTATAGTACTGATACATTTATAAGTGTATTATACCAGTGTAAGTGTGTATTCTATCTTTTATTATATCAGGAAGTATTTTGTTTGTTTACTTTCAGTAAATTAATAATTTTTAAATAACCTTTTGTTTTCGACTTTTCAATATGCTCGCGCCCCCTTGTAGAGTTATCACGCCCCCTAGGGGGGACACGCCCCACAGTTTTAGAAACACTGGGTTTAAATATTTTTTTTAAGAAAAATTGGCTAGGCACAACGATAACAAAAATCATTCTCATAATGCAGTGTTTCTCAAACTGTGAGGCGCGCCTCCCTGGGGGCGCGATGACCTTACGAGGGGGGCACGAGCATATCGAAAATAAAAGATTTAAAAAATAATTAGTTTACTGGAATGAATTAAAACAAAGTACTTTCAGACATAATAAAAAATGCACTTTTACTCTGATATAATTTATAGGCGATATTAAGCCATCAAAAATAAAAACTTCTTCAATACCTAATTAGCTATCTTTGATCCTATAACCAAATAAAAAACTCATTTGCTGTCATCCCGTGATGAGATATTTTTATTACGCTTTTTTTAACCTAACATACTACTCTTTCAGAGAAAAACCAGATCCCGGACCCAGAATCGAAAAACTTTAGGAACATAAAAAATTCATCACTGTCATTATTTTTGAAATACTGCACATATTATAGCTGTAATCTGTTTGACCTTCTAAGTTATTGGTACAGTTAGTTGACCCCTCTTTTACGTGTTCTCTGTTGCGCTTTTTTTCGTGCAAAAGAGTTTTATGATATTTGGAAAACCACGGAGAGCACACACACACACAAGCACATGAAGGATTACTTGGCCAAGACATATTTTTATAACTATTCTCAATGTATAAAGCATAACGAAAAACGTTTCACTCAATTTTTTAGCAGTAACATACATATTATCATAATGAATATACTTTTTACCCGGAAGTGGTCGCGCGGGACACACAGATTACGAAATCGTTAATTCTGGCAAAACTGTTTATTTATTACCAAAGAAAAATTGAAAAGTCCTTGAAAGTAGGTAAGTAAACTTTCTCTTAGCTAAATTATTCACTGGAATCATGATTTGTATCATGTACAATAAAATAATTATAAAAAAAAAAGGATTGGGGTGACTCAATAACCCCGACCGTATCGAGTGCGCGCCTGCTCGCGGGTTAAAACATGTTGAAGTCTTTTCACTTTAAATATTAAAAATAATACAATTATTCTTCATCAATATTTTATATTATTGATCATTATTTCACATCAGTGGCGCACAAAAGGGGAGGGGTTCCGGACCCCCCAAAGCCCTTGATTTTTTCCGATTGATTATAATTCTAAGTTTATAGACGCAAAATTTAGTTAAGTATTTGTTATTAATGATTAATTTTATTAGTTAATGCTAATTATTTATTCAAGAATTAGTTTTTTACTGTGTTTTGTTCCCGAAAATCGACAAAATCAAAAGGAACCTGATACAAGATTGGTGAACTTTCGACCCCGGACCCCCCCCTTGAAAAATTCCTGTGTGCGCTACTGTTTAACATCAACTATAAATGCTAATTCTGTGAGGCTTAAAATTACAATTCGCTTAAAACTAATTATAATTTGAGCAACGATTTTAAAAAAATCATTTTACGTTTTTGTAAACATTGTCGAGCACTTGGCTTTGCTTCCCTTACAATTCAGCTATTATATCAATAATGTTTTACTTTCTTATAAATGAACTCGAGCAAAGAGCGGGCACTTCAGCCGGTATACTTTTAAATGTATCAGTGCTGCACAGAATATTTTATAACTAATTAATTAATACTAAATTAAGAACAAGTTTAATAAGTATTAATGACGTCCATGAGCTTGTCTTGGAAAGCAAAGTTTTTATAAGGAATGCTTATTATTAGAAATTGACCCTCTGAGTTCTTTTTCTATATTTAGCAGATATCTATATTTTGTCTTCTAAGCAGCTACCGCATTTTGTAATATGTTCAATTTAAAAATTAGAGAAAGGAAAAATAACATAATAATTATTCTATTATTTTATTTATTTATTTATTTTGCTTAAAAGTAGTATACAAAATTTAATACTTATGTTACTAATTTGTATGGTTTATGATTAAGATCGCCTATTGTAACTTTAGCGTCAAAGTGCATTATTATTGCATTCAGTACATAATTAATGTATAAGGGGGGGGGGAGCGAAAAAAATTTTGATCGAAAAGGGGGGCGCCAGTATTGAAAGTTTGAGAAGCACTGTCATAATGTTAAAATATTCAAACACATTAACAGGGAGAACTTCGGTCAAAATACCTATTTTACTTTTACTTTATTCATTAGAGCTATATTTTGGCTTTACAAAATATTCTCTTTTTTTTACGTTACCTCGAGGCCAAGTTACAATTAATATTATAAAATTAGAAAAACCGGAAGTGAGTCTTTTAATCTTCAGGTGAGGACATTTAAATTGTTCAAAATTCGTCCTTGCGAGTCTGATAACTCAAAATAATGCAAAACTATATTTATGATACTTCATCAGTCTGATATTTATATTATTTTCTAGAGAATGCACTAAAATATTTCCTATTGTAGGAATAATTTTTGAGTTATGACCTGTTATAAATAATGGTCTTTTAGAGAGAATGTCACTTTACTTATAATATTTACTCAATCAGCTCTAATTTTTTTATTTTAACAAAGTATTAAAATTTTAGTATATTCTCTAGATAAATGCATCTAATTTGCTTTAGTAATTCTTTAACTGATATAAGTTTATTACTTTTTTCTGCAATTGTTTCCAAGTTTTTAAAAAATATTACCAAAATTTCACATACAATTGAGAATTTTGTAAAATTTAGATATTTTTTCAAATTATTGTTATTTAAATATAGGTATTTATCGTGTTGTTAATTCCTAAAAAAGCACTCATAATATTTAGTAAGCTATTTCTTAAAAAAGTACACCGAACGTGTTCGTATAACTTAAATAGCAATTAACAATTCAATGAAAGAAAACAAAGAACAGTTCAGAGGCAAGGACCTCTGAGCAGTATAGGAAATTTTAAAATCGCAAACCTGTGGTTGGGCACTATATGCGAATATAGAGTTAATAGATATTATTTTTCTTGCTGAGAACAAATGGACATCTTAAAAAGGCATTCCAAATACCGATCACGTAGATTGGAAATAGGTATTTTTGAAGAATATAGATATTACTCTTAGAGTGAAAAGCATAAACAAGAATCTGTAGATTTCTATCATTTAAAAAATGAGGCTTCTAGATCTGCTAAATTTGACATTGCTGTAGAATCAGTAAAAGTTCAAGAAGAAAATAAGATTCAAAATAATTGAAAATTAGCAAAAAGATGTTGAAAAGATGAACTCGCTGTCATAATAAAGAACACAATTAACGGGAACGTTACTAAATTACTTCCAAAATATCAAGGATGAAATCAATACTGTTATAATTCAGAGAAATTTGTCATTTGAACACCATACACAAAACTGCATCAGTATACTTAATGAAGTTTTGGTTTGTTACCGGGCCCGAATGACGCAAGTTGACTCAATGTAGATATGCAAAATAAATTTTATTACAATTAGCTCAGTGACGTAACGTACATCCCCTCAAAACCCGGATCACGTTGGGTCCTGGATTCTAGGGGGCCCAAAGCCTGATTGACGCCCTTTGTTAGATCCGAATTATGCCAAAAACCTGACTTTGCCTTGTTTAATACTTTCCGTTACGCCATTGAACTAATTTTATAAAACTATTTACAACCAATTGATTCTTGGAATTACATGATCTGTCTAAAATAGCAATCTTTATTTACAAAATATTCACAAACGCTTAAACCAGTGTTTCTCAAACTGTGGGGCGCACCCCCTTGGGGGGGACAACTCTACGAGAGAAGCGCAAGCATATTGAAAAGTCAAAAACAAAAGAATTAAAAAATTCCTAATTTACTGAAAGAAAACAAACTAAACATTCTGTGACGAATCTGTACGGAATCTTTCCACTAATATTTTTAGGCGTCTTTTTGGGGATTTTAAATACGCGTACATTTCCAATCAACTCTGAGAGGAGAACGGGATATGCAAAGTAGAGCGTTGTAAGCTAGAAAAGATGAAGACTATTGAACCAGCAGCAGTAGAGTCAAGTTTAGAGGATTCAATTTGATTACGATAGTGAAGCATTACTTCTAGTACTCTACGAAGAAATCTTAAAAGCTAATATACTAGTGAAAATAAGAAGCATTACCAGGTGATATACTATAGTTTAGTATCGCTTAAAACAAGCGCTAGTTTGATAAAATTAGTTTAAATTAATGAAAGTAACGTGTATTTCTCGAACCTCCTATTTCGGTAGACCTTATTAATCTTACGCATATTGATTAATTTCATATTTCGTAACTTTATTTAATATTAAAGGTAATTCCCTTTTGTTTGACGTAACATAGAAATATTATATGTCATTAGAGTTTCAAATATTTGAATCAAGTGAATAAATATAAGTTATTATTATACAAATGGCTTTTGGTGATTATTTGCCTCAAATTAATCTTGGTGTCCAGGGTGGAACCCAGGGGGTTCTAACAATTCTGACATAATGAAAAATAAAATGCACATTTACACTGATATATTACATGTGAAAATGTACCAGTGATACACAATGCATTTGATCATTAATTTAACAGTGTTAGGATCAGAACAGGTTTAATAATTACCAGTTACCCCATGAAATAGTCATATATAAAATTTCATATACAAAAATTAACACTTATCTTGATAATTTGTATGGTATATATATAATCCCTTAAGAAGTTTTGCGATTCGCTTTCCCATGCCAACCGTTTTCCACGTAGGCTCACGTATGTGATGTATTGGGGGGCGGGGAGGAATAAAGAAGCAAATCATCTTAAATAAGTAAAGCCTTCGCAAACATTGTCCAGGTCCTTTTACTGCATTCCAAAGCCTTCGATATAATTTTATGGATAGTATTGCACAGAAAATATCGTACTTCGGAAATACGTATATATACGTCCGGGGAGATTAACGTTTTGACTGAGCGAAACGCTTATATACGCTACTGGCACTTAAGAGGTTAAAGTCGTATCATAGTTTTTGCATCAAAGTATAGTATTATTGAATTCAATACATTTTTATTGTATGTGAGGGGGTGCGATGAAAATTATGATTAAATATTGGGTCGCGACTATTGAAACATTGAGAAGCACTGGATTAAACCAATAAGATGATTAATAAATTGTTGCATATGCGAAAAGGTCACAAAAAGCCTTGTGGTAACTTTAACTCATGCTACTAGGATGAAATGTTTCTAACTCTTTCTACTGTTAAATACTTTTCAGATTTTTTGATAACCTAAATTATTTTCATTCAAAGAACAGTAACTAACACAATGATGAGACTTTAAGTTTTATCATCCTCAACTTACAGCATTTGGAGTATCGAAATTATACTACGTTATCTAAAGATGTCCACAATCATAGTACAAAGTGACGTAGTACATAGTTAATGACCTCCCTTAATGTAGGGGAAAGATGATGTAGTTGGTATTGTTGCTTGTCTGGAGGTAGTTTAATAACTCTTTACGACAGTTTAACAATTCGCAGCACTTTATTTCTCAGTAAGAAGAAATTGTCACCAATATTGCACACATTTGATATTTACAAGATTTGTTATATAAATGAAGGAATATATGAGGCGGAACTTTTCAGAAATAGTCTTTATCTTAAGCTTATAAACCAATTATCAATAGAATATCATCTAATGCATACTGCTATACAAACAAATTAACTTATGATGATAAGTCTTCAAACTAACTTCAAATTATAATGATTACATTGAACTAACAAAAACCCCATTTTATAAATTCTCTAACGCAAAACATGATACTTATTATGCTTCCACGTCTGTTTATGCACGCGCGGCCTGATGTAACTAATTACCAACAATTGCTTAATTTCAGTCTCATGTTTCCTCTTATTCTTTCCATCTCCCTTTTTTTTCTTTTTAACCTTTTCTTTTTGTTTCATTATATCATCTTTCCTTGATTTCCATCTCGTTTTCTCTTAACCAAATTAAACATATCATATGTGCGTATATAAATGTATAACAAAACTCTGATATTCTTTAAAAATAAATGTTACCCGACTTCTTCCACTCTTGTAATTCCGGAACTACAATCAACTCGCTTGTGTGAACTTTATCCCACACTTAATGAAATATATCCATTTAGCCAGAATTGCGTCGCTAATGCTCTGAACTGTCTCTTATCAGGCCATGAACTTAACCTAGAGAGCAACATTTCGTCTTTCTTCATTATCGTTCGGCAAAGGGAAGTGGAAACTTGAGCACTTAGGTGGAGTGAGAGTCATTAGATTTGGTGGCAAATCGGATGGCAAATTGGGTACCCTTCTGCAGAAATGAGAGCATTTGTGTTCGTTTGGATCGATGCAACCGTAAAAGTTGTACCTGGAGAAATGACCAAGAAATAAAAGGGAAAAGCAAATATTGCCCCATTAAATTCCTTAGCTGCCAGCAGTTAGTGATACATTTTGGAGTGGTGAAATTATATGTGAACCTAATTTCTGTCTTAAATTGGGTTCTGTGAGTTCTTTTTATTAAAAAAGTTGGCACATACAGAGAGGGCAATGAAAATTTTGTTCTTTACTTTATGAGTTGCTTTTTTGATATTTAAGGTATCCGAACACGTTGAAAATGACCAAATTCGGACAAGACCGATATTTTTGTTTTCTATTTAATTTAATACATCTATATTTTGGCTTTACAAAACATACTTTGTTTTTATTCTATACTTCTTAGAGGCCAAGTTACAATCAATTTTATTAAGTGAGAAAAGCCGGAAGTGGGTCTTTGATCTACCAGAAGTGGGCATTTAAATTGTACGAAATCTATCATGACGAGTCTGATTACAGAAAATATTACAAATGTATTTCTATAAAACTTTTTGCACCTGATATTAATGCTATTTTCTAGAGAATATACTAAAATATTTCTTATAGTATGAATATCATGTGAGTTAGGGCATGTTATTTAAATAATGGTCTCATAAAAGCGTTATTTTTCTTATAACGTTTACTCAATCATCTCTAAAAGTTTCAAATTTTAATAAAACACTAAAATTTTAGTACATTCTCTAGATAAATGCTTCTAGATTGTTTTGGTAATTATTTTCCTAATATAAGTTTATTACTTGTTTCTCTAATTGCTTTGAAGTTTTACAAAAATATTGCTAAAATTTCACATATAATTGTGATTTTTATGAAATTCCGGCAATTTATTTTAAATATTGTTGAGTAAATATTAGTATTTATTGGTATCGAATCCTAAAAAAGCCTTTATATGTTTAAATATGTTATTTTGTCAAAAAGTACTCTGAACGTGTTCGGATACCTTAAAATATGTTTTGCCGTTAAAATGACTTATAATGATTTGAATTAGTTTCATTAATGACAACATTCAACTTAATGACAGAAAAATATTGATATAAAAATCTTCTGAAAGTATTTTCAATTATTTCCTTGCAAGAATAAATTAAAAGACCTAAATTTTAATTTTTTCATAAAAAACTTATGATTAAAGAAAACTTTTCTCTTTTGTAATATAATAAGTAATCTTATGCAAATGATTATGATTTTACCATCAAGGGCACTGTCATTAAATTCTGTTTGATCCTTCACGACAAATAATATGAAATTTAGCATTATAATGCATGAAACGTTTCAGAAAAGAGAATTTAAAAAAAATAATAAGACTTATATAAAATCAGTTGCATAAGGGAAAAAATTGTCTTTGACCGGAATTAATGGCAACTCTTTTCCAACCAAATCCAAGAAGTGAAGTGTGAAAGAAAGATGCAAATTAACAAACTTTTAAATATCGGAACTTAGAGTAAGCGGGATGGCAATTAGAGGAATGTAAACAGTTCGTGATTCAAGCGTGAAAAAGTTGTAGATAACGTTACGTGGCGAATAGTAGAATTTATACGTGATAGAGATCCATTGAGTCCAGGTGCATACCATTGTACTCAAGTCATTGTAAGGCTTCATCTAGGTGTTACAATCGTTACTTGAAACTACAACAAGAAAGAAATGATTATTTAATATTAGTATCGGTGATATTATTGGAATTGAGTTTAGGAGAGTCAGTTATTGATAGTGGTCCGGGTTAGGTTAATTTGTAATTATCTATATATTGTGTGTATGCCATTATTATAATTTAATTTATTAAACCTTTAAGTTGAAAATCTTAATAAAGCTATATTAAGATTATGTATGATTCTAGTTCTTCCGTTAATCCTACACCTCTCTCTCTATATATATAGCTCACGCTGATACCCAAAGAGATAATCACCCCAGGGGGATTATCACAACCGTGATATTGCAAAAGCGTATAAATGGATAATATTTATGATATTTAGTGTCACTTAGATTAGAAAACGCATATAAAATTGTTTTAAGAATAGTATCACAATAAAACATTATTTTAGTACAATATTCGACAAAAAATGAACATACAATGACCCATTTTCAAAATATTCTCCTTTTGTGAAAAAAAGCTTCTATTATAATAATATTTTGCCTTTATATAGCTCCGACATCTGTACAGAAGCTGAACTAGAATTTTTGAAATATATAACTTAGAAGTGGGTTTATCCATGTTTTACGACCCCAAAGGGGAAAAAATTTTAGAAAATAATGCCGATAATTATTTCAATTGGTTGTAACTTTGAAAATAAGGTGAATTTTTCAAAAATCATAGTTGAGCCTCTGTACAGAGGTCGTAGCTATATACAGGCAAAATATTATCATAATAGAAGCATTTTTCACAAAAGGAAAACATTTTGAAAAAGTTTATTCTAAGTTAAATTTTTGCAGAAATATTGAATTTAAATAATTTTTTGTCAAAATGTCTTTTAAATCATTTTATACAGGCTTTCTAATCTAAAAGACACTAAATATCACGAAAATTATTCATTTATGCGCATTTTTAAAATCACGATTCCGTAAGTAGTCGGATACCTTAAAGAAGGTTTCATAACTTTATTATAATACTGAAAAGGGTTTTTTTTTTCGAAATGAAACAAAAAAATATTTTTATGAAATATAAAAGATGAATTAGAGAATATATTAAATAGTAAAGAGTTAGTGTAAATTGTCTCTATGTTAACTAAATTTGAAAATAGAATTGTACAAAGGGGAAACTGGAGATGTAAGTACAAAATTTAACCATAGATAATTAACAAGAATGCTATTGTACCAATTCCACTCACAGTTTATATTATCATCCAGTGAAGAGTGTAACAAATAAATATAAAATAAAATACATATTTCTATATTTCTTTGATTAATTGCACGAATTATGAATCATAAATATAAGGATTTATTCTAAACATTAAAAAAAATCATAATTATTAGTAAATAAAGTTTAAAATTTTCGTGCATTTCGATATTTTTTATTGTAATTTTATTTAATTACGAGAAAATTGTGATATCCTAATATTATTTCAATGGTAACAGTCAAGCGGTTAAGTTATCATTTTGGCTACCAAGGGTACAAGAATATAAAGCAATGTCTAAAACATTTTGATAATAAATTTTGGTTAAAGGAATCCGAAATTATCAAAAATATCCATCCCAAGTCACATCAACGTTTTTAAAAGAATAGAACAAATAATGGCATTCTTTACAGAAGAGAGAGTAAAAAAATCAGAATCTTATATAAATATGCATGAAAAGGGAAAACTTTTTCCGAAACATTCATCAAATATCCAGAAAGCACATTCTTTTAAATTTTACTTCCCTTCTAAAATGGAAAACATTTGTTATTCTAATCAGGCACGTTAACTTTTTTTTAACTGAAAACTTTCCGAGGTGACTTTTCGTAAACCCATTGAAATCCGATTAAGAGATTTAAAAAAAAAGTTTTAGTTTCCCTTTAAAAAGATTCTAAAAGAAAATTAGTTTCATCCTTTCGCCATCATGGTTTTGCAGTAATTTTCTCACAAAAGAAAGTAAATGTTGACGCGAAAACTATAGCTAACTGTGTGTGTATATATATATCATTAATTTCTTCAAAATAAGAATATTGATATACTTTATTTAAATGATTTATTATTTCACTAATACGAACACTATATGTGTTGAAATGGAAAAACCTTATCTGTTTTGACTAACAATGTTTCTTAAAAACAACAATGGAAGCAAAATACACTCATGGACAAAAAAATTATCGCACCAAGAAGGAGTTATCAAAATGAAACGAAATTTTCCACACGCAATGACTACTTCAATATAAGTAATTGATTAGAAATTCAAAGAAAAAGGATAATTTATTTCATAGAAAAAGGCAAAAGAATGGATGAATTAATACCCTATTGAACCTCCTCTAGCGCGAATGCACGTTGCGATACAATCTGGTATTGAGGTATACAAGTTCTGTATGATGTCTTGAGACATTTCGTTCCATATTTGCTGTAACCTTGCCTCTAGTTCGTTCAAACTCGTGGGATGCCCAACTCGCCATCCCAAATTATCCAAGATATGCTCAGTTGGAGATAAATCTGGGAATCAGGTAGGCCAAGGAAGGGTAGCAGCAGTGCGGAGACAGTCTTGTGAAACCCTGGCCGTGTGAGGCCGAGCGCTGTCTTGTTGAAAAATGGCTCCTGGGAACCGTTGCATGAGTGGCAACACATGTGGTTGCAGGATATCCTGGACATACCACTATGCTGTCACGGTGCCACGGATCAATACTAGGGGTGACCGTGTATTGTAGGCAATGGCACCACATACTATCACACCAGTTGGGGGAGCGGTGTAACGCTGTAAAGCAAAGGCAGAATTCAGGTGTTCACCGTGGGGTCTCCACACACGAACACGATTGTTATCAAAGCTGAGATTGAATCTGAATTCGTCGCTAAAGACAGCCTGGTTCCATTCCGCTGCAGTCCAGTTTCCTAGTGCATGGCACTACTCCAAACGGAAGCGTTGAAGGGTGCGCGTCAAGGGCAGCACACGTAGTGGGAGCCGTGATCCCAAATGTCCTCCAGCCAGGCGCCTTCGAATGGTTAGAGGGGGGGAAGGTGCTACCTGTGCCTGGATGGCGGGCGATGAAGCAGTTGGCTGTACGCGTGCATTTCTTAGGATGTGGCGATCTTCTCAACGACTGGTCTGTCGAGGACTTCCTGAGCCTGGTCTTCATGTAAATGTTATCTCTCGGATCCACACTGATCCCAACACCTCCTCACATCACAATCAGAGCGGCCTAATTGACGAGCTACTTCCTAAGCTGACCACCCAGCTTCCATCATGCCGATGATTCTCCCCCTCTTAAACAGAGACAGCTGCTCATATTGTCTTCGAAAATGGCGTAATGTCATGTCTAATTCAGCTCTTCTTCTGTAAACGATTCAGCACACGCAAATAAACTTTGGTTACCTATTTTATACTCCACGGAGAAGGATGTTAAACGCCCTCTACAGGTTATACGTAATGAGCAATTACGCTGCATTTCTAATCATTTGCATATCTCCCTAACATGTACCTGCATGTCAAGTTTCGTTACGATCCCGCAATTATTTCTTGGTGCGCTAATTTTTTTGTCCATAAGTGTGTAATTGCTTATAATACCTCACAGGATTTAGATTAGCCAAAATTTTAAGTTACGTTTATTTAAATATGTATTCATAAGAAATTTGTTAACTATTTAAACATCATTATTGGTTTTAAATGGCATATATAATCTTCTGATTTATATCCATCATCAAAAGCATATATTTTCGTTTATAAATTATTAAGACAAAATAGATTTCGTGCTTAAATATCTAACCAAAGTGTTGGTATTCTTTTAATTTAGTTATTTCAAAAGTAGCCACAATGTAAATATTTGGAATCAAATATTTATTTTTTCTTTAAATAATATAGATATCATCTCTTTCAGTTCTATCTTTATAAGTATATTTGCATTGCATTAGATTTAAGTTTAGTTAAATATTAACTTTATCAAAAGTTTTCTTAGCGTATTTAACTTACGAATTCATTGACTAAAAACGAATCCATCTTTTGAGAACTAGTTTCTGAAATGCCCCATGAAGATTTTAGCTTTAAAGGAATACACACAGTTTTTTCAATAATTACAAAGTCGTTTCTTAAAAACATACAATGGTTTTCCAAAATGCCTTGAGAAGTAAATATTTTTCTTTTAATGATTTGGAAGCCCTGCTGATGAAATGAAAAAATTCGAAACAAAAACTCCTTTTCTTAAAAATTTAAACACTATATACATATTTCTTGGTTTATAATAATACTGAAACTGTATGCATGTTGAGAAAAGGAAAACAAAAATCAGCAATAGTTTTCAATTTAAGTTTTGAATGAGAAAAATTTGGATTAAAAAACTTATAGCTCCTAAAAATGACAAAGGAAATATGCAGCTAAGGAATACAATTCAAATGTCTTGATACATCTATCTAATATTTATTAATAAATTATCATAAAAAATGTTGATGATTTATGCTAATAAATTCATAAAGTTTTTTTTCAGACATTTGATGCACATTTATCACTTTAAGATGACTGTCTACCTTCGTACCCAATTTTCTTATAAAAACAAATTTTTGAAAAAAATTGAGTGTGTTTTTAGGAAAAAAATATAAATAAATAAAATATTTATATAAATGTTTTTAAATAAATATTATACATTTAGAAAAATTGGTTGTTTTCAAGGAAGTTTTACCAAATCTTTTCTAAAACGGGTAACACTGTATAAAAAATTCTAATACAATTATCGTAATTTTCTTTATACACAACATACAAATTATGGTGCTCTTTAAAATGAACCAAAATCTAAGAGAAATATTAAAATACAAAAAAAATTACAGACAATTATACATAATAATATGAAACTTTTGATATTTTTTAAGTTTTTTCTTTATAAAAACTACCCTAAATGAACAAATGTTTAACCTGCAACAAAACTTATGATCCACTTTATGACAAATAGTACAATAAACATCCCCCCAAAATTTCAAAACTTTATATCTTGTTTTGTTCTTAAGGTATCATGTATCTGGTAAAGAGTTTCTTTCGAAAAGATAATTTTGAGAAAAACTCATTTAAAGTTTTATCTTACTGCCCTTTTGCATAGAGTTTTTTTAATTACTATACCTTTGTTTCTATTTCATGTAAAGGAAAAAGAAAAACTGTTTTGGAAAGAAAAATGTGCAAACTATAATATTTTGGAATAAAAAAAATGCTTTATGTGTAGATAGATAAGGACAATTTTCAAGGTAGGCAATCCCCTTATTTGTGCAAAAATCAATTGCAGTCGGACCCTGATTCATCGAATTTATTGGGATCGAACATTTTATTCGCTAATTCAGGTTTATTCACTATAATGGGGTCCAAACAAAATTTAAACTTTTGTACTTACTTTTCGGAAATTCTACAATAAGCAAATGCGCACGAAATATACATAGCTTGAAATTACACATTTTTTATTCAACAGCTGAATGTACTTTTAGTGAATTTTTATGCATCAGTTTACTGGAAATTGCAAAATATTGACTTATAGATGCTTGCAATATGTTTGATTCCCTCGTCGAAAGAGTTACTTTTCAATTTTATACAGAGAAAAAATACTGCGCCATTTACATCCTGCTACATAAGGTATATTTCCTCTATTTCTAAACAATGTAAAACATTAGAAAAAGTAACAGTTGTGAAATGGATTTCATTATCTATTTTTGTGCGCATCAGAATCTCTGTTCTTTGACTTCATCAAGTCAACGGTTTCCTCAACTTCAGTTAGGTAATCTGACATCAAATGTATTTTGCAGCATAATCGTTAAAATTTTAAAATATCTTCAGCGTTAAGGAGGGGGATGAGATAAAAAGGGAAATTTTTTCAGTTCTTTTCTGAACTCTCACAATAACATACTCTCATGACTCATCTGCATCTGTGCGGTCCAATAATGGTCTTCATCTTTTACGCTCGAAATTTGCTGCTTACAGGAAATCTTTTGGTTGAGTCCTAGGAGGACCCACTTTTGGTCGCCAAATTTTTTGTCGCCAAATTTTGAGCGATAAATGTTACAATATGGTAACCCTTCCATCTCATCAAAATATTTGGATTTTCAAATCACCGAAAAAAATGGCAACGTTTTTCGCCTTTTCCGAAAAAACGTCATTTTGACATTGGACTTCGCTGGAGAAGGTTTGCTCTCCACCGGTTGTTGTTAAGAATGACGTGTGAAAGGAAATTACTTAAAAGTGAGGCTACGACAGGTTTCTTTGTGCTCCTGGGCACAAAGGGGAAGAAAGAGACGTTAGAATGGTGTATAAAAGCTAATTTAATTGCTTCTCGTTATGAATGTCCGAGGTGTAAAAAAAATATGCGTTTGTAAAAGCGAAAGGGAACGGTTGACGGCTACGAATGACGTTGCCGCAACCAGTCGAAAGATAATCGCCGCGACGTCGTTCGGAGTGTGAGAAAGGGCACTTGGTTTAGCGAAAGCAAACTTGCTATAACTATTATCTTGCGTTTGACGAGATATTGGTTTGGCAAGAGCATGAATCCATTGAAGGCACCTGGTCTGCAATTAAAAAGGGTCTTCATAAAGCGCACGTCAAGGGTCAATTTGATTCTTACCTTGCGGAATACATGTGGCGACGATCTAACGGTCACAAGTTGGTGGATGAGAATTTTCATAAATTCCTTGCATCCATCGCAAGGGTATATCCACCAACAGATCATGACGAAATGCAAGCGTAAGGTAAGTGCTTTTTAACATTTTTTAAAATGATTGATTTCATGTATTTCTTCGATTTTATCTTTGCGAAACGCCCCTTTCGCCCTTTTTTTAAAAATGTAAATCATGTTGTACACACTGGTTTTAGAATGCTTTTTTAAAATGAGTTTCATTGCTTTTCTCCGTTTTTTTTTTTATATATAATGATTAATTTAATGTATTTATTCGATTTCCTCTTTGCGAAATGCCCATTTCATCCCCCCCTTCTCCCCGCTGACGCATGCGCTTCCCAAGAGTTTTCGGCATTGAAGCCTTTTTGAAAACCTTCAATTTGGCGCTTTTTGGCGAAATATTTTTTGCGCCAGAAACAGCAGTGGGTCCTCCTAGGATTTTACCAATCTTTTTCTGTCCCGGACAAAAAAAATGTAATTTGAAAAAAAAAAAATCCAATCTTTTTCTAACAAGGAGAGGGCACGACAAAGGAAATTCATTTGGAGTCGAGACTTGGTGTAATAGTAGTACTCATTTAAGGTGTTCACCTTCAATGCAATTCCGCCGAATGGACAGTCAATTCGGAGAAAACAAAGCCTTCGAAATCCATGCTTAGCTCTTATACAATTAAATTTCAATTTCTTCCAACGATTTATCGTCTGCTTACTATGCGCGAGGTTTGGGTTCAATTCGTCGGTCAATGTTTTTTATCATTTCATTTAATTATTTTTAAAATTGAAACCTCCCGTTGTTTAGACTCTTCCCATATTAACAGTAGAGAGACTGTCTCTCCCTCTAGTGGACAGAACAATCTTCAGTAATGGTTTCGGAACTGTAAGGATGTACGAGCATGCGCTCCAATCCCTTTCATTCTATGCTAACTATTAGTTCTCTAGTTATATATGTAAATCAGTGTTTCTCAAACTGTGGGGTGCGCCCCCTAGGGGGCGTGATAACCCTACAAGGGGGCGCGAACTAGTCAGAATGTCGAACATAAAAGATTTTTTTAAAAAAAATTATTTACTGAAAACAAGCAAAAAAAAATATCGTTCTGACTTAATAAAAAATCAATGCACATTTACATTGATACAATACACTTATAAATGTATCAGTACTGCCCAATGTGTTCCATAATTAATTTAAGAATACCAAGTTAAGAACAAGTTTAATAATTTTTTAATTAATATTAAGTAATCCTATGGACATGCCATAAAGTTATATACAAAATTTAACATTTATCTTAACAATTTGTATGGTTTATAAGTAAAGGAGCATTGCAGCTTTACGTGAAAGTATATTATTATTGAATTGAATACATTGTAATTACATGGAGGGGGCGCGAAGAAAATTATGATTGAAAATTGGGTCGCCAGTATAGAAAGTTTGAGAAGCACTAATGTAAATGTTTGTTTTGTCTAATAAATGTGTTTAATAACCAGTGGACTTTGTAAAGAACCCCTTCCCCACGTGTCCCTTTATTACCTTGGGTCACCCCTCATAATTTGGCGCCCACCGCGTCATAAAATTAAATAAACTTATTCATGAAAGGTTTATTAAGTGTTAAATGATATTTTATGTAATCATTTTGTATTTTATGGAGTGAAAACACACACACAGTTAAATAAATTTATTATTTAAATTATTTATTATTACAATTATTTAAAATTATTACTATAATAAAAATATTCAAAATAATTATTAATTAAAATTACTAATGATTAAAACTATTTTAAATAATGATTGATTAAAATTATTTAAAATAATTATTATTTAAAATTATTTAAAATAATTATTTTTTAAAATTATTTAAAATTATTTTAATTAAAATAATTAAAATGAATTAATAAGAATTATTATTAATAAGAATTATTATTAAAATTATTAATTTATTTAAAGAAATGAATATTAATTTATTATTGCAATGATTATTAATTTATTATTAAGTTTATTATTAAATTATTATTAATTTATTATTAAAATTAATATGAATTTATTATTAATTTATTATTTATTATTGAAATAATAATTTTTTTTAATTGTTTGAATAAAATTTTGTAAATTATTTAAATTTATTTAAAAAGAACTTATTAAATGTTTTACAAAATTGTAAAATAGTTAAATTAATAATATATGAAAAAGACATATTTTTACTATATTAATTATAAAATAATTATTTTAATAATAATATATTTTATAAATTATTTTATATTATATACAATATTTTATTTATAGTATATTTTATTTCACATTATACAACTATTTGTAACTAATTTTTATGTATAATATCATTTAATATATTTATTTTATATATATATGTTATTATAAATGTCATTTATTAATATAAAAATTTATTTATATAAAATTTAATATAAATATTTATATAGTTACAGTATTTTTTTTTACTTTATAAAATACAAAATAATTACATAAAATATAATTTAATATTTAATAATCCTTTCATAAATAAGTTTATTTAATTTTAAAAATAATTAAATGAAATGAAAAAAAAATTAAACGATAAATCGAACCCACAGACCTCGCACACAGTATGCAGACGATATATCAACCAAGCTACGAAATCATTGGAGGAAGTTGAAATTTAATTGTATAAAAGCTAAGCGTGAATTTCGAAGGCTTTTCCTCCGAATTGCCTGGCCATTCATCGGAATCACATTGAGGGTTGAACACCCTAAAGGAGTACTACTATTACACCAAGTCTCATTCCAAAATGAATTTCCTTAGCCGTGCCCTCTCATTTTAAGACAAACAAATAGAAAAAAATTTAGCTGTTGAAGTAATTAGTTAATTCTGGGTTTATATTATTTGTTCAATAGTGGTTTTTGCCTTCATTTTAATAGGGCAAAGGGAAAAATTCGTTGAATCCAAAATTCGTTTAATAGGGGTTCAGTAAATCGGGGTCTAACTGCGTACTTTTATTTACATTCATCATTTAATTTCATTTTTATACATAAAAATATATAATTTCCAAATAAAATCTCACAAAATATTTGTTTTAAATTTGGTTTGTAAATAAATTGAAACAACAAACATACTGTGTGAGTTTTAGCTAAAAATCCTATACATATTTCTAAACAGGTACGTTTTTATATTAAATTATTTGTTTTTGTAACATTTCATGTAAAAAAATAACAATTTTAGTTTCATTAAATATATTTATTTTTACTACCTCATGTTCAAATTTCTTAAACTCAAGCCATCAATTTTTGTAGATTTAAATACATAATATTTTTTAGAATCTCTCTGGAAATTTATTGAATGTCATAATAACACACTGAAACGGGAAGGAAATCTAATTACGTTTTTGCCAAGTCTCATGTTTATAGATAAGGCGACGATAATACTCTCTTACTTAAATAAAGCACATAAACTTTGTCCCTTGCTAAGTTTCAGAACTTCCTGAAAACTTTTAAATTGGCTTTCATTGTAGATAATAAGGGAGCGGTAAAAATTTTAACTGTATTTCTTTAGTAGAAAAATTATTTGAAGATAAGTAGAATGAATTAAGAAAGGAATTATAAAAAAAAATATTATTTCGCAAAAAAAAAAAATCAAAAAATCTTTAGGCTATTTCTTAAATTGTTAGATTGGCTTTTTCATCCCTTTTTGCTGTTATTGAAAACTTTTAATGAGTTAAGTGGAAACAGTACGATCCAATTGACAGATATGGATCAGTAGTTCAACTAATTTTTTTGGCCTAAATTATTCTTTATGTAAATTTCTATTACTTTAAAAGCAAGAAAGCTCTAAATTAATAAAAAAATTCACATGATAACTTTTATGTTTGTTTTTATTCGCATCTCAATGACAAAAAAAAACCCTTTAAACTGGTTATCTCGGTAAGAAGAAATAACTAGCTTATCTTCATTAAAATTGCTAAAGCTTTTTTTTCTATTGTGCCAAATATTAAACTCAGAGGCGCTACAGCCCATGAGGGCCAAGGCCTACTGTGCCCATCTCAATAAACGTGACACTGAGGTGCATGATCAGATGTACCAGTCGGGTAGTCAGTCTGACGTGAAATCCCCAGTGTTTACTTCCTCCAAGAAAGCATGATACTCACTTATCGACCTCCTGAAGAGGTGAAAGGCTGTGTCGACCTTGCCCAGAAAGGGATATGAACCCTGGACATGTGGTGTGGAAGCGCGAAACGCTACCATTCAGCCAATGAGCTTATTGGGCCAAATACTTTGAAATATTTTGTACCTTTTGTTATGAATAAATGTAACAAAAAGTATGTTTTTATAAATAAAATAAGTACTTAATATTTTTAAAATAATTGAACTATGAATTAAATGTATACATTTTTTTAAGGAATTTTCAATAATCATTCAAATATATATTTTAAAATATATTTTACAACTATCAATCATGTTAGAAGTAAGCCCGTACCAACTTTTGTTATACAAACTTTGATGCACTGGTAAACCAAATGTTATGTGTGTACATCATTTATTGTAGGACGAGTAGCATTTTAAAATCCCTTCATAAATGTATACACTTTTTTTAAAAAAACTAAATGATTAACTTTTTGTAAAGCATTTTGACAACAAATGCCTTTTTACTTAATATATATACATAGGTTACAAGCAAAAAAATTATGAAAATCATAAAATAAAAAAATTTCTTTTTTTAAATAAATCGTACCGTGTCCTCTTAAAAAGTGAAAATGAATTTCATTAATCATACCTTTAAATATTAATATATAATATTTACTAGATTTTAAAGTAAGAAACTAGCAAAACTAGTTCATGTAAGCTTGTAGATAAATAAAAAAAAACCATTACATTGAACTACTATTCGAGCTTTAAACTAAAACATATATTTTAAATTAACCAAAAATTTAATGGAAAGTAATCCAATTAAGAATTATAGAATTACTAGTATATAGAACTATAAATTAATGCTACAGCATGCAATTTCATGGAATTCATGCATATTCATGAAAATTAAAATCACTTTTTTTTAATTTGAAAAGCTTGCATTTCTAGACTTTTAAGCAAAATTAACATAGGATTCAATCAAATATTTGAGTCAATGGGATTCAATCAAATACTTGATTCATTGGGATTCAATCAAATATTTGATCAATGGGATTCAATCAAATAATTGATTCAATGGGATTCACTCAAATATTTTATTGAATGCGATTTAGTGAAATATTTTATTCAATGGGAATGAATTCTTTTACTGGAGAAAGTGTTTTTCAATAACATTTAATCATAATTTCCAAATTAAACTAAATCAATTTAATTTATTTTAAAATTTGAAAAAGAATCTTATTTTCATAAAACTTTTAACCATTAACAACACATAAACCTTTTTTAACAATCCCTACATTATTTCTCATGTTTATGCATATTGTTCGAACATTCAAGATCCGAAAAGATAAAATTATATTTGGAAAAAACTTCTAAAATGATTTCTTTGACAAAAAAACATTTTCAAAAATCATCAATAAACACATTCTAGGAAACAAGTTCCTATCATATCAATGCAAATATTCGACAAATTAAAATTGAATATGTACATCTTAATTTGTAGAACCAATCTCTTTTTAACAATCTCCTGGCAAAAGTGCCTTAACCAATTGTACTATTCCAATCGACCAGATGCTGTAAATTTTATCTCATTTAGAATATATTAATCATTTCTTAACTAGATTGAAATTACTATAGAACCACACAATATTACTTCTGTATAATGTCTTGGAAGTGACATATAAGCCAGAAAAGTAGCATTTGAGAGTGATATTTATGGTTACTTCTTCGAAAAGAAAGGTTGAAACTTTAATGCTCATTACACGGAAATGCGGGTAATTAGAGTTGCTGGAACAGTAATAGAGAATTGGGATATTTTTCACAGAAACGAGAAAATGTGTGTCATTACTCGTAAATACAAGACTATGCAGTTGCAATTTGAGAAATAATTTATGTTATGAAAAGGAAACAAGAACTAATGCAGTCTTAATAAACGTTTTGATATGGTTTCAGCTAGTAATGTAATTTTCTAACTACCAACATTCTGACGTTCAATGGATTCTTTAATAAATGTGGCACATTTCAAAGCAAATAAAGTAACTAGAGATTTTAAAAAACATTTGATCCCTTCTTTTTTAAAAATGATTTTTATAAAGATCAACACAAAGGTACAATATTTCGATTGAGTCAAAAATTCTATAAAAGTGTTTAGCTTATATTGGTGAAGGATATCGTTTTATACAAAATGTTTTTTTTAATGAAACAATAAAAGTATTTTTATGTTTATTTCTAAAAAATGTTCTTCGCTTAGCATTCTTCCCTCATTTAGCACGTATATGCCTGTTTCATTGATATTTCATCACTTGTAATAATCTTTTAAGAATTTCCACTATTTATGGGACAACACCTTTAACAAGTTATACTTGAAAAACAACCAAATGTAAAGAAAATGAAAAAAATCATTAAAATGATGAGTGTGTATGGTCTTGTATTTGATTTCAAAATAAAATTTGAAAAAAAAATGAATGTACCGAAAAAATATTACATGATTTTAAATTACGTAAAATAATAAATTTTATAATAAATTTAGGTAAATGTAAAAGTGATTAATTGTTTGTATGATATGTTTGTATGTACGTAAAAAATGAGACAGTAATATCCTAAAATTTAGCAAATAAATTATTCATAGGAATTTGTAGTGAATTTTCACTTTATGTATTATACGTACGAATGCATTTGTATCAATTTTGGTAAATTTGGACACTCTCTTATTTTCAACAAATTTATTTAAACATTATTGTTAGTGTTTTCTCGCTGTTGAAGGAATTCAGCCCTTTCCATCGGAACTTATTCTTTCATCATTTTTTCTTCTTTGAAAAAAAAACTCACACATCTGTTAAGTAAATTTAATGGAAACTATTGGCTACTTCCTGTTAACAATAACTTCAGCAGCATTTTTTTGTAAATCTCTTCTAGGTACATCTTTGAGAAATTTGAACATAAAAAATTTATGAGTATATAGTTTATCTTTTTTACTTAAGTCATACATTTAAAAGGGGAATTACATCCCCGCTGAATATTCTTTCTTTCTTTTTAAAGCAGTAAACTCTTCCAAAAGAAAATATTTATTTGCCTTTTCTTTTCTTCATGCGTTTTTAGAAACGGTATATGCAGACAAATAAGAGATAGAGAAGAATATTCAATTGCACATTGAGCTCTACTTTATAAATTCTTAAAATATATCTACAGATTTTATGCTTTGGGATTATTTTTTATTAACATAACCATCATTACAAATCGAGCAAAAAAATTAACTACGCATTCTATATTTCTAGCAAAATTTTCTTCAAGAACCTGTTTGGCTGCTGTTTTTTTTTAATCATAAAAATGCCGTCATGAATAACTTTTAGAAAAGACGTTGGTATAAATTTCAGCATGATAGAAAATTGGCTACTTTTAAAAATAACTATAATTAAGCCATTTTATAATTTTTAAATAGAAAAAGACACATGATAGTTTTAAACTTCGAGGTGAGGGAAACATATTAAGGGAACCAAGACATGCTCGAAAAAGTAAAATGCCAAAATTAAGACCCTTTGTTTATAAGACATATATCATTTACAATTTCCAATAGAGCTTCGATTTTTTACGTTCTTAATAAAGATAATTTAATTATTCTGTTGAACTACAAAAATAACTTTTTACTCCAATTTTTTTTTTACTTCTTAATTAAAGTAATACATAATTTTTGAGAACTCGTAATATATACTTGTGTTTAGGTACCATTTTTTAAAAAGTATCCTTTTTTTATGCAAAATATTTTTACACAAATATAAAACAATACATAAAATACAGGGAACCCAATTTTAGTAAAATGTTAGTATAGTTTCTTTAAAAAATTATAAAACTTTGAAATTTGAAATTTTTTTTATTTTTTTTTTTTTTTATGCATAAAACTATTTTTAAAAAATTAGGCTCTGTCTTAATAGAAAAAATAGGTTCACTATAAGCATAGGCATCTTGTATAGAAGTATAAAAAATCTGGAATCATATAGTGCAATAGTTTTTTTTAAAAAATGTACCTAAATGCAAAAAGATATGCTTTTGAGAAAAAGGGAAAAAAACTAAAAAAAACAATATTTTCACATATTATACACTTGAGTAGTATTTGCTTGCCTATTTTTATATGACTAATAATAATCCTTAATCATTTTCTAGAGTTACAAAAGTAATTTTAAATTCATATGTTTTTTTCCCTTTGTTTTAGTTAACATGAACATAATTTTCGAGATCTTGTAATACATATTTTCATGCATTTTTTACAAAAATATTCTTTCAATATACAAACAAATTTACACATATATAAACAGCAACATATCAAACATAATTAATTAGTTTTTTAACGAATTAATTGCGTAATTTCTTTAAAATAATCATAAAACCTTAAAATTATGAAAATCTTAATTTTTTTTTGCACGTATAAATTTATTTTTTTAAAAATTAGACATTACATACTAAAAAATATATTTTGTTCACTATATAGAACGTTTATATAGATCAAACACAGGGGAAACTACGTATTTAAAGTTCAAAAGGGTGCGTCAAAAAGGGCGTGGTCATTTGTTTACATTTTATTTTTCATATTTTAGGGCTATTTTATCAACAAACATATAAGTATTATACATTTTTAGATTCTGAAAAATAAGCACTATTTTTTAGAACTATAAAGAAAAATCGATTTTTTCAAAGCATACGATGTCCTTGTGCCCTTAAGTACCCCTCCTATAATCCATCCAAATTAACATCATTTCAAATGGGAAAAGGGATAGAAAACAAATTCAATTGAAAAGTAACTTACTATAAACGTTTGTCCGCAGGAAGAGCAAGTTATTGAAATTGTTCTTATAAAAAACTGTTCAAAGTATGTAATATGAAGTGAAAAAAATGGTATATTTACTCAAAGGTTGAGAAAAACAGAAGTTGAAAATGTAATGTTATCATCAAGATACAGAAACGAAATACGAAAAAGCTTACAAAATTTCCGATATCGTTAGCTGTTGTTTTTGACTTCATCAATACTTTCTGAAAATTCATATTAACTAATAAACAAAATACATTTCGTTCCATATTGATTAAACAATAAAAAATTAAATTGGTAAGGTTCTTTATTGAATGTTTTACATAACTTATTCATAGAAAAGAGAAAAACAATACACACACACATTGGTTAGAAAAATAAATGTGTGTTCTTATTTAATAATTTTTATTTCTACTTTAATAAATAACCAGATAAAGACAATTTCTCTCTCTCAACCATCATCACTTAGTATAAATATTCAAAATCTTTTTACATATCAAACTCTTTTAGTATTAAGGACTCTTCACACAACAAAAAGGCTTAGCAATAACACCAATTAAAGAATTCGGGGAGGGGGGACAATAATTTATTTACTCTGATGAGTGTGCGTGCGTGTGTGCGTGTCAAAATTATGCTTCATGTGGTATTTTGATGAATCATTTATTTTATTATTTTCTGAAACGCATTTTGGTAAACAAGTTTATTATTTCAAAAGTAAAAGCTAAAATACGGAGAGAATAGGAAAAAAATATCTGAGGACACAATTGAATCAAAATATATATATATATATATATATATATATATATATATATATATATATATATATAGTTTGTCTTTGAGGATACTATAAATGCAAACTTTTGATCCTCTATTCATTGTATTCAAAAAAATGATAAGGAAAAAGATAAGAAAAATCATTCTTTGCACTTTTTCCTAGACACTTTTGATATTCAGAGAAACAATAAATAAAAGAAAAGAATTCAAATAATAAAGTCCATTTATTTCATTATTTGCGAAATTACAATTGCTTGAAGAAATTAATTAAATATCAAAGTTAAAAAAATAAAAGAATTTTAAGAAGTTACTTCTGTAATACTTGTTAATGTATTTACAACACATTGTAATGCATTGAAAAATAATCAAAATCAAGATCGAATAATAATTAGCTCGAGATACCAAAACTACCTGACTTTAAACTTCAAAATATTCTGAACTATAACAAAAAAAAATGCAAATATATTCAAAACACTAAAGCTTGAAAAAATATATTTCTATTAACCCCTTAACTAATCACTTTTTTTACTCAACATGTTTCTTTTAAAAAAGGGTTATTTTTTAATACATATAATTCAACCCAATACTTAATAGAATTAAAAAATGAAACAAATTTTCAATTTTAAAGTTTTTACAATGTTTTTTTAATTTTATTTTATAATTTTAACACTACCCTAATAGGAAGATAAAGAAGAAAAGAAAGAGAGTGTAAACTTGTGGGCTCTTTTCGGATTGGGTCGTGTTCGAATTGTGAAAAGCAAATAATTGTAGGCAGGATTTTGTCCCACTGTTTATTGTATATCTTCCATGGGACATTTCATAAAATAAAGAATATATTAAGATGCTATCAGATTACAATACATCGTCCAGCCGTATCTTCTTTTTCCCGACCACCTCTTTTTCGCTACCGCTTTCATTTTCTCCTCGTCCCCTTCTCTCCTCTCTCGTTGCCAGATCCTTCTCTCTATATCGGGTCTCGGTTGACCTGTTTCCAGGTGCAGGCAGTAGATCCTTACACGCCCCACCTAAGAGTAAAATTTGCCCCCTGTGGCTGATTTTACCATTTCAGACACCAGGAACAGAAACTTCACAAACCGTGAAACAGAAAATTCACAAACAGAACACACAATAATTGTAACAGTCAAAAGTCTTGATGATTGTTCTAGTCAAAGTTCCTTAAAACAAACACATGAAATAATATTAATAGTTCACCCAATTGAAATAAGTGACTATGTTCCCAGAAAGATCTAAACTGTAATGGGATTGCAAACAGATACATAGAAAACACATTATACAAAAACAATAACACTAAATATATACAATACAGTCCTTATCTTAATCAGGACCACGTTTACTTCATTAGGTCATGAATGTTGAATGCTCAATGAATTCACTAAATCTATATTAAGTACACAGTAGAAACTTTCCTACGGCTCTAATTTGCCTTTGGCCAGTATGATTTCCGATCCAACCCATCTCACCCATTCTAATACAAAGTTAATTTGCTTTACACGATTTTTCCAAATTTGCATCAGAATGTCTATATCGACTATTCGAGATACAGCAGACTGCTCTAACATTCTTAAAACCTGAGCCGTTAAATTACATCCATAAGAAGTGCATACAGTCTTAAACCTCATTTTTTTAGTTATGTAAATTCCAAACGACATAACGCACGCGGCATACTTCTTCGTGAGAGAACGACAAAAATACCACTTCCACAAATCTAGTACCGTGACCCACGATGCTGCGCTGTTCTATTCTACAAACCTTCCATTTTCAACAAAAGATAAATCTCGGTTCTCGAAAATATGCTTAACACAAAGCTTCACAGGTTACCTTCGCACTGAGACTAGTCAACAGCACAGCCTCGCCCCACCTAGTGTGTTGATCAACCAGACATAAAATATATTTATGTCGCTTTGAGCTTGGCGGATCAATTGGACCTATCAGATCCATATTCACCACCTGAAATGGCAATTCAGGCCTTGCCACAGGTGTAATGGGTGATCGGTCTTTAATCCTAACCGATCGAGTGAGCTGACACTCTTTACATGATTCACAAAATTTCTTCACATTGGCCCTTAGACCCTCCCAAAAGAAAGAATACTTGATTCGTTCAAGCGTCTTCTTGGGCCCCATGTGACTACTGAACACGGAAGAATTCGCTAGTCTCAACACCTCAGTTCTTCTACATTTCGGAATTACCAGTTGCCCAATGTTCTCCCCGAGTATTTTATCTCTATGAAATAGAGATACCCATCTACTTCATAGTAGTTTCCTTTGTCTTCCTTAGCATGCTTCCAAACCAATGCTAACTCGGCACAACACTTCTGCTCGGAACGAAAACTATCAGCCACCATGCTTCATTTATCCATCTCAGCGGTCACCTCCTCATCCTTAGTACCCAATGTTCCCACTTCATTCCGATATGAAGTTATATTCCTTTGAGAATCCTCAATGTTCTCCTGTGTTTTCTCTGGCAGAATACCCCATGAAACCTCGGTTTCATCTACATTTTCTGAGTCAACCCTCAGATCCTGAGAGCTTTGAGCCAGTGAATTCTCTTCACTCTGGGCTCCTCCCAACATATACAAAACATCTGGTGGAAGCAACACGTCTTCTACCAAAACTTCTGCCAACGCACATAACACTTGCTGGTGCACCACATTAACCTGGCCACCGGTAGCAAGGCCAATTGGAACATATACTAAAGGACATTCAACCGCTGGACCGAAAATACCTTTCAAATAAATCGTGGAAGCTCCTTCAACTGATATTCCAGGAACTAAGTCTTTCTTGATAACAGTAATTTCCGTACCAGAATCCACTAACGCCTGGACTAATCTCCCATCTACACTGAAAGATGTTTTCACTAATTTACTTAATTTGTCTTCAATAGCCCTCCTAGGAATGACTTTACCTAGCAAATCAACTCTAGCAGATACCGTCCCATCTTCCAATTCTGTCCCTTCCGTTGACACCTTATTCACATTAAGTCTTTTATTATCTACCCCTTTGTTTTTCGGAATATCCCGCTTAAAATGTTTATCTGATCCGCAGGTGAAACAAGCAAATTTTTTAATTTCACTTACTTGACCTTTATCAAAGTTTTTCCTAGAAGAAAAATTATCTGATTTTTTCTCCCCAAATGGCTGTTTACCCCAACTACCATTAAAACTTCTCTTTTCACTATCATTCCATTTAGCTCTCTCAGGTTCATCGTAGGATTTCCCTTTGGAAGCATAAAATATATCACATTGTTTGCCGAAGTCCTTGGGTTTGTACCATTCTTCCCCTTGGAGCACACCAATATGGGTCGCCATCTCAGAATCCAACATTTCAAACATTTTATCTGCTACGATCAGTTGATTAACTGACTCAAAATCATTCGCACCTCTTAACATACAGTAGTATAACCACATCGATGTTAAACGGGACGCGAACTGAGAGAAAGTTTCGTCAGAGTTACGTTTGGCCTTTCTAAAATTTTCTAAACATATTTTTGGTGAGGGTTCATACTCCTTGAGCACAACCTGTTTTAAAGACTCGTAATCTTTTCATTCTTTTTTGCCTAGGTTAACTAATAAGTTTGACCTTTTGTCTCCTAACATGCATAACAAAACCTTCGGTTTTAATTCGTCGCTGACATTTTTACTAGCGAAAGCTTTTTCAAGACTAGAAAAGAAATAGTCCCACCCGTCTGATTTATTGGGTACCTTTACAGTTAAGAGCCTAACCATTTTAACTATTTCATCTAAAGATTTCACACGTGAGGTTTGACCATTATTTTGAGTAGCACTCTGATTAGCGTTCCTAGATAATTCTATTTCCAAGCGTAATTTTTCAATTGATAATTTTTTCTTTTTGTTCTAGTTTTTGCTGCTGTTCTGTCTCTAACCTTTCAGCTGTAATAACTTCCAATAACTCTTTTGCCTCTTCCTTCTTGTAATATTTACTAGAGATTATTAAATCCCTTAAAACAATTTTAGACATAGACGGATCAGGTGACTCATCTAAGTCCCGCGCTAATTGAATTAAGTCAATTTTCTTACTTCTAATGAGAAATGCCATTTTTAATAAAGCTAAACCTAATGCCAAATTACCTTCTGAAAAATTTAACTACAAACACTTAAATGACCTAGTACTATATATTTAACAAGCAAAAAAAATAATACACTCGTTTTTTCTAAGAGTACTCAAATTCCAGAAACACAATACAAAATATGTTTACAATAAAACTTATATGCGACACATTTATTTGTTCCTAATCAGAACGCAAAACCTTTTTTTTTAAAAAAAAAAACACAATTAACAACATATTTTAGCTACATTACCATAGAATTATTTCTCAAATCATATATCTACTCTTAGTTTCTTTTTTTAAATTAAAAGAAGAATCCTATGCAGGAAACAAAAAACCAATATACATATACATCCTAAATTACGAGCAAAGGAAATAACCTCAGATTGCATTAAACTATCAACTAACTGACAAATTGCAACACTTTTGCTTAAAATGAAAAACAATCATATAATATTAAAAAAAACATGCCATATTCTGAGTCATAAATAACCTACAAAATCTCTTATTTACAACATTTTAACAGGAAGTCTACTTGAAATACATATACATTTTTTTAATGGATATTTTTCACCGACTCAAACATACATTTTTCGCAACCATTATTTCAAGATAAATTAATCTAAGTAATTCTTATTTTTTAAATTCTGCAAACTGAATTGTTATGCAAAACAATTTCTATACACAGATTTTAGTTTTTGAGACAACTTCAATATACACAAATTTTAATTTTTGAGACAACTTCAAAACAGTAAAGAATGATGATAAAAAAAGAAATTATAGTTTAACACTATGTAGAACTCTAACATATTTTACAACATTTAAAATGATACCCTATTATTTCCAGGTAAAATACGGCAATACACCAATTAAATTTTCTTTTCCAGATATATCTGCTTTTTCTATTTTATTTTTAAAAAAACAAACAAATTAAATATGACTGCATCCCATTACTCTTTTAAATATCTACACAATATTTTAACTTAGGGGAACAATAGCCACTTACCTCGAGATGAACGCTGTTTCTGTACTTGAACACTACTGGGATTTCCTTCGTTGTTTCAGGTCACGGCTCTATTCATCAGAAAATGAAGAAAAATACGACATCTGTTTATTCCACAGTCCCATTTTTTCACTTGAAACTGCTGCAGGACAATTCCCGGGATCCACGTGGTCATCAACTTGAAAATACACTGCAGAGTTCTATTTCCCTGTTAAAAATTTTCTTTGAAACTGAATGTCCACTAGAACCTTGTTCACAATTATGTAGTACGAACACCGATCAATTTGAAATATTTTGTTCATTTAACTTCTGCTCCATTGCATCGCACTTCTGACACCAGTGTAAACTTGTGGGTTCTTTTCGGATCGGGTCGTGTTTGAATTGTGAAAAGAAAAAAATTGCAGTTAGGATTTTGTCCCTCTGTTTTATTCCACACCTTCTATGGAAAATTTCTTTAAAAAAAGAATATATTAAGATGCTACAAGATTACAATACATCGTCCAGCCGTCTCTTCTTTATCCGACCACGTTTTTTCGCGCCACCACTCTCCTTTCTCTCGACGTTCGGACTCTTCTCCTCTGTCGTTGTCAGGTCCTTCTCTCTATATCGTTGTCTCGTTCGATCTGTTGCCAGGTGCAGGCAGTAGGTCCTTACAGAGAAGAAATAAAAAGAAGAGAGGAAAACACAGAGAACAAGGTGGATGGATAAAGTGGAAAAGTGATCAAAGGACTTGGGAGTTAACCGATGGAAGAACATAGCATCAAATAGATCAAGATGGTCTTAGCTGATTGAGACAGCCTGGGCTGGTAACCGGCTGTAGCGCTTGGAAAAATGAAAAAGAATTTTTAACACAAAAATCTCTAAATATTTTCTTTTTTGTTAGTGCACTATAATGAAGAATATTTCCCATATCATTAAAAAAATTATCTCACTTACAGAAATTTTTGATATTCATACTTTTTCAAATTGTTGAGAAGTCCTTGATCGTGTGATACAAAATTAATCACGGGAAAATGCAAAATCCCTGTGTCGCAATCAGGACAAACATATCGTGTCTCTTTTCACATTCTCTTTCCATTTTCATTTTTTCTTGAGCATTGTCTCGGTGGGAGCAATCATTTCTATAATACGTTTCTTTGTCTGTCTCAGAAGATTAGGTTCCCCCTCCTTGAATGATACTTTTTGATAATGCCGTAAATGTGAGTTCAAGTCTAAATTCTAGTTGCGTATTTTCCTCTCCTTTCTTACAATAGAAGACAGATGAATTCTACTACCTGAGGCAGAAAGTTAACGGAATTTCCCTTTACTTTCACGAAGGTGTTCGTTGGAGGGAAAATATCTGTTTCGGGGGTTGACAGCTTTAATAAGGAAAACGCATATCCATTTGGAATTTATTTCTTGCACTGTTGGCGTTAGTTGCGGATCATTTCTGAAAAAGCGAATTTTTCATTCGTCGGATTTTGCAATATTTCCTTTGGAGTAGCGTACAAACATCCGATTCCGTGTTTTGATCAAGAAATCTCCTTCTGAGACGCTCAGGATGCTAAAGAAAGCATACGGAAACGATTCCAGCACCAGATAATTTTTACCTGTTTCCACGGCTGAAAATGAAATATAAGGGGCATTTTTTGTGAATTCAGATGAGGTGAACCAAAATGCGACGAAGAAACTGAAGGATCTTTCAAAAAAAAGGATTCCAGGACTGTTTTGAACAGTTATTCGAACATAGGTACAAGTGTGTGGATGCAAGAGGGCAGTAGTTTGAAGGCCAATAAGATTAAATTATTTTTTGTTCTATTTTTTTTAATAATTTATAGTAGACTTATTCCGAGAAAAGAGAAAGAGGAAATATCAGAGACCATACGGTGTAAGGACAAGCTGAATCAGACAAGGGGGGCAAAATCGAGGATCACAACGAACATTTTTGCGTTGCCAGTATATCTGCATGCAATAATATACAGTTGAACCTGTTTTTGTACGGTAGATAGGGACCGCATAAAAATAAACGCACAAAAAATATTCAAAAATTTCATAAATTCTTACATACATGTGGAAATACTACAGAAAAAAATTTTATGCGGTGAATAGGGACCGCATAAAAAAGTTGCATTTATAAAATATGTTAATTATTTACGAAATTTATGTAAGAACTTCCGCAACAAAACAAATAATTAAATCTTACACATGGAAATATTTTAAAAACATATATTTTCTCATTATACACACAGATAAGTTTTCAAAATGCACATACATAGTTCATGCTACTCATCGTAATCCTTGTGATGGAAAGCTGGGTCCCTGCATATTTTTATCCGCTCTCAAAGAATCCGGTTCTTATTGTCCGTCTTCACTATCTATCAAATTATTGTGATAATGTAACTGGCATTGAAATTTTCGTTTTCAATCAAGCGTGGACTGCTGGATCGTTGAAAGAAAGCAACTGAATGCGCATTGTCGGGAGACTGTTTATAACAAATGAAGTGTCTACATTTCAGTTGCGTAACATAAACCCCCGCATTACGTGGAGGGGCTGGACTCTAAGGGGTCCAATGCCTGACTAATGCTGAATACATATTTACCCAATTAATAAAATATTAAAGGCAAAACCTGACTTTAAGGAGGAGGTGTTAACATTCTTCGTTACATCACTGGTAATTAGATAGAAAGCATTACACTGGGTCCTGCCATTGAGTCCTGCCACGAGGGGAGAGCAAGACTTTAGGGGCCCAAGCCCTGACTAACGCTAAATGCGTATTTACCCAATTTATAAAATATTAAAGGCGAAACCTGAATTTCAGGGGAGAGGGTGTTCCTAATATTCTCCGTTACGACACTGGTAACTAGGTAGAAAACATTACAGTGACGCCAAAGCCATTGGAATTAATACACCGCATAAAAAATCGCATAAAAAATACAGCACAAAAACATGTTCTACTGTATAATAAAATATCAAAATTTCTCCCGAAAAAAGGAAAAAATAGTAGCAGAGAATGAGATGTCAAGGGTCAAGACGTAAACATTATTTTTTTCTTATTCCGTTATATATATGCTTATTGTAATGTATTATTCGAAATAAACCTACGTTTCTATGAATGATGTTTTTTTTTGTGGACCACCTAAAGCTAAACCTTGTTTGTTTGGCCCAAGTTAGCCTTAGCTTAGCCTTATTTAGCCAAGTTAGTTTGACACTCTTGACTTAAGGGGTTAAAATATAAAATTAACCAGAACCAATTGATATGGGTATTTAACAATAACCGAAAAACGATTAAGCAAACTCTTTCTCCTATATTTGGATGCAATATAAGCCAAAAAAAAAGTATTTGAAAACAAAATTTTGGCATGATATTTTTATACCAATAAGTTAATACATTCTTAAAACAGGTATAAGTAATATACATCCGTTTAATAAAAAATGTTGTAAAGAAATAATGAATAAAAATCCATATAACATTTTCATTGAAGAAAAATATTCTTCCTTTACCTTTCCCAGAATGAATAAAAATCTCCAAAAATAATATATAGACGATAAAATGTATCATTCTTTCCTTTTTAATTTTTTTGGCTCGTTTTTATTCCGTAACTATTTCCCAAAAGTTATTGAGGTTCGTTAGATAACTTGTTACGTGTTAGTTTGAGATAAATTTATCCTATGGCATTTTTATGAGACATTCCTATTCTCTTTTATTCCTCTAATAAATGATACTCTTTTGTGATAGCGTTTCTGAAATTTATTTTGCTTACTTTTTGAACTAGGAAATTTAAAAAATTTATTCATACGTGTAGTAAATAAAAGTTATATTCTTTATTAAGAAAGCAGAATTATACACATTAATGAAAAAAGTACGAATTCACATTAAGCTTCGTCAGTATCTTGTTCTTGGTCAACAAAACAACATTTTTTTCTTCTGATACCAATCACGAAAACCTCTAAAAGTTATGTTTTAAAGTTTATACCAGCATCCCAAAACACAACAATAATGTTAAAAAAAATTTCTTCGTTTTTCGGTGACAAATCCGGTTGAAAACTTAGCTGCCAAATTTTTGATCTCCTGTCAAATTAGTTATAATGATATTTGAAATTTTCTCTGTTATTAGTTCTGAGTGTTGCCTTTTTTCCTATACAGACAATTACATTCGATTTTACCAGACCTTTTTTATACATTTCTTATCGAATATTTTCTATAAAAAATTAATATGAGTTTATGTTTAAAAATTCTACTGAAGCAAGCTTTGTTAAAAAAAGAAATGTTAAATCTAAAAGTTTTAGAAGTTTTATGTCATTTTTTGTGGGATATAACCCACAGAAACAATCACTACAACCAAGCAAAGAGTCAGGTTTTAAATTTCATGCTAATTTTGGCTTGACAAAATCCATTTGCAATAATCCATTTTTATCAACAAACCATGTTTCAGGATCATCAAATACACTGGTGTGCAAAAATTAAGGACGAGACGGTTTTTTCAATATAACTTTGTACAAAAGCTTTCCAAATCAACACATTTAATACCGTAAGATCCCCAATAGCAAGGACATGTGTAATATGTAAGCAACACTTACTAAAAGAAAAATCAGAGGGATAAAAAGAAGCTTGATTGAAAAAGTAGCATGGAGCGCAATGCGACTGAAGGCCGAAACATTCCTGTGATGGATGTCCAGCAAGAAACATCCGGTCTTTAGTAGGGGATATGATCTCCCCTGACTGCTAGGCAGGTTTCACAGCGTCTGCCCATGCTGAGAATGAGGGTGTCAAAGAGTTGTTGAGGCATTGCTGCCCATTCGTCTTGCAGCGCCAATCGAAGCTCCCGAATCGTTACTGGTGGTAAGGTACGAGCTGCCAAGCGTCTGCCTAGAAAATCCCATACATGCTCGATGGGATTGAGATCCGGAGATCGTGCCGGCCAGTCCATACGTTCAATATCCTCACTCTCTAAGAGCTGTTTGGCAGCTACTGTGCGATGACATGGTGCATTGTCGTCCATGAAAAGGAACTGCAGACCCATAGCGCCTCTAAAAAGACGCAAATATGGAAGAAGAATCTCGTTACAATAACGGGTTCCGTTGACTGAACATGCGTCGAAGATGTGAAGGTCTGTACGACTACCAAGCATGATGCCTTCCCAAACGAGAACACCGCGACCTCCATACCTGTCCCTTTCAATGATGTTCGAGGGATGATTGCGGCTTCCCCGCTCTCTCCAGATGAGTATGCGATGAGAATCGCTACTCAAACTGAATCTGCTCTCATCTGTAAAGAGTACTCGTCCCCATTCATTGTCTCTCCGATTCCGGTGTTCCCGGCACCACAGAGAACGCCTTCTCCGATGGGCAGGCGTTAAAGGTACACACCGTACAGGGCGTCGTGCAAACAGACCACCACCGTGCAGTCTTCTGGCCACGGTAAAACGCGATATCGGTCGTCCAGTCGCATGTGTCGTGTGTCTAGCGATTTCTCCCGCTGTCTGCCGCCTGTTTCTTCTGGCCTGTAAGACAATGTACCGGTCACCTGCGGGTGTGGTTCCTTGTGGACGACCACTACTGAACCCCCCGATAGCTGTTCCTGTAGTTTGAAATTGTCTCCAAAGTCGTGAAACGATGCTGTGAGCAATTCCGAACTCTGCAGCCACACTTGTTACACTGCGGCCTTCCTCCAACTTCCCAATGATTCGACCTTGGGTAAAAGCATCCAGATGTCGTATAACAGGTTGATTATTCGCCATTTCTCGCTGAGGCAGCAACTCGGTGTGATTTTAACTGCTATACGGCGTGCAATCTCTTTGCCAGAAATACTGATCTTACACCGACAACATGCTTTATACTACTCAGACACTCCCCCATTACGTCTACCTGCATATCTGCGCATGTGCTACCGTACATCACCTTACTTAATCTCCTGATTGATCTTTCTGTCCGCTCTGCCTCTTCGTTCAGCTGATATGCTAATTTTTCGACTTCGTCCTTAATTTTTTCACACCAGTGTATGTTCATGCAAAATACTGCCATGAATAAAATTATAAATTTAATACGAAATATTTGCATAATGAATATAATTTGGGAAAGAAGAATCAGAATACAGCATTCACTTGAATATTGCTTCATATCTGATTTTAAGACTGTTAAATTATAAGTATCATATTGTTGTCGCTTTTGTTATTTTTGCATGGAGATTATCAGCTCCTGTTTGGTGCAACTTACAAAATTAAAATTGTAAGTACACAGAAATGCCTTAGTTATATCACGTTTAATAATTTAAAAAACTAACATTATAGACAACAATTTCTAAGAATCTTAAATATTCCGTCAGAATATAAAATTTGGCTTGATCATCTACTGAAGGGAATATATTTTTTCTCTTATCCATCGTTATCATAATCCAAATCATCGATATCATCATCCAAATCATCGATATCTTCATCCAGTAAATAACTTAAGAATTACACACACTTATATAAAAACTTCGAATCTTCAGAAATAATTTTAGTAATATTGCTAATGCTCCATCCATTTCTACACCAAGCTTTTTTATCCCATTCTGCGGTGTGAGACAAACTATATTGTAATATAATTTCTATATATTACTAAAAACCTACTTCGTGTTTTACTTCGTTTTAAGGTAGCTGTTGTCTTTGAGTATTGTTTCTACGTCATTTTGATGTGAGACCAAGTTGCATTACATTCCCTTACTTCGATATTTATACAAGTAACTAATACATAATGTCTCGAACATGTGCTTTCATCTTGAAATGTAGTTGGTAGTATACAAAGTACATTCTTGAAAAGTGTAACTATTCGGGTTTTTTTATTTACATGTATTGATTAAATCATGGTGTTTAGAAGACGTTTTCTTTGTATTTTATAATGTAAGTTGTTTGCTCAACTATCTATTTACTAAGATCAAAAATTAAGTAATTACTGTATGAATCTGGAATTACTACACTTTGTTTATAATAATACGGGTAAAATTAAAAGTTTGAACAGTATAGAAAACAAAAATAAAACTATAATTTAAAGAAATAACGAAGAAAGTTAAATAAACACATATGCACAATAAAAGAAGCAAAATTAAACACTTAAATGGTTGGGAATCATAAACTGTATGTTTAAAATGTTTCAATACTTATGTAATACAATACAACTATTTCGATGCAGTATATATTTAAGTTCTAAAATGTTTACAATTTTGGAAGGAATTTTTAAATGTATCTTTGAAGAGGTAAAACAGAATGGGATGTTTATATAAATAGAAACACGAGCCATTTTCTCATTTATAATTTAGAAAAAAATACAAAAATGCTTTTAAAATAATAAATATAATAATTACTTTTTCTGATCATTTAATATAAATTAAAATAGCTACTTTCCCAGTGGCTGAATGGATAGCGAATCGCGCTTCCACACCATTGGTCCGAGGTTCAAACCCCGGACTGGGCAAGGTTGATTCACCATTTCATACCTTCAGTAGGTCGATAAAATACGTACCAAACTTGATTGGGAACTTAACACTGGGGGTTTCGCGTCAGCATGACCACCTGACCGGAACATCTGCTCATGGACCTCAGGGCTCAAGGTCACGTGTACTGCGTTGGGTACAGTAGGCCTTGGCCCTCACGGGCTGCCACACCACTGAGTTAAGTTAGTTTAAAAATATTTTACTCTGCATTATTGATTATGAAAAGAATGATTTTTCTTTAAAGTCAATAAAGTTTCAACAATTGAAATATTTTATTACAAAATGTGTAATGTTTTCATTTGTTTCTAGAAAAGAAACAACAATTTTATTTTTTTAAAAAGGCTACATACTGAACCTTTTAATTAATTTGAAACACGAATTGGGAAAAACATATGTGTGTGTTTTATCTCGGTAAACAAATATTTAAAATCTACATTAAATATCTAAATAAATGTCATATATACTCATTAGTGCAACGAATAAATAAACTTCTTTTCAATAAAAAATATTACTTTGTGATACAAAATGTCATATGCCTTCATAGAAATTGAAATAACAGATGTACAATTATTCTTTTTTCTTACATTCCCTTTCATTCTGTTGATTTCATAAATGCTTTTAAAGCGTCTAAATACAATACTGCTAAGAATGCTTCTAAATAGTATCTCTTATTTCCAATTTTAATTCCGTCACACAAATATGTCTCGATTTAAAAAAAAATAAAGCTTTTAAAGATAATTTTGAAATCCGAATTTGTGATTTCTCTCAGGTTACATCTTTAAATTGCATCCAATTATGATTTTCCAGAATGTCTTTCAAAATTTGTTTCGATATCAAAATCGTTTCTTTTTATTCAAGCCGTTTGTTTACTTCTTAGTCGTTATTAAATCTCGACAAAGGAACTTCGTAAGTATCTTTCTTGATCCTATTGTGTGTATATTATTTTTTTTCTATTTCTCTTCAATTCAATTTTTTTATTACATGTATTTTTCTTACATTCTTTTACAGAAATATATTATGGAACAAAAATGATATAGTGTTATTCTTTTTTATATCATTTCAGTGTCTTAAACACAGAATTTCTCGTATTTTCTTATTATTCTGTGTTCTATGTTTTGTGCTTGAAAATCTTTTGTGTCTTCGAATATTAAAGACTAATTGCTTTTGAGTTGTATTGAAATATCAAAAGAATCGCATTAGCGTGATAAAATAAGAAAATTTAAAAACCGATATTTAACTTAAATGTATTTTGTATGAATGTGATCGGCACGAAAAAGAAAATAATACTTGGAATTTGATTTCTTTTCTTTTTTTAGCCACACAAAATTATTGGAGCATTCTACAGACAAGAGAATAAAGGTACCGACAAAAAATATCTCATAACCATGCATTATTATCCTTATTTGTAAGAACCTCGGTTTGTTTTTTTAATTGTTTTTAAATTGTTTCATCTACAAAGACCTTACATCGTATATTATTCTTAATTTTTACAAAGTCTACCAACGAGATTTTATATAAAAAAATAAACACAAAATTTTGACAAAATGATAAAATTTTTAAAAAATGATGAAGGGTAATTATTCATACCATAATAGCAAATGAACACAAGTGATATTTGAAATTGAATTGGTGACTGTGTGAATCTCTCTTAGTCAAATGTCGCCCAACTGCCAAATTTGGCAATAAAATTAGATTCAGAAAAGCTTAGGAGGTTTATTTCGCGAGAAAATTGAAGAAGTCATTAAAATGGATTCTCCAGCCAACATACGGACAAATGCAGAGAAGCAAGATAGAGTAAAAGCTTGAGATCAAAAGTGTATTTTTCATTGACCTAATGCGATATTGTGTGACAACAAATTTATATTTCTGTAACTTAGAATTCTTTTTATATTGTGGCAATTGCTTCTTGTTCCTTAAACCTGTTGTAATTACTCAATAGTTCCAGAAAAATGGCAACTTACTCCGAAATAGCCTTGCTTGTTAATTACGTGGAATTTTCATACTTTTGAAAAACGATCCACAACGTAACTTATTAAAACTTCTTAAAAATTACCATTATTTATTTACTTCACTATCTTCAATGAAGAGAAAAACGCTGTTTCAGAGATTTTATTTACTGCAATACAATAAACCAACGCAGGTTGTCCCGAAATTCAATGATAAACGAGCTCTGGATCAAAGGGGAGGGAGGATCATATTAATTCTGGGGGTATTAAAAAGGAATTCCATATCGCATGATAGAGCGATGACTAACATGGTTTTTGAAAATGGAAAAGTCTGACGCTCTCCATCACAGCATTAGGTACTGTGATCACAAATTTCATAATTTTACTATGATTTTGTTCACTCACATCATTTTACACAGCGATACTATTAAGGTATCCTACTACGTTCGGAACCGTGATTTTGCAAAAGCGCATAAATGGATAATTTTAATGATGTTTAGTGTCACTTAGATTAGAATATATGCATAAAATTGGTTTAAGAACATTTTGACTAAAAAAATTTATTTAAATACAATATTTTGGAAAAAAATTAACTTGGAATATTCTTTTTCCAAATGTTCTCCTTTTGTGAAAAATGTTTCTATTTTAATATTATTTTGCCTGTATATAGCTCAGACCTCTGTTCAGAGGCTCAAATAATATTTTTGAAATATATAACTTAGAAGTGGGTTTATTCATATTTTACGACACAACAGAGGGGAGCAATTTTAAGAAAAAACCGCGAATAATTATTTCAATGGGTAATAACTCTGAAAATAATGTGAATTTTTCAAAACTTCTAGTTAAGCCTCTGTAGAGAGGTCTGAGCTATATGCAGGCAAAATATTATTATACTAGAGGCATTTTTCACAAAAGGAGAACATTTGGAACAAAGATTATTCTAAGTTAATTTTTCGCCAAAATATTATATTTAAATAAATTTTTCTTGTCAAAATGTTCTTAAAAAACAATTTTATGCATATATTCTAATCTGAGTGACACTAAATATCATGAAAATTATACATTTATGTGCTTTTTTAAAATCACGGTTCCGAACGTAGTCGGATACCTTAAATCCGAACACGTTGAAAATGACCAAATTCAGTTAAGACAGATATTTTTCATTGCCTAGAGCTATCTTTTGGCTTTACAAAACATATTTTGTTTCGCTTCAACGCTCCCTAGAGGCCAAGCTACAATCAATTTTATAAAGTTAGAAAACCGGAAGTGGGTCTTTGATCTACCAGAATTGGGCATTTAAGTTGTTCAAAATCTATCATGACGAGTCTGATTACTCAAAATATTACAAATGTATTTCTATAAAACTTTTTCAAACTGATATTTGTGTTATTGTCTAGAAAATGTACTAAAATATTTCTTTATGGATCAATACTTTTTGAGTTAGGGCCTGTTATTTAAATCATGGTTTCATAAAGAATGTGACGTTTTCTTATAATGTTTACTGAATGAACTCTAAAATTTTCAAATTTTAAGAAAGCATTAAAATTTTAGTACATTCTCTAGATAAATGTATCTAATTTGTTTGGGTAATACTTTTACTAGTATAAGTTTATTACTTTTTTCTCTAATTGATTTGAAGTCTTACAAAAATATTGCTAAAATTTCATTTATAATTGTGCTTTTTGTGAAACTTAGACAACTTATTATGTTTGTTGGTTAAATATTAGTATTTATTGCTATTGAGTCCTAAAAAAGCATTTATAATGTTTAAATATGTTATTTTGTCAAAAAGTACTCCGAACGTGTTCGGATACCTTAATCGTAGTCAAACGAAAAAATCTGCTGGTTTGAATAAAATTAACGTAGTTTGAACTGTTCTGGGAAAACGATGTCACCTAATTTTTACTCTTCATTAAACGGAAACATAACATTCTACCTTACCCTACTGATTTAAAAAAACACATAGTTAAGATTACAAAATGGTAAAACATTTGCTACTTTTCTATCCGTAGCAAGTATTGTCACGTTTTAATTCATTAATAAATCACTTAGCCAAATGAAATGGAATTTTTTATTCATTGTTCCTGGAGGTAGTATTCCCGATTTCATCCCGTGCCCTCTTGATATTGAGTTTCGGAATACCCTGTATATGCATGTTACAATATTTCTGAGACTGAAAATTTATTCTTAGCTCTGAATCCTCAAGAAAAGGTATTTTAAAAAAGAATACCGAGGCAGATAATTTTAATTCAAAAGGACAAACAAAATAATTAATACAGTCGAACCTCTATATTACGAATTTTTCTATACAGGCAACTTTTTCCTGGAACCAAGAACATTTCACGATTTTCTTTGTAAAATAAACTCCAAATAGTGAAGTGTATTTTTTATATAACGAACTTTTTCTCTTGTGATTCACTTTTTTTTCTCCCTATTTAGAAAGTATTTCTGGACATTTCAAGTTGCTCTCTTTTTTTTAACACAGTTCATGGCAGTCATAAATCTTTAATTGGTTTTATCAGGTGCCTAACTCCTCGAGGGCTATAGAATTCTAGGCATTTCAACCAAGAAGTGTAACATTTAACCCCCCATTGTCCAGTGCACTGGAAATATCTTCGATATCCCCTTTCACCCTCAGTGAAGTCTCCTGTCTTTGATATAGCATCCGTTCATTTGTAGTGTTGATGAGTCGCACGAGTAACTTCCGTTTCTTTTCGATCAAAAATGTCAAAACGTAGGAGCTTGAGCATAAAAAAAGGAATTTAATTCTTCAGGAAGGGGATAGAGGCGTTAAGAAACTTTGCAGTTTTCTTGCTTTCTTATTTTTTATAGGGAAAATATATAAAATAAATCTATATTAATTTTTACAAAAATGTGTAAATAATTCCTTTATATATATATATATATATATATATATATATATATATATATAATGTGTTTATGAATTTAAAATTTGTTTCATGGGGTTTATAAAAAAATTGAAAAATAAACCTCTGTATAATAAATTTTTATATAACGAACTTTTTTTCGGGATTTAGCGGTTTCGTTACATAGAGGTCCAAATGTTTATTAGTCTCGTTATTTTCCTTTATGTTATTGCAATTTTACGTTGCACAGTTATTTTATAAAAATTCGTATATCCCTTACATTTTATCTGTTGAACAAAAAATAGGGTATCAGTAAAAAGTGCAACGATTTAGTTCATGAAAATCTTCTGTCCAGTCTTAAGTCGAAACCCTCTTCAGTGCAAAACGTAGGATATCGAGTTAAAGTGAGCAGTATTTGCAAAGTCCGTGTGAATCTCCTAAGATATCAGATATAACTGAGAATATATACCTTAGAATAATATTTCAAGAAGGAGCTTCTCTCTCTCTCCCCAGATGTATACAGAATCTTTTCGACAGTTTCGAATTCGAATTTATTTCGCTGAAGATCTGAACGATATATTGTGAAGAATCAATGGTATTCTTCAGAATTTGTAAGGCAAGAGACCCTTTTAGAAAAAAATTTATTCGCATATTATGCTTTCTTCAGATATAATGGTAGCAGCGTATTTAAATGTTTGAAGAAATACTTTCTTTGGAACTTCGAAGATAAGGAAAAAAATACGCATGGGATATACTACGTTTGACTTTTGCTCCTAGATAGACAATATCGAATCAGGTGACTTTATAACTTTTATTTTTAAATGTTGAATCATGTAAGGGGTATAAATTCGAAATTTCTTTGTCCTATTTTTGTCGCCGTTAACTTAACAAGAATTTTTTTACAAAATTATTTTCGTTCTTTCGAATGGAGCACCAGCGGTCACACAGAAAGAGATTGAATATTCATGCACAGTAAAATATCAATCAATTTAAAAAGTACCATAAAAAATCGTTAAATCTTTCTTATAATAGTTTCAGCTCATTATATTATTGTTATATTGATTAGATAATTACTTTTCTTTCATTACACATTAAGAGACATTAAAAATGAAAAATCATGAAGAGTTGGCTGAAAATTCAGAATTTATTTCAAACAGCTTAGTGAAAATTGAAAATAAATCCTGTAAAACGTAGCGTATAAAGTAAATCATTTTACAACGCAGCTGTTGATTCACCCCAAAAGAAAAATGCTTTTATAAAAAATGAAATTGTTTTTCAAAGAAAGTTATAACAGTTAAGCGCAACGGCTTTTCATACAAAAGATTTTAAACGATTAGACGAGGTACTTATGTGGCCCACATGATAGAATTAAAAACGTAAATGTCCCCAAATCGGTGCATACGCCGACTACAAATTAAATTCTCAAGTGAAAGCCGGAACCATCTGAAGCCTTAAAATGTTAAGTGAAGGCCTGGACTTCTTTCTCAAATAATATTCCTAGCAAAGACCTGGACTATAATCTGATATTTATAAGTCTAGTGATAACCTGGACTATTTATTCACATTAATACTTTTAGCAAATGTCTGGACTACTTATTCTTATTAATATTCCTAGCGATGGCCAGTATTAGTTATTCATATTGATATTTCTAGAGTAAGTCTGGACTATATTTTCTCGTATCGGACAGGGATGGCAAACCAGTGGCACGCGTGTCAATGATGGCGCGTGACACAATATTTTTGGCACGCTAATAATCAAAATGGTTTGCATTTTATTTCAAAGTTCACTGTGAAATATTACGAAAAAACTCGAGTGATTTGTCGAGGGGCAGTGGGGACCACACTCATTTGTTATTGCCTTGTCTTAGTTACGTCGTAGACTACAATTGCTTATGATGTAAAGTTTGTCTACGAATAGCATAGTTAATTTCATTTACACAACGGTATTTTAAAGTTTATCTGTGTGTTATGTTTACAATTTGTAACTGTTACTTAACATGGCTGGTTAAGCAAAAGAACAAAAAATGCAAGATTGTAAGTGTATCAGAGAATTTCAAATTTGGTGGACCGAAAAACATAGCATTACTAGTAAAGGCGACAAAGCGGTGTGTGTTTTATGTACTGGAATAGTGGTATGCAGAAAAAAGTTTGTAAAACGGTATTTTGAAACAAATCAAAAACCATCTTGTCAAAAAGAGTGAATTGCAGCAAAAATAATTAATTGCTTAGAAACCGTTTGGAAGATGACTCCAATTCACCATGTGTTCTACAAAAAGTATCCTCTTACAGTCCTAATATAATTAATTTGTGTCATCCAATCTGCAACAAAAGAAGTCACACTAATGTTACTTTAATTTGAATTACACAAAAATTAAATTAATTACATAAACTTTGAACGCACAGTGATAAAGATATTTTTTCGTTCTAAATAGAGTTTTGTGTTGTTAGCATTTAGTTTTATTATTTTTCCAATAATCACAAGTCAAAATTATTGGACGGCAAGTCCATACCTCATTAAACACTTCTTAAGGAAAAATGGCTCGTTGATACATAAAGGTTCGCCACCCCTGGTAGAGGATGTCAAATGAAAGGATTGACTATTTTCTGACAATATGTCAAGCAAAAGCGTTGGCCATTATGTCTTCACGTTAACACCTCAAATGAACACACCCGAAGGAATGAATTATAACATTTTTTTAAAGAAAATATGGAATATTGTCCATAGTTACCATTTGAGAAAACGTGTGTATTGTCGAATGATTTTAACATCTCATGAGAAAACCCCGATAGCTGCCTGACAATGACATCTCGGAAGAAGGTGTAGACCCTGGGTGAAACTTAAGTCGACCTCGATCGACCGGTGGACCACCAAGACATTTTGGGGAGACCTCTTTTTTATTAAGACCTAAGATGTCCATACTAAAAGAAACATATTTGTGGAACACCAATGCCAGCTGGACTGGAACCTGGGTGGACCGCAACATCTTGAAAAAATTAGTAGTAGCCCGTACCCTGGAAAATGTCTTCCCACCCCCAATATAAACTAATGCTTGATTGTAACATCTCAGAAGAGGGTATAGACCACTGATTTGATTGTAACATCTCAGAAGAGGGTATAGACCACTGATTTGATTGTAACATCTTAATAGAAGACACTGAAATGCTACTTGAACATAATTCTCTGGAAATACTTTAAAATGCTTCTTCTACAGCTGGAACTTCTGCTACTGAGATGCATTCATTATACCTGATTTCAGCTATGTATATAAGGTAGACATGTAACAAGCTAAAGTCATTTGAAATTCTGGAAGGACCTTTTCATTAATTCCTCAATTGCTTAAAACCTGTATTCCAAGATGTTTCATTTTACACAAATACCAATAGAAATAGTTTCCTACAATAGTGAAAATTATGTAATAGCCTTATTGTTTATAATTACAAAATAAAACTTTTTTTGGCAATTCAGAGCCTGTGTGTTGTTTTAATTTGTCGTGTGACTTTTTGAGAATTGCATTTGATTCTTTTTGAACAAACTATAACTAAACTTTCTTTTAAGTAACACATATTTTAAATAAGATACTCTCAAACACACAAAGTCATATACGTATACAGACAGTTCTATTCTTACACGAACTATCGATTTACCACGAGTCAGAAAAAAACCGTTCTTCTTTGACGCTGTATATTTTCATTTAACAGAGCCGACCTAAATTCTTAGAATAAAAATTTGGAGTTGAAGTCTAGACGGAAGGTTGGTAGCGAGCAAAAATCGTGTGTGACCTTGATATTTTGCATCAACACTTCGGCTACTAAAAGTTAATTATTTGCGTATGGTAACGTTAGGTATGTGCATACTCAATTTCGACCTGTTCTGTAATTGTTTCCTGGTTTGTCTTTTTTTTGTTATTGAATGCATAATGCGAAATAGAAACAATGAAGAATAAACAATATTAAGCCAGAACGTGAACATTTCTCCTGATATATTTAAACTATAGTTGTAGTATACGAAATCATGTGTATTTGCCTTGAAATATTCGTTCAAATAATAATTAAATTTAAGCGTATTCCTTAGATTAATTATCCAGAAATATATCAAATATTTTTATAACAGAATATATGTAGGAGGGATTATCAGAAAAAGGTTACAAGTCGAATAAAGAAATATTTATTAACAATAGGCAGAAAATACTTAAGGAATTAAGAGGCATATACGTGCCTATCACATTTCGATACAATCACCAAGTATATTTAGGCATTTATCAACGCGGAACCAACTTGATTAACCCGTTTTGGTAAAAATCAGGTCAAAATCCATTCATCCAGGTCTCGGTGGATGATTTCACAGTACTGTCTTGGAATATAGCAGCACATCAGAAACGATATGCTGCACGCTACCATACCTCATTCCCAGCTCTGACGAGATTTCACGCAGAGTTGCCCACCGATAACTTTGAATCATTTCTCCAATTCGTGCTGTGGTGATTTCTGTCATTGAAGAACTCGGTCGGCCACTCCCTGTCATATTGCGGCTTTCAGCATCCTGTCTACCTGATTGAAAAGAGCAACACAATTCCGTTACATGTTGTCTGCTCATTGCAGTGCAGACACATTCTTTGCCCATAAAAATCGCACTTCCAAACAAGACCAATTTCCTAAGAGTCTTGCCATTTCAATCGTTCTGAACCATCTGGGAACTTTCACGACCAGCCCGCAAACCAGCTGTATGACAAGTAGCGCCATTTGATTCCCCTCTGGGGAAACAAAATTTCTCCACAATATGTAAATTTCAAATGCTGAGGCTTGTAATCTTTTCTTTTTTTCCTGATCATCCTTCGTATATTTATTTTCTCTTATCGTGTACAGGAACTATAAAGGCAATGAATATTCTTTGAAGGGAAGAGATTATGTGATAATTTATATTAATCACCAATGCCTTATATTGCGAATGTTCCCTGAAACTTGTGACGAATCTGTACGGAACCTTTCAACTAATCTTCTTAGGCGTCTTTTTGGGGAATATAAATTAGCGTTTATTTCCAATCAACTCCAAAAAGATAAACGGGATATTAAAATTAGATAAGGTATTTAAGTCGAGCGTTGTAAGATAGCAAGGTGGATGATGGAAGGCTATTGAGCCAGCAACTTTGAATGCAATATTAGAGGATTCCAGGATATAAGAAGCGTGGAGACGTCGTGCTGCTAGACGTACCAGAAAGCTGATATAGCCAGCGGTAAATATAATTTACGTACGCTTAAAATAAGGTTCAGTTTAAGCGAATTAGTTAAAGTTAATGAAAGTTGAGAATTCGAATACGTGCATTTCTCGGATCTCCTATTTAGGTAGACCTTACTTGATCTTGAGCTTAATTATTAATTAGTTGCATCATTCGTAATTTAATTTAGAATAAAGGTAAATCCCTTAATTGGACGTAACATAATAGTATTATATGTTATCAGAGATTTTTTTGAGAAAATTATAATAATAAATAAATATTATTATTATTCAAAATGGCTCTTAGTGGTTCTTTGCCTCAAATTAATCATGGTGTTCAAGGTGAGACCCAGGGTGGTCTCCACAAGCTTCTCTTTCGTGTAGAATAAAAAAATCATGCCTGTCTCAAGAGACGTACTTAGCTAGGACATAGGACATTTTCTTCAAATGAGACAAATTATCAAAGATCAGAGAAAGAGACATTTTGTAATAAACCGACTAGCCAGATTTGAAACGAACAACTATATTTACAAACTCTCTTTACTTTGTAATTAAGGTAGAAATTCCAAAAATATATCTGAGATATATAATTTCATTTTTAAGGATTCCAGCGTTACATAAAATATTTTCAACACTTTTATTCAATTTAATTGTGAACATTGGAAGAATTTTTATAGAAATATAGCATATTTCGAATCAAATGCATAACTGTGTGTGTTTCGACTGTTTAATCTTCAGTTATATTTAGTTATATTTTTAATTATTAGTTTTTTAAAAAGAACTAAATATACAATAGGCGTATGTATGCACTTTGAGAAAATTTTCGTGGCCGCGGTAGCCAAGTGGTATAGGTATCGGATCGTGACTGGCTTTGTCACGAGTTCGATCCCAGTACCACTTAAGACCCGCCGTGTAGGGCAGCGATGCACGCTAAATATTTCCAGATCTGAAGCGTCCTACCGTTGGTGTGGTGTGGTAGTTAGGAGAGGGGTGCCAGCTCAGGTGTCCTCCTCGTCACTTGACCATGGTTCAAAATTACGTGGCTCGTCGCCAAAAGCCCTCGTGTAGCTGAACAGTGCCACGTTAATATTCACTCACTCATTTGAGAAAATTTTCTCCCTCAGGGGGCTCACTTGTCTTATATGAGCACGGGTGTCACAATCTCTTGGTGCCCTAGTGATTTTTTCCTTTTCCCAAGGGGTTTACTGTCTTTGGTAATCACGGGCGTCATGACCCCATGGTACCCTAGTGATTCTTCTCTATTTTCGACCTCTTTCTTGTCATTCAATTTTCTTTTTTCTTCTTTTCACGTCTAGACTACAGTATAATCTTTTAAGTAAACATGAGTGAACTTATAGTTGTTTTGTTGTTTTAACTTTTTAGCGTTTTTCTAATTTTTAATGTCTTAACGAATGTTTGGCGCAGCTTTGCACCAATAACCCCAACACTTACTCACTCACACTTTAGAAAATTTTAAACTTCTACGAAAAATATTATCTAATTCTATGGGGAAAATTCTGCAGTGTATGGTTTTTTGTAATGTCTTAAATGCCTTAAAACCTCAAGTCATTGATAAATGGAATAATGAAAAGATAACATATATTTAAACAAACAAAATATTCCAGGTAATCCTATTATGAATTTTGGCGTGGAAATCAAATCAATATCATACTAAACATTAGAATAACGGAGAACACGTTTTTGAAAAATGAGGACTTTGAAAATGAAGTATATATAATTCTTCACTTTATTATCTTTATACTAAGGAGTTATCGGGGCCTTTTAAAATCGTCTTCGCTGTCTGATTAAGTGGTGAAAGAAAAAAAAATCTCTGTTCTCTCTTGAGGGTAAAAAATGTGAAGATAAATTAAGCGACTTAAGGAAAGTATTGGGAGATAAAAATGTAATTTTTAAAGAAGGCGAGAGAGATATCTCCTGAAAAAAAAGGATCACGTTCAGTGGTCTTAGTTTGTTTAACCCTTATTGATTGCTCCTAATGAATGAAAATGAAAAACGATAAAAGAATATTCCATAGGGATTAATAAGTTGGAAGTCAATTTCTAATTAAAAGATAGGATAAGTCGATTGCATTGAAAGCTTCGGCTAAGTTTTATTTTTCCTGTAAAATACATTTCTCTTTTACTGAATTAATGATGTATTCAAATTTACAGGTTACTTTTCTTGCAATATTTAAAGAGATAGTCCTAATATTGTAATTCTATTCAAAGTATTACATTACTAAAACAAAATGTTGGAAATTTTTATTTGTCTAAATATTTTAATTATAAATTAAAATCCATTGAATATTTTATACATAGTTTTGCTGTAATTTTTAACCATTTTACAAAATTTCAGTATCATTTAAATTTAATTAATTATTTAATAAAACACTTGACTAATGTACCCTGAGAAGTGTAGATCAGTAAACTTGAAAACAAGGACTGTCAGGTTTCGAAAAAGCACTAAACTATTGACGATATACTGCATTAATTTGACTCACGATCAAGTGACGTGGATGAGCCAATGAGCTGGCATCAAACTCTCCAAACTTTAAAATTAAATAAATAAATAAATAAAAATAAATAAATTTAAATTAAAAACCACAACTCACCGATATGTGGACGTAAACCTTTCGCGGGCAGTGTCTCTATCTACATACTAAAAAGTGTTTCTCCAAGCGGGTCATGGATATTTAATCTATTCACATGCGTTAATGGAAGCTAAAATGCATAAAAATTAATACATATGGCAACATGATAGCTTTCTTTGCATTTCATGTTCTCTGATGGGTAGTTAAAAACAGTTCTTCTCGGTGTAGATCTACAAATTGTTATTTGATTGAAATAAATAAAATTTCTGATGTTTGAAAACAATTCGACATGTATTAAGTATACTTTTCTCTCATCTGAATGAATTAAGCAAATGTGCAATTAAAAAAAGGTTTTAATTAGGTTTTTGGAAAGCTTTTATATGTGGATAGAGGCTCTATCCATATATCCCGCTTTTATACAAGTCGGTCCTGCAACGTACCACTGTGCCTTGAAGCAAATGGTCTTACTTGTTTTTTTAAAGTTCCACAGTAAATAGCTCATCAAGTTTGTGAAATAACTAATTTAAATCCTCAAAAATATTACTTTTTTTCTAACTTTTTATACTAAAAGTAAATAATATACAAACTGTGGATATATACTATTTTAATGTACATTTTAGTAAGTATATATATATATATATATATATATATATATATATATATACATATATATATTCTACTAAGTACAGTTATTTTGTTATTGTTTAATTACACTTATACTTAGCATTTAATTGTTATTGAAATAGTTATTAGCATAAATGTTAATTTTTCATAAAAAGTCTATTGTAATATGATTCATTTCTGTCCTGAAAAGTAAGTTAAATGTCTTAAATGCGCAGTGGCTGTAACGTCTAGCTACCACCCAGGAAAAAATCCCTTGATCAGATATTTTTTTGTATTTAACTAATGTTTATAGAGAATGGGAACATTTCATTTATCAAGTACTTTATCACAGAAAAGTGTATTTCAGCTTTGTGCCCATTAAAGGGTTAAAACCTTTCTCCGACACTTCGATGTACCGTGATGGTTGAAGGATGTTGCTGGCTGGATCACTGACGAGACGGCTGCGTAAGACATATTGTAAAGCTTGTTATCTGGAGCTTTGAAAGGTTGTATTAGGTTCTAGAGCTAGACAATATCCAAAAATCCAAAATTTTTAAAAAGTCTAAAAACAGAATAGGGTCCTGAAAAAGACCTCGTCCTTATTTAAATCTAAAACGATCCAAAATATCGACAGGAAATACTGTCTCATAAAAATACCAGTAGCCCTCTGGGGATATCTTGTGGCCCTGACGAAAAGTGAGAGCTTTTATATGGCCGTAAAGTATTGTAAAGCTTGTTATCTGGAGCTTTGAAAGGTTGTATTAGGTTCTAGAGCTAGACAATATCCAAAAATCCAAAATTTTTAAAAAGTCTAAAAACAGAATAGGGTCCTGAAAGACCTCGTCCTTATTTAAATCTAAAACGATCCAAAATATCGACAGGAAATACTGTCTCATAAAAATACCAGTAGCCCTCTGGGGATATCTTGTGGCCCTGACGAAAAGAATGAGAGCTTTTATAAAACGATCCAAAATATCGACAGAAATACTGGCCGCTCATAAAGCTCCAGAAGGTACTCTGACATTTCTTAGCCATGAGCTTCAATGAACCTCCTAGATTTCCTCCAAAGTACCAAGGGTGTGACTGGAAGAAGTTATTCCAAATAAATTGATGAAACTCTTCTTGGGAGGATAATTCAACGTTAGAGACCCAGAAGGGTTTTTCCTTCCTCCTCAGATGCAGACCTAGCCAAGAAATCGTATTTCTCATTACCGTCAATAGGACTAACTTAAAATGTACTCTAAAACTAGAAGAAATCCTATCAAGAATATTTAGGATATCTAGGCTACTCTGGTTCCCAATAGATGTCCAATTGGAAAGATGCTCAACATGTCGCGACCCGCCGCTCGCGGGTGTGAGAGGTTTCGAGTGGGGATGGCGATCTGAGATCGATTAATCGAAGAATCGATTTCTCGGGCCCAAAAAATCGATTTTTAAAAAAAATATGTACCACTGAATCGATTCAGCGAATCGATATTTCATCCTAGAAAATCGACATTCTATTTTTTTCTGTTTTGGTAAAAACCATAAAATAATTTACAATTTGTTGAATGTACTATCTTTAAACAATATTTATCTCAGGCAGTTGTGCACCTGAAGTATGATCTTATACTTTACTGGCAAGAACAAAAAAAACTCTATTTATCACCACGATCACTCAATAGCCATGATGTATATGAGTATCGTGGAATCATCTGTTTCTTGTGAGTACCTTTTTTGGATTGCCAGCTACATCGCAGTGATGGGCGGAACCGCTTGGATTCCAGTAGACTTGACAGACTGTTGTTTTTAAAAAGCTTAGATATTAAGCATTGGGAAACTATAAGCTGTATTATCTATTTTATAATATTTTTAATGTAACTAATACATTTAGAAAATAAATATCTTCTTTTATACCTAATACTTTGATATGGTAATAAAATAATTGCAATTGTCGAATCCCCGAATTAAAAATTTTCCTGATTTTACTGATAAGAGATCGTTTATTATTGTATCTTCCTTGTTTTTTATAAAAGGGATTTAAATTTTCATTGTAAATGAAGACTTGGGAAAAAATCGATTTTTTTTATAAATCGATCTTTTTTTAGACACCAATTTTTTTTGTGAATCGATTCACCAGGTTTCGATTCGAATCGATTTAAAAATCGATCTTTTTCGGAAAGAATCGCCATCCCTAGGTTCGAGGAAGAAACAGACATGATTTTATAATCACTAAGTTTATTCAACTTTTAACACTAGGTGAGAATGCACTTTGAGAACTAAACCCAAGGAATAATAAGAATTATTAATCCGTGAATCAAATATAGGGAAGAACTTATCTGGGTTATTCCCCTGTACTATCCTGCTTCCAACTTGCTAAGTGATTAGCAGTAAAATAGACGTCTTCCTCCGTTCCATGGATTAATGTTTCGATGGGCGACCACTGATCGCTCGCACTAGGCTTTCCGCTTAGGATCAACTCTTAACCATTTCCTCGCCTACTCAACGACTTGCACTTAAACAGAATATTGTATTTGCATATAATCAAGTCCTCTCTACGGAAAGCGGTTTTAAAACTAAGATCACAGTTAAAAAGAGTGTTTTCCCCAATAGGATTAGTAGAATCCCGAATAGAACCCTTTACAAACTGAAGCACGGTAGTCAGTCAGAATCCAAACGTCAGGAACTTCATTCTCAGCTTCACATGCGAACTGCAAAAAATAATTAAAATATATCAGTCATCTGAATTTTTAAAAAAAATGATGGCATTGCCTTTAAAAATTATGCAAACATTATTTTAAGGTGAAAACATTTTGATATTAATCAACTTAGTTCCAACCCTTTGGTGTGATTAATTTTGAACGGTGCATGCGAAACATTTGATCAATTTTTTTCAAAATATATATAATATGCATTTAAAAGGAAAAATAATTAATCAAAATATGTTTTTCTCAAATCTGTATATATATAATTTTTTTATATAAATAAAATATAACTCTTGCTGAAATAGTGGTATGGATAATATAAATAAAGGTAATATACAAAAACAAAAGATTATATATATTAAAAACTAACTGTAAATATAACTAACAAAAAGATCAACAATTCAAAAAAATTCATCTGCAAAAAATATATTCATTTAAAATTTGTAAAGGGGATAAAAAGCTGCAAAATATTTCACATTTAAAGCCCTCTAACGACGCTGCGTATTGGTATTTTTTACCTTTGAAGACCTAGTTCGTTCCCCAGGAGCTGGTATTACTTTTTATTTCGGCACCACATAAAGGTGATACCAATTGCCGCAAGTAATTTTGATGCTCAGTTTCCACCCCAGAGGGAGGCACTTGAGCTCTGACGATGCGAACCTGTACCAGGATTTAATTTTGCCGAGAGCATCCAAGCCAAACAGACACTCTAGGGATCTTTCACATGCCGTATAATCATACGACATGGCCATAATCATACGACATTTTCCTGCATCAGAAAAATCCACTCACTTGTGCTGGGGTCGAACCCGCAAACTTGGGCGCAGCAGGCTAGTGACAAACTAAATACGCCACCCAGTCGGCTAAGTTAAATTTAAATCTGTAACAAAAACAAGAAATTCATTACACAATTAGATGCATAATATTTAATTTTTTAAAAAAAATTAAAACACATACATTATTAAAGAATAAAAATTATTTCTAGACTATTTAATAATTACCATTATAATCCCAACTTTTCGATGTTTACCCCGAGTCCAATGTCAGTTTCGAATTAATTCAAGGGGATATCTCTTACAATCCTTGTATTTCCACTCGCCTTGCTTGTATGGAAATACCTAAAGAGATGTAACTTTTCATATCGAATGAGTCGATAAAAGCATAGAACGATTCTTTATCAGCTAATGGATGTGACACAAAATCCTGGAATTCCATTTAGCCTTTCCTATTTATCGTGGGGAGAAGGAAGGTGGAAATTCGAACTTTTGAATGGAAGTTAAGAGACATCACAATTTGGGAAAATTCAAATGGCAAACTGCTTGTGATTGAAGATCATTTGCAGAAATGTGAATATTTATTACATTCTGAAAATGGTGCAGCCTGTCATGAAAATCATTATTTAAGAAAGAATCAAAAAATATTGACTCGTTTAAATGAGTGCGCTTGAGATACTAGTTTTTATTAGTATACATATAGGAAGTAGTGAAGTTTTCTGGGTAATGATAATTTAGCCCTAATAATCATTTGAGGAATTTTTTTCTCTGAAAGTTGAACTATTTTATTCCTTTTCTGATTAGTATCATATATTTATTTGAATACTTCTTTTCAAACTCCGTTTTATGTTAGCGTTGATTTGTTGCCAAAGAAAATTTATAAAAAAGAAAATGTCCATCATTTTGCTTTTTAAAGGAAAGGTACTAAATTTCTTATTGCCAACTGATAGTACAAACTGAAACTTCAATTAATATGAATTTCATCACAATACAAGGTTTATAATAATGATATTCTAGAAAATACATTCTGTGTTTATAACCATTTACATAAATTAATGTAGTGAGTTGAAAAAGAATGTCACTGGACATTAACAAAGTAGCGCAGTATGGAAAGCGAGTCATTTAAAATATTAGTCTATTGTTTTGTTCATATCATAAGCAAGTATTCTATTATGCTGTGTCATGTGTAATAGCAGTAAGAAAAATGTATTTAAGGTGCATTTTTAAGAATATATTACAGTAAAAATTGAATATTTTGTAAAGAATCCCTGAAATAGAATGCTGCACATAAATTTCTTTTTTTTTATATTTATATATATATATGTAATGTCATATTATATATATATATACAGTTCATAAGAAATAACATCCTCTTTTTTATACTAATGTTTAAAAATCTGTTCTTTTTAGTTATAATTGCTTAGAAATAAGAATATGATACAAATTAAATAAAATATTGCTTATAATTATCCTTTTTCTAACTAATCATTTTTTCAACCATGTTTCTTAATTCAATGTTTCCTTCTCAATCTATTAATTATTTTATTTCTCGGTACAAGGTTCTAAAAATATATATATAATTACTTTCCAACTTAAAATTAAGCTCTATAACTCAAACCAATTAGTCGAATAAAATTTATAAAATACAATCTCATTTTATCTATTCCAAAAAAGTATTTTTTTTAAAAAAGGTATTTGCAGAATTTCTTTAAAAAAGTGTTACGAAATTAATTTCTCGAAATTTTAAACAGGAGTTACCTTGAAAAAACGTCTCTTTGATAAAATAAACATCTTGAAAAAAACCCCGGTACTGTAAATACTTAAAAATATCTTTAAACATTTTAACTATTCATTGAACAAAACAAATTTGTGTCTTAAATATTTCCCTCTTCAAATGACCTCTGTATCGTAACCAATCACTCAAAAAAGATTAAATGTCGGTTCTCTTCTGTTTAATGTAGAGTATTGTGTTACCGTTTTAAAGTATTCACAATAAAGGGAGAAAGAAAGAGGAAAACGCTTATTTTTTGAAGCCTTTAGTTGATTGATGGGGTTAATAGATAGAAATTGCTCTGTTTTGAAAGTCGAACACTTTATTTTTCAAGCCTTCTCGTATTATGCTGTAGCGGCTGTCGTCAGATAACTGTGTCTTCTGAAATGTGTTGTCAGCTTAAATCGTCACTTAGTTCTTGTCTCGTGACAGCTGAGCCTTAGATTCTTTGTTTATGCCAACTCTCAGATTCAGTTGATCAATCAATTCCCATAATTCAAAGCATTAAGTAGAAAAACATAGCAAGTTTTTCAAATCTCTTGCCGGATATCAAAATATTGTATAAGCAATTCTTTGATAATGTATATCCGTCGTGAAGTTTCTTTCAAAAAGAAATTATAGTTTAAAAATACTAAAAAACACACTTTTATGTTAAATAGAACTAAAAAGTTAAAAAAATAATTCTTAATATAAGAATAAAATAATTAACGAGAAAATTAATGTCATTGAGGAAAAAGCGTGGGGTGTTTTGTACCAGCAGTTGGCAAACTTTTTGATATCAAGGACCAATAAATTCATAATTTAAACTCCATGGACCACTAATAGGATTTTGTGAATGTTAAATTTATTTATGAAAAAAAAATGTGATCTAAGAATGCAATTAATGCATCTAAAAACGTGAGAAGTGAGTAAATTCTACATTTTTCTGGGTACCAGCGAAATTTTCTCGCGGACCACCACTTTGGCGATCTCTCTGCTTTGGACTACATTTTTACACTAACTCAGCATTTCGGAATATAACTAGTAAGAAATTATAACAATTGATATTGAGCACACCACGCTTTTACCCCAATGACTTTAATATTTTCATTAATCGTTTTTTTTATTCTTATATTAAGAATTTTTTTTTTTTTAACTTTTTGGCTCGATTTAAAATAAAAGCGTGTTTTTTAGTTTTTTTAAATGTTTCTATGACAAATTACTCTGAAATAAATTGTTTATAATTCACCGCCATGCCTAACAACAACAAAAAGGGCTGTAAAGCTATTCTTTTAAAAACTAAAATAGCACTTAAATATATTCTACTTTAGCAATTAAAATTCAGAATATCAGAATTTAGAATACTTAAGTAGAATAGAAATTCATTGAGTATTTATTTCTTGTGATTTGAAAATAAAATATCTGCACTTTATTAAATTTGACTCCTTAAATTATGATTATAAATTAATTATATCATAAAGGGAAAATTATCGTATCTATTTAAGAAAAATTTAAATTCTTATTTTAAGCCTAGTTCTGAAAACAAAAAATCTTTCTTTTACTCTTTATATCGCTTCAAGTTACCCGTTCCAATTTTGCTAAAATTTTGTTAATCATAATGTGATAAATAATAGTTTAAAAAACTAAAAAAACACGCTTTTGTAGTGAATTGAACTAAAAGGAATACAAGAATAAAAGGATACTTAATACAAGAATAAAAGGACTATCGAGAAAATTAATGTCATTGGGGTAAAAGCCTAGGGTGCTCTATATTAAGTGTTATAATTGCTTTTAGTTCTATTCCGAAAGGCTGAGTTAGTGTAAAAATGTAGTACAAAGAACCCCCCGCTTTTTTCTCCTTGACATTAATTTTCTTGTTAATCCTTTTATTCTTATTCTAAGATTTTTTTTTTTTACTTTTTAGTTCGATTCACTATAAAAGAGTGTTTTTTAGATTTTTAAAACTGTTATTTATTTTTCGTTTTTAGTTCGATCAACAATAACGGTTTTTTTCAGTTTTTTTAAACTATCATTTATTCAATGTTGAATTCATCCTTGAGTTTGATATTTGAAGCCGGAATTACGTGGCTGCTGGAATTATTCTTGCTCTTCAATGGATAGTAAGTAACGGGTCTGAAGAGTACCTATTTATTCTCTCCGTATACGGGGGCCTTGAATGAATCCCGTATCGTTATGTTTCAAAGATTCCATCTCTATAGATATAGGTCAAACTAACAAAAGTGTGTTAAGAAGAATTATTAAATGTGTCAATGGTATTATCACCTATTAAACGTATTGCAACAATGTTAATTCGCGTATCTCATCACTTCTAAACTATTTCTGTATAAAAATAAAAAAATATTTAGCCGTTAGAATATAAACTATTTTTTTCACATGCACGAGTCTTTTTTTTATTTCCATTTTTAGAAAAGCTAGACAATTGTTTTCATTATACGTATTGCTATAATGTAATAATAACGAACGGCGACTAATAATAACGAATTAGTTGCCAAATCTGAAAATCCATATATTTGATGATACTGATTAGGAAAATGAAACAAAATTATGAAATTATTTTATTGTCTCATCGATCATTAATAAGTGTGCAAACTTTCGAATCAATCTGACCTTTTAAAGTGGGTGCAAATCAAGTTCAAAGATTTCGTTACATACAAGTGAAACTTATAAAAGCGTGTTAAGAACATATTCGTGTTCTTTCAAAAGAGCACAAAGTTTCAATGGAATTTTAGTTTTTGGCAGCATTAGAATTATATTTTTGAATTTAAGATTTTGAATATTTACAAACGATTCCCAGAAACTTAATTATTCAGTTTCAATATGAAGCACAAACTCCGGTCCTTTGAGATATGTACAGTAAAATATGCTTCACAACAAGCCTATTTTCTGCCTGCATATCCAGTTTTAAAAAATATATATTTCTCCAACAGCTGGGAAAAGTCAATCTGTTATGTTTTCAGTCAAAATGTCTAATACTGTTTCAAAAAAAATTGTGATGTAAAAATTTTTAGGTAACATCAGAATAAAACTCCCCTTTCGTTTTGGAAATCAAACCATACTTGTCAGGTTTTTGATACGTGAAAAAAGTTCTGATACTCAAGTATTAAAAAAATACTAAAGACTAATATTCTTCAAGAGTAGCTGTGATCTTTCAAGAGTTATTCTTAACATCTTATTTAAGTCGACATATCTGCTTTTCTTTTATATCTTTGAATGGAGTTTCATTCTTTCTTAAGCAAATAAGGGCCGTTAAATCTTTATTAACGTCTCTGCAAACCTTCTGTTAAACATCATAAATTAGAGATGCTTGTATATAATAAATGTGCATTTTCTCAGAAAGAGAAAACATATAATTACGAATGTCTTTTCATCAAAATGTCATTTCTATAAATGTATTTATGTTATACTAAATACAGGCCCTGGCTAAAAGTATCCAAAAGTAATGACTTATTATTACGGAACTAATCAGAATGTAATAAGCTGTTCATCCGTGGACTGGAAAATTCTCCGAGACTTTTTGGGTCTAGTCCGATCGGCCTTTTGTTCACGCATTATTCGGCAATCGCAGAAGATAAATTTGTTACTATGACTTCATTAGTATTGATGTGGACGTGACAGTAAAGGGTGCAGTGGGTAGTTTGGTCAACAGAATTTAAATCAGTCACGCGCGTACAGCGACGTGTTCGAACATAATGGAATGTCGACCCTCCGACATCAAAATCCGTCCACCAATGGAACGGAACTTTGAAGGAGACAGGGAGTTTGGTGGTATCTCAAACTGGCAAGTATTCTTAAGTTTTCGTGATAGAAAACTCTATTGATAGTGTGCGTGATTTATTTTGAAGGAGTCTCTTGATACGGCTATTAGGCAAACCAGTAACGTTATCCATTCCATTCTGCTCGAACACGTCGCCGTACACACGTGGCTAATTTAAATTCCGTTAACTAAAGTACACACAGCATTTTTTGATGTGGCGTCTACATCTTCACTAATGAAGTGTCAGTGTAAAAAGTTTATCGTCTGCGATTGTCCAATAATTGGCACACGTGCGGCCGATCGGTCTAGACCTGTGTTTTTGAAACTCTGGGACGCGAGCATACTGAAAAGTCGAAAACAGGATTATTTTTAAAAATTATTAGTTTGCTGAAAGTAAAAACAAACCAAACATTCTGACATAATAAAAAATAAAATACACATTATGTTGACATAATGCACTTATAAATATACCAGTACGGCGCAACGAATTTTATAATTAATTTAACAATAATAAGTTAAGAACAAACTTAATAATTACCAGAGACCACATAGACTTATCATGCACAAAATTATATACAAAAATTAACACTTATCTTGATAATTTGTACGGTTTATAATTAATTCTTTAAATGCCGTTAAAAAAAAAACTGTGATTCGCTCCCCTATGCTAGCGTTTAATACGTAGGCGATTGTATGTGGAATATTTGGGGGGGCAGGAATAGAAAAGGAATAAATAAGCAAATCCTCTGAAATAACTAAATCCTTCGCAAACACTGTCAAGATCATTTTTTTTTGCATTCCAAAGCCTTCGAAATAACTTTATGGATAGTCGTTCACATAAAAGATCATACTTCGGACGTATATGTACGTCCAGGCAATTAACACACTGGCTGAGTAAGACATTTGTATACGCCGGTGGCACTTGAGAAGTTAAAATCGCACACTGTAGGTTTAGTGTCAAAGTGTACTATTATTTAATTCAATACATTGTTATTGTATGGAGGAAGGGGGAGGTGTGGTGAAAATTATGATTGAATATTAGGTCGCAAATATTGAAAGTTTAATTAGCACTGGTCTAGACTCTAGACCCCAAAAAATCTCTGAGAATTTTCCAATCCACGGATGAACAGTTTATTTCATTTCGATGGGTAGTTCCGTAATAATGATCCATTACTTTTGAATACTCTTAGCCCGAATACTCTGTATAAGGATTTACAAATTATTAATAAGGATTTATACTATGAAAATAATAGAAGAGATTTAGATGGTATCATTATTATTTAGAGACATATGAATGAAAAAGGTCTAATTATTAACTTCATCTATACTCACTTTCAAACTTGAAACAGCAGAGAATTATGGAAATTTTCAACACACGATATGTAGAACCAAACTTATTAATATTTGTATCTAAATTCTATAAAAATTGGTCCAGAAGGGCAAAATCCTTAGTAGATTTACTTTCTTATTTTCAGTATGTACACTTCATAGTTACGAGAAAGATAAATGATTCGCATAACAACTTTTTTAGAAACATACAAGAAGATATAAAAATTTAGTATTGTATATATAATGACAAAAATATATTAGCAACTTATATATATATATATAATTCATTATCTATTCTCTCTCAACTGTGTTACCTAAAAAAAATATTTCTTAAGAAAGTTTGTTAAAATAAAAAGATTAATTAAAATTATGATACTATCTAAAATTATATACCATCTAAAATTACATAATACTATCTAAACTTATATAATACTTTATATAATTATAATACTATTACTACAATCTTTTTTTTTATTTTATAGAACAATTAAGCGGATAAATTGAGTTTATGAGAAAATACAATGCTATTCAAGATACACATCAAATTCAAAATTTACCATTTTTCAAAAGTGAATGAAGAATAATATTTTTTGTATAAAAATTGTAAATTTTTATGTTTATATATTCTTTCTAAAAAAATCAAAAGTTTTCCTGTGTTCAAAGAGTTCAAATTATGCCTGCACTTTGTGGTTTTCTCTCTATCTCTGTATGTATGTATATACCATACGTTTTCACAAATAAAACGACCCAGTTCCGTTACAGTTTTATAGTTTTAGCATATATCTGCTCTATCAGACGACTTCAAACTATCAACGACCTATGTAAGACTGTTTTTGAGATCAGTGATCATCTTCTGAGATGTATGATGCGTGCCTAAAATATTAGAATTTAAGGTTTGGTCCAAATCTCTGTCAATCACTGAAAGATTTATAAACTTATTCTTTTGATTAGGCAACAAAAACAAATCTTATTTTTCTGTAGTTGATTTATTTTCTCTAACAATCGCTCTGTGAAACGTACGATAAATATTTTTATATCATTTTTATTCATCTCAGAGTCGAAGAGCGATTATTTTTGTTTTCTTTTTATGTTGGTTTTAACTTTAATAAATTTCGGAATGAAAATTTTTTTGTGTCTGTAGAATTATCTCAGTATTTAGGGGCATTCTTTGGTATTCAGTTATAGTCTTTTCCAAGGATATTGCATATTCATACATATTATAGAGATATATATTTGAATCTGTGTGTGTGTGTGTTCAATATTAATGCCTCCCATCATAAAAGTTATATTTACAACGATTTCCTTTTATTGGAAATTGGCTCTGATTTATCTGGCGGAATTATACTACCAATAGAAACAAAAGGAAATTTTAAAATAGTATGGTAAAATAAGAGAGAAATAAGCAGTACTGAGACTTTATGAAATTAATTTCATTTGAAGAATACTTGTAACAATTTGACAAAGATAACTATAAATTCATCTTTTAAAATACTTATTTATTACATAATTAATTTTAATTACTTAAAAATAGTTTAATTACAGGTTCATTTAATTAAACTGTCTTTATTATACCAAATAATTATTTTAAGCTTATTTTATTTACTTTAGCTCCAAGGTATTTGCTTCGAAAACTTAGAACCCGCATATTCCTTGTCTTTACTTCAAATCGATATCAGTGTTTGACAGGCTTTAAGCATTTTTTTTCTCTTTTTTACAAAAAGTGTTTATCTATAATTAATATGATATCTGTAATTAAAGTTAAACCTTAATGAAAAAGGTTTTTTCGGAACTGAATAATGTGGATAAGATGAGCTTTTTGAGAAAGAAAAGATGAAGACAGAAAATATAGAAATAAAAAATGTTACCCAAAATAGATTTTATAATCAATAATTATATTTGTTTTTAAGTGATATCTTGCAATTCACGTGCCTTTTTTTTAAATACTCGATCACAGTATAATTTTTTTTTAATTTTCTTTTTTATGTTACATTTCATTTCACCTGACGCTCATTATTGAAATAAATCACTGATATTCGGATTTGATATCATATTTGTTTTTTCATATAGTTATTGTTTTTATAATATAATTATTACTTACCGTCACACACACACACATTTGTAATTTATACCTTCTTGAGATGTAAGAGAAAGTAAAAATGCGCGCCTGAGGAAAAAGAAATTTAATGAGACCTGGCCATTGTAAAAAAATTAATGCAAATTAAGAGATAAAGTTAACTAAATACAGTAGAGTCCCGAAAACTTAATTTAATGTGGATCGAAGGATGGCCGAGTTTAAGAAAATGCCGAGTGATCAAGAACAGGATTACTATAAAAGAATAAGATGAAGGGTAAGAATAAGAACACGCTATCTGTAATGAAAATTAAGAAGCCAACTTTGCAAAAACTGGCTAGGTCTTTTAAAAGAAATTCGCAATGGCCTGCTATCTTCCATACTGTGTTCTGCACTTTGCTGCTTCATCACGAAGATGACGAAGGAACAATAAATCCATTACCGACGCGCCTTGGTGTCCAAAATACTGAAGGGCGAGTTCAATAACCTTTAGTCCCTCACTATGAGAAATATTAGAAGCTTGTAAAAGTGTCTTCAATGTTAATGTTTACATCATTTTCAGGTATTTTTCCCTTAACTGTGGCGACAGCAATAATTTTTGCAACGGACAGAATATCTTACTCGGTATTGAATCCTGGAAGGGTATGGCCTAAGTCATGAGGACTGCCTAGTCTTTGGGATTCTATTGTATTAGAAACAAATGGTTAAAAGCATCAAGAATGTGTTTTTAATGAGGTGGATATTGTTTTATGGAAAGAAAAAAAATTCCGTTCATAAAACAACCAGAGACATTGAACATTTTTTAGTAAGATTTCAAAAAATTCACATCATACCTCAAAATTTATTGTGTGACATTTCGAAGTATTCTAACCACAAATAACCAAACGTTGCAATATTGCTTGCTACTTTGTTGCTGAAGTGGAAACAAAAATGATATAAACCAATGGCAACGAAAATAATCCAAATAAAGAGAATATAATGAAAGCCTTTGATATTCTCTATTTCTCTTTGATAAAGTGTAGTTTAGTCATAAATTGATTTTACACTCAGTACTTGAGATTGTAATTTATTTTAATTTAAATTCAGGACAATTCTACGTATCGATGAATCCAGAGAATTTTCACAGTTTGATACATGTACTGATGTATTTCACTTAATCTAAATCCTGTAGATCACTGTTACCATACTATCAAATTTGATTTGCCAGTTGTTATTGAATCTGCAACATTAACTCACTCGCTGCACATCCCACGATTTCCCCGGTCAAAGGTAGGCGTAACACATCATTGCAAAAGAAGTCGGTCAATAATAATTATTACAAACAAAATATTAGAAGTAACTTGAAGAAGTAATACTCATTGGAACACATTTATTAATATGTATATTTGGGATTGAAGAAAAATTATATTAATAAAATGTTATGACAATAAAATAACAGTAGTACTTAATTTAAATTATAATAATCAACAACTTTTAAAAAGAGAACTTGTAACTGTCAAAATAATACCTTTTAGGGGATCGGGAAAGAAGATCCCTATTAAATTCATTCTGAAGAATAAAATCCTTTTTTTAGTTAATTACTTTCAATAATAAATTTTATGACGAATAAATAATTATGTAAAAAAAAGAAAATTTCTCCTTTTAAAATTTTCTGTTACTTGAAATTTTCACAAAAAGAGCAGCGATAGATATAACATGATTTTATAACATTATCGAATTTCAATAAAATTATTATATCAAATAAAAGTTTTGAATATTATTGTTATAAATACAAATTTTCATATTTACAAATTGGACAATCCTTCTATACCTTGAACTACAAATGATTTCATGTATTGCTATTTTTTAAACTTTAATTTTATGAGGATTTTTATTTCTACACTTAAGAGTTTGTACAACATTTTTAGTAAAAATAAAACTAGTGTGTATTTTAGAGACATAAATGTCTGTGTAGCAACCTCAATATTATAATATTTATAAACTAACAAAAATACTATAAATAAAGGGGTTCTTTTAGAGGTATATAGACCTTTAAATTGCAATAAAACAATGATGTATTATTCGATTGACATGAATTTTTTTATTCGAAAGATAATCTTGTGGCATTACATTTTAAATATGATTTCTGGCATAGGACTGCCACGGCTAGCTCGGATGTAGTCCAATCTGGACGTCCAATTTTCGATGACTTTTTCCAACATTTGTGGCCGTATATCGGCAATAACACGGCGAATGTTGTCTTCCAAATGGTCAAGCGTTTGGGGCTTATCCGCATAGACCAATGACTTTACATAGCCCCACAGAAAATAGTCTAGAGGTGTTAAATCACAAGATCTTGGAGGCCAATTCACAGGTCCAAAAGGTGAAATTAGGCTGTCACCAAACGTGTCTTTCAAACGTGTCTTTGGCACGAGCTGTGTGACATGTTGCGCCGTCTTGTTGGAACCACAGCTCCTGGACATCATGATTGTTCAATTCAGGAATGAAAAAGTTTGTAATCATGGCTCTATACCGATCACCATTGACTGTAACGTTGTGGCCTTCATCGTTTTTGAAGAAGGACTCCACCAGGCCATAAAGCGCATCAAACTGTCAGTTTTTCTGGATGTAACGGTGTTTCGACAGACACTTGTGGATTAGCTTCACTCCAAATGCGGCAGTTTTGTTTGTTGACGTAGCCATTCAACCAGAAGTGCGCTCCATCTCTAAACAAAATTCGCTTATGAAAATCGGGAACAACGGCAATCTCGTTTTGGGCCCATTCGACGAATCTACGCCTTGCTTGATGATCGTTTTGATGGATTGCCAAACCAAACTGAGAATAAATCACTTGACAGCTGTTAAATCGGTCGCCATCTTGGAAAGTAATGCCAACTTAAACTTCTATACCTGGAAAAAAACACTCTTTATTAAAACTTGAAATTGAAATCTAAATATATTCAATAAATTTGAAAATATTGAAAGAAAAAATTATCTTCTCTGTATTAACCTGAAACATATATTATTTGTAAATATGTTTCGAAACTATCTTTGAATGATACATTTCAGAATGAATCTATAAATAGAATTTTCCCATTAAAATTCAGACTTTAATATGCGTACTGTTTGAATGATACAAAGTAAATGAAGATTTAAGAGGATATTTTGAAAACTCAAATCCTTATTTCTCTCATGGTAAACATTTTAATTTCTAAAATATCTGTTGCATCTTATTAAACATTTATTTTTCTACAGAATATTTTCTCGAATCAAGAAATATTTTCTACTTAGTCATTCCTTCGGGTATAGTCTTGAATGTTTATATTTGAATGGAAAAATTGCAATTATTATAATTCATTGTCACAATTTATAATTGTTAATTTATTATTAATTGTGTTCGCTATTTAATAGCATTTCTCATTCTCCTTTATTTTTTTATTATATCTCTCTATGAGAGAAACATTATTGTCCTCTTTTATTAATTTCATTTTAATTTACAGTGTGGTTTATCATCTAAGTGTGTTAGGAATAGGCTTAACTTTTCAACATGGCTCTGTTTTTTCTATGTATGTCTGCACTTACATTGAGGTTCATTATTCCATATATGCATATATATCCTAATTTTTTCAATAGAAATTCTCTTATTTTTCCACTCTATGAGAGAGACATTATTGTTCTATTTTATTCATTTCATTTTACTTTATTTTCTGGTTTATCATCCAAGTGTGTTAAGAATAGGCTTAACTTTTCAACATGGCTATGTTTTTGTGTTGTTGCTTTTTATCCTATTATGACAAAAATTTCTGCTGTACGGGGAAGGTGAATCCATAAAGCATTGCTTAACCCAAAAACAAAATTACTGGCTCAATTCAGCGACAGCATAATACACACACACACACACACACACATATATATATATATATATATATATATATATTATATAAATTATGCAATAATATGTAAATATTACTATAGTTTAATAAATGATCATATAAAAATAATAATACATATGAAGTAAGTAAATTTAGTATGAAAGAAATTAACAATAGATTATTGACATTTTGTAAACAATTAGATATTTCTAGCAATAAAGTTAAACATCCCCATACATTTTTGACACCTAAATTTCATAAAAACCCAGTCAAATTCCGTGTAAATAATGGGTTCAATACTTATACATCCAAATCGGGAAGAATTTTACAAAACATATTACAAGATACAATAAACAAATTTAAATATACTTCTATTATAAAAAAACATCCATGATGTAATAAAGAATGCTGAGCAAAACAAGAGGTATTTTCAGTGCATGGATTTGATTTCGAAGATTTATTTAACTCCATCAAAATAGAAGATATAATTGAGGTACTTTCAGGTACATATGAGAAAAATGGTTTTAATAGTTTCATTAGCTTTGAAAAGTTCAGTACACTAATTCGATTTGTAATACAGGAGAACTTCGTTTTATTTTTGATAACAAACTTTACAAACAAATCAAAGGGTTTCCTCAGGGTGGCGCTGCCAGTAATAGTCTCGCTAACCTGTATTTACACCACTATGAATCAAAACTAAGAAATGAACCATCTTGCCTCTTATTAAGATACATAGATGATTTATTCATTATAGGTCGCGACAGGGAATTTAAACCTAGCATTAATTTTTATCCGCAATACCTAAAATTAATACAGACAAATTTTAACTCGAGCAAAGTGGAAGTTTTAGATTTAGATTTAAATATTATTGACAACAAATTATATAGCAATATCTATGATAAAAGGGAAGCATTTGACTTCAATGTTATAAAGATACTGAACTTCAATATTTAGAAAAATACTTTTAAATTTTTTGATGAGAAATAATAATTTAACTACACACATTATTGATAAATTCAAGAACATACAGAAATTTATATTTGGTTGCATGAGCAATGATTATCACATCAACTTCTTGAGAAAATACATAGATCAAAAATCTTTTTAAACTCATAAAATTGGCAAATTTGTGAAGGGTTATGATGGACTTTAGGAAATGCATAAAACCACTACACAACATTAGGTCCACAAAGTCAGCTTGTTAGTGATACAGCTGTGAAGAATATGTGCATTCCACACACAGGATGCATTTTCATACACACATAGACCAATATTTACATGAATATTCTTAAAAATTATTTATGACCAATCAAACAACTTTTTTGCATGCAATCTAGTTTGCATTTAATACCAAATAGTTAAACTCTAATGAGAGAATATGGATCATTTGGATTGATACGGCATTAGTGGGAGTTATGAGCAATATAGGAGTGGTGATTGTTGTAGGAAATATGAGAAATCGTTCAGAAATTGTGAATTGAAGTATTGATAGGATGTCTTGGGTGAGATTTTGATGATTTACACTATTCATTTGTGAATATACTGGATTTTAATTTGAACTTTCGAAATTTAAATATTTTTTCTTCTTATACGACTATTTTAGAGATGGGTGCATCATCTTTGGGGTCCAATGGTTCAGTTATATTGTGTAATTAATTGTTTTAGATTTTTAACATTTTAATGTTTTAATATCTTTCAGAATGCGATGGCGAATAGTATAATTTTTTAAGTATTAACTTTTTAAATTTAAAATTTTTCAAAATTGTGTCGATATTTCCCGATTAACTTACCAAGTTGAAACAGGGGGAAGGTTGGCGCTATCAAACTAGTTTAACCCCACTTATCGGTCCTAAGTGCAAAGTTGCACTTGGATATTTTATAAATTTTCATTTTATAAAATTTTTAATTTCGTTTCAAAAACATTGGTATTTAATTTTCTATATTCGCCATTGATATTGTGAAATGAGATTTAGTATTATAAAATTCACATAATTTCAATTTTTTAGTTGATTGTGAAATTGTGATTGATTTATGTATATTTTAACATATGTATATACACTGGTGTGCAAAAATTAAGGACGAGACGGTTTTTTCAATATAACTTTGTACAAAAGCTTTCCAAATCAACACATTTAATACCGTAAGATCCCCAATACGTAAGGACATGCGTAATGTAAGCAACACTTACTAAAAGAGAAATCAGAGAGATAAAAAGAAGCTTGATATTGAAAAAATAGCATGGAGCGCAATGCGACTGAAGGCAGAAACATCCCTGTGATGGGTGTCCAGCAAGAAACATCCGGTCTTTAGTAGGGGATATGATCTCCCCTGACTGCTAGGCAGGTTTCCCAGCGTCTGCCCATGCTGAGAATGAGGGTGTCAATGAATTGTTGAGGCATTGCTACCCATTCGTCTTGCAGCGCCAATCGAAGCTCCCAAATCGTTACTGGTGGTAAGGTACGAGCTGCCAAGCGTCTGCCTAGAAAATCCCATACATGTTCGATGGGATTGCGATCCGGAGAACGTGCCGGCCAATCCATGCGTTCAATATCCTCACTCTCTAAGAGCTGTTCGGCAGCTACTGTGCGATGACATGGTGCATTGTCGTCCATGAAAAGGAACTGCAGACCCATAGCGCCTCTAAAAAGACGCACATATGGAAGAAGAATCTCGTTACAATAACGGGCCCGTTGATTGAACCTGCGTCGAAGATGTGAATATCTGTACGACTACCAAGCATGATGCCTCCCCAAAGGAGAACACCGTGACCTCCATACCTGTCCCTTTCAATGATGTTCGAGGGATGATTGCGGCTTCCCCGCTCTCTCTAGATGAGTATGCGATAAGAATCGCTACTCAAACTGAATCTGCTTTCATCTGTAAAGAGTACTCGTCCCCATTCATTGTCTCTCCAATTCCGGTGTTCCCGGCACCACAGAGAACGCCTACTCCGATGTGCAGGCGTTAAAGGTACACACCGTACAGGGCGTCGTGCAAACAGACCACCACCGTGCAGTCTTCTGGCCACGGTAAAATGCGATATCGGTCGTCCAGTCGCCTGTGTCGTGTGTCTAGCGATTTCTCCCGCTGTCTGCCGCCTGTCTCTTTTGGCCTGTAAGACAATGTACCGGTCATCTGCGGGTGTCGTTCCTCGTGGACGACCACTACTGAGCCCCCGGATAGCTGTTCCTGTAGTTTGAAATTGTCCCCAAAGTCATGAAACGATGCCGTGAGCAATTCCGAAATCTGCAACCACACTTGTCACACTGCGGCCTTCCTCCAACTTCTCCCAATGATTCGACCTCGGGTAAAAGCATCCAGATGTCGTCTAACAGATTGATTATTCGCCATTTCTCGCTGAGGCAGCAACTCGGTGTGATTTTAACTGCTATACGGCGTGCAATCTCTTTGCCAGAAATACTGATCTTACACCGACAACATGCTTTATACTACTCAGACACTCTCCCATTACGTCTACCTGCATATCTGCGCATGTGCTACCGTACATCACCTTACTTAATCTCCTGATTGGTCTTTCTGTCCACTCTGCCTCTTCGTTCAGCTGATATGCTAATTTTTCGACTTCGTCCTTAATTTTTGCACACCAGTATATATATATATATATATATATATATATATATATATATATATATATATATATATATATATATATATATATATATATATATATATATTAATATATATATATATAGAAGTTTAAATACTTTCTCTACTATATATATATATATATATATATATATATATATATATATATAAAAATATATATATATTCCAGAAGTTTAAATACTTTCTCTACTCTAATCTCTTTCTTTTCATGAATGAGCGTTTTCAAAAGGTATTTAAGTAGTACCATTCTTTCATTTAAATATTTATTTAACCAGTTACCTGTGATTGACGAGTAAACTCGTCATGAAGAAATTGCAGGATTGTGCGTCATGACGAGTATACTCGTCATACGTAAAATGTAGTAACCACTGACTTTTTTCAACTGTAATTTTGGAGAAAAACAAAACATATCTTAATGCCAATATGCTTAGAGTATTTTGAGCTCAGGCCGGAGCAAATAAAAAATACAACAATTTAGGATGAACTCATGTACCGGTATACACCGGCTGAAACAGAGCATAAATTCACAAAATGAATTTACTTATGTGCGATGAGAATGCCTAAAAGGGACAAAAACAAAAATTGGAAAGTTTATTTAAAATAGGGTATCTTCAAGTATGATCAGCTATGGATCAAATGTGTGATGCCAACCAAGCGTTGAGCTTATTGATAGATGTTGCCTCGAATTTACCAAGCTATCGAATGACATAAAAGTCAATTGTTTGATGCTAAAACCTTATTCTGGCATTTGAGTAATGCCTCAATGCCTTGTTCCCTAACAGTTATTTTATTGAGGTGGGAAAGATAAGAATGCTTTCTGGTATAAGGACTGGGATCAACTCTATAGCTCCTTCTCCAGAATTTCCTTAGTGTCAAGACAGGTAGAGAAAGAAGTAAATCAGTGTGTGTTTAGATCTCTCAGTCCAGGAATTTTGATGGTTACTAAATTCATTGATATCCATAAAAAACTTACGATCGGAAAGACCGTCAACCTCTTGAACACGCAACCAAGTTAAATTAGTTTTTTGCCCGGTACATAGACTAACCCATCTTTTTGATGGAACATATTAACAGTGACCACCTACTCTGTGATTGACGAGTATATTCGTGATCACTCCAGTGAGTGATCACGAATATACTCGTGATCACTCACTCAGTGACGAGTATATTCGTAACACACATAGTTGCGCGCTCTCAAATGGGGGAGCCACAACGCATTTTTACCCGATATAAGATAATCTCGCTACTCTCATAGTGTTTTTTTAATTATAAAAAAGGCATAAATTTCGCTATATTTTATTATAATTTTTATAGACAGAAAAGAAATACACAGAAAAGAAATATACCTAATATTACAAAGATAAAATCCATCACTGTGAATTGAATCTTAATTTGTAGTATTATGTATAACAAGGCCACTTATATTACTTCTATAGCAGTGTCTTCTTATGAGTTGAAAGAAGAATAGATTTGCACGTTTGGCAAAAAAAATTGTTTCAAGTTATTGAAAATTATACGAAAGCAGATTGAGAAATAAGATTCCTTTTTTTCTAACAATTTCTACTCAATATTGTTTAGCTTATTATAGTTCTTTGAATTACTTATCTATTAGAATAAATTATTATTTAAACCTAATATCTTATTAATTTAAGATTTAAATTATTTTATTTCGTTACTTGTCCGTTTCATAGGCACAAATCTCGCCAAACAGGCTTTAGTGGTAACAACACACAATATAAACATAATTTTTTTTTTTGTAAATGTTAGTTCTCATTGGTTTTTCCTCTTTTTTTGACGTAGTATAAAAAAAGAGGTTACTGAGATAAGAAAAGACCACGACTTGTTTTGAAATTGTTGTGGTGAAAGGTTACGAGCGGGAATATTCCGTTTAACACTGGTTGTATCATTTTTGGCTCCTTTATCACTAACGCCGGCGAAGCGGAAAATTACCTTTATTTCTAAATAAATATTTGACAAACCGAATTAATTCTGTTTAAATAAAATACATATTTAAACTGCTGTTTTTAACAGGCTGTAAGAAATACAAATTAAATTACGATCTTCTAATTTTAAATTATTAACTAAAACCTAATCATATTACTTTTCATCCCAAATACATATTTGAATAATCCATCAACTCTTGATACATTTGTGAATCTCAAACCTCAAATCAATTTTAATTTTAATAAAAGCATTTTTGAAAAGCTTGGGATATACCCATATCTCTGAAAAATAATTATAATAAACTTATCTTTAAAGGCATTTTATTTAAAGAATAAAATATCGGTAAATAATAAAAGTAAAGAGTTTTAACACTTTTAAGACCAAGTTAAATATTTTTACCATTTTAAGATTAGTGACTGTCTTATTTAATTATAACCTTATCTGCACTTTTTGTACAGAATGTCAAAAATAGAACGTTCGTCAAACGCAGTTACGTAAACGGGAACGTTTAGATGGGAAAAGCTTTCGAATCAGTTGATGCTAATGATAAAAAATTCACAAAATGTATTCTTATTTTTACTAATTATTTCTGTTTACAATGTTGAGTAATAATATGTGTTGGTTTCTGGCAAGTTTTATATCATTCGGCAAGTATAGTTTTGTGCAATAATAAAACATATTTGAACAAATGAAAAAATGCCTTATAAAACTACACGATACAATTTGAACTAATATTTATCCAAAAAAAACTACATACATTAATGTATTTTTCTTCTGATGTTTATGTATTTTATGTCAGCAACTTCATAGCCCTGTAAGGGTAATCCACAAAATATTGGCAAAACGAATATTAAGGAATTCGCATAAAAAATCCTTTTCATTTTTTTAAAAAAACCATCGAATCTTAAAACCTACAAAATTTAATATCAAAATAAATTTCGAGGGGAAAAAAGCAAAATTAAAAAACATGTTGTGCAATTTTGTTTTACTGAAAATAACATTTAATTTTATATTACTAATGAATTGTTCAAAACCCTTATTTTGTTTGCGTTTTCCTTTTAATTGAATATAAATACTATTCAATGGAATAAAGAAAAAAAACTATATAAATGTGCAATATTGAAGCATATACGAATTTTACAAAGTGAAGTAGCTCTCGGTCTATATCAGCGTTTCTCAAGCTGTGGGGCGCGCCCCCCTAAAGAGACGTGATAAACCTACGAGGGAGATGCGAGCATACTGAAAAGTCGAAAATAAAAGACTTAAAAAAATACAAATTTACTGAAAGGTAGCAAAACACAAATAAATTTATGATATAGTAAAAATAAAATACACATTTACACAGATATAATACACTTATAAATGTATAGGTACTGAGAACGATGTATTTGATAACTAATCCCCCCCTCAATACTAAGTTAAGGACAAGTTTAATAATCACTCGTGACTCCCATCGGTTTGTCATATGCAATATTATACACAAAATTTTGAATACTTATCTTGATAACTCGTACAGTTTATGATTAAAATCATATTGTAGCTTAGTGTCAAAGTACATTATTATTGCATTCAATACATTGTTATTGTATAAAAGGGGGTGCGAGGAAAGTTATGATTGAAAATTGGGTTGCCAATATTGAAAGTTTAAGAAGTACTGTGTTTTAATCACTTAACTACTAGTTAAAAGTTACGCGATTTACTCTCCAATACTAACGTTTTTCATACAGGCGCGCGTATTTAGTATATTGGAGGAAAAATAAAAGGCATGTTAAAAAAGTAAATGCTTCGCAAACAATGTCTAAGTCATTTTATTGCATTTTGAAATCCTTTGGAAAAGTTTAACCAACAGCAGCACAAAGAAAATGATCATAATTCGGGAAGACGTATATATACATACGGGCAGTTGACGCATCGGTTGTTACACTAGTGGCCCTTAAAAGGTTAATAATGCTTTAAATAATTTTCCATCATTCCCCTTAAAAGGTCCACGTGAATTTGACACTCGATACTGGAGAATATTATTTGTCACATTCATTAATGTTAGGAGAGAAAAGTAGAAATTTAAACATCTAAAGAGAGAGATTATTTAAAATTCGTGGGAAATCGAATGGCAAGTTAGGCACTGGTCTATAGTAGTTTCAGAAAAAAGTTAACATCCACGTCGAAATTTATAACTAGAACACTTTAATACAGCATAACCATTCTGAAATATCTCATATAGGTAGTAAAAATCCAATGTCACTTAGAAGTTCCCCTGATCTTTAGCTAAACCACACAATATATTCGTATGTTTTCCTTATTATCTTCAGTTTTTGTTTGGCACGTGAACCTTTATCTAGCCAAATGATTGAGTGTTGATTTCGGTGTTTGGCGTTGCGAAGAAAAGGATCCTTCCCCAGTTGGGAAAAGGAAACAATTAGTGTTATACATCAGTGTCTCACATTGAAAATCCTCCTTTGTTCCAGGGAGCTCTTGAGGGGCGTATCAAGTTGTCATTCGCTGGAGTGAGATGAATGATCAAAAGGTGGAGGCTGACTTCCACACGATCTCTTATCAGAAGCCCTGGATTGGAAAGTTAAATCATTCTTAAATTCAAAGACAAAGAATGTGTTACTGAAAAAAGAAATGTATTCCTTTTCATACTTTTTAATCATTATCTATGGCTCACAATTTTCTGTTTAATTTACACTCCATAAGAAAAAAAGAAAGACACTAGAAGTGTTTTTTTAAAAAAAATAAAAAGTTTTTTTTTATCTTTATTCAAAAATTCTCCTTTTTTTAAGTTTATTGTTTTCATTAAATGAACATATACATTCAGTTGTAACAATTTTCGTAACATTTAACAGAACATTTCTCAAATTGTTTTTACTTCTTGTACTAAAAAGTTTGTAAAAAAGTGGAACGACACTGCAGTTTTTGCAGAGAGAAAAAAAAACGACATTTTAAACACGATATTTTTTTCTATTTGCTTTAATCAGTTTGTTGTTGTTGTTGGCGTGTCTATGATGAGCAGATTGATAAAAAAAAGAATCTTTAGATCACTCCGAAGTTGTCTAAGACAGCATCAGCAGCCTTAACAGCTTTATCAGAGAACATCACATCTTCTGGGTCTTTTGGGCTGATCTTAAAAAGCCTGGATTGAATTGATCGACAGCTGAGGATATATTGTGGAGATAGTTGAACATTAGGGTAGTTCAGTTTGAGCAATGATTTGCGTAACTTTGAAATTTTCATTCCTTTTACGTGCTTTGTTCTACGTCTAGTTATTATCGATGCTTTTATCTGTTAAAAACCTTATTTGTCATTGATCCAAACAGTGATTGGATTTATTTTTGACTAAAATTACCTCCAAAGTGATTCAGAGCTTTATTAAGCTCACGGATTGATTCGTACTGTGTTTTTGCACGCCCCCATTTGTTAGCAATGCTAGGTCCATGACTTCGTACACTTTCAAAAATCCACCAGGGAGGGATCGTCTGCTAAATCTTGCTTGGTAAGCCCTAGGCATTCGAGGATGTGAGCAGGCAGTTCGTGCACATTTCAAAGCTCTTGCATCCTTCGTAAAAAATTTCCTTCTTTTATATAAGATAGCCACTTCGAAAGCGGGCTAGAAAAGTTTGATCCTGTCTTTTAAAACCGTGAGCCAGAGAGCCTCCAGGACAAGAACATTGATACCAATGGTGCTCTAGGGGGACAATCCAAGCGGACTGTGTATCATCACCAAATATCTATCGAAAGATCCTTACCCAAATATTTTCTACAAGGTTTATTCCAGAGATCTTGCTGGACATAGAAAAACTCGAAAATTTTTCAAATCGCATCAATTCTTAAAGCAATTGCTGAATTAATCGATGCACCGTCTTGTTAATATATTCAGTCATCTCCACATAAGTGTGATGCATAAGGAAGAAGCTGATTCTAACAATTGCATGCAATTTTGATAATTCTGCCTGCCATTCAAGAATACTTGATTAGTTCTTCATCCATCGCCAACAGTTATCCTCACCATCTAACTTCGATTTTCCATTTGACTAATTCAATAAAATTTTTCATCATGCCTAAGGTTATGCCAGCGTGTGTGGTATTAATATATATATATATATATATATATATATTCATGAAAATCATTTAAAAAATTTCTTCTCGTATGAGAATATTACAGAATTCTATTAAGTTGTCTATTACATGTGATGTTTAGCTAATTCAATTGTCTGGCTATGTGTGTTTTTGACCACTTTGTATGATGTTTTCTCTTTTTGAACTGGAAATTTCTGGACTTTATTTATGCTGCTATACATATTTTGTCTGGAGACACATGTGAAAAATGCTTCCTCTAGACATTCTACATTAAAAAAATTAGCTTTAATGACAAAAAAAGAATTTCCAAATATATTATGAAGAAAAATAATACAATTACCCGATTTTTTTTTCTTATATCTCGAATTACAGATATACACTACAAAGCTAAGTGTGTGCTTTTCTGATTTTACAATCAAAAAATGAATACATATGTAATATTTTTTTGAACATGAAAATGTCAAATAATAATCTTCTATATTTTTACGGGAACATCTATTGAAGTAGTTACTAATAATATTAATTTAATAAAATGGAATTTAATTATAAATTTACTCGCAATTTCTGCATCCTACTTTTTATAGAGTGTAATAGTTAACTTGAGATAGATGAAAGTTTGTTTCACTCTAAACGTAATAAATGAAAAAAAATTGTTTATATAAACTTCAAATTATCAACTATCTGCAAAAGGTTTTCATTTTTTTCATATTCCATATGCAGAAATTCTTGTGATTATAAATATTTAAATACTTTTTAAAGAATATTTTGCCTTCTTTTTTGCTGAGTAATTTGATGCTTTCTTTTTTAATTTGATTCAGAAAATGCGTATCATTTATATAAAAATGATTTTGTAACAATTGAAAAAACTTAAAACGACAACATTAAATTTAAGCCCAGCAGCAATGCTCTTTAAATTTGAAAAGAAATCATTCTTTATATTGATTATTATGAGAAAAAGAAGTGAAATAAAATCGTTTCTACTTTTTCTAAAAACATGAGAAGCTACTTTAATATACATGTTCATACAATACAATTCAAATTTCGCATATTATAAAAGAGAACATTGTTCATTTTTAAAAAATTGATATTCAATTGAGGGTAATAAGAAAAATATGTTTTCAATTTAAGTTGCAATGAGGTATTTTCTTGGATAAACAAAGGAAGGGTGCGATTATTAGGGTGCGAAAGGGTTAAATTGGATGCGATATATCCCATTGAAAAGAAAAGATTGATTTTTTTTATTTAAGATATTGAAATAAGGTAGCTTATATAGTCTGTTTAGCTTTTGTGCCCATTTTGATTACAGGAAATTGAAAAAATAAAATAAATACTTTATAGATATCAACACGCTGACATAATATCAATGCCTAATTCAGGATATTTATCTCATTATTTTAAGCATTTGTAGTTATTTTTCAAATTCAACCAAAATATGTAAATTAAATTAATTAAGAAAATTGAGTTTACAATTGCATGCGTAATATTTTTAATCCAGAAAAAAAATTTAGGTTGAGATATTTGTTTCGTGTTTATATAAAATCTAAAATTCCAGTACTCTAATTATTATTATAACAATATTAATGAGAAATGAATTTTAAATATATCAAAATAGATAAATTACAATAATTGCTCTTTTTTCTGATAGTTGAAATCTTACGTATAAAGCAAAATTTTGCAATGATTTCTTGCCAAAGCAATAAAAATATATTTGTAGTCATTATAATATTTACATTTTTTTTCACTCCTCATTATAAATTACGACATGTATTTGTATTAAAATGTTCAATCTCTGTTTTGACCTATTCCAGTACTTAGAAACAAATATCAAAACTAATACATCGTTTTTTTTTTATTCTTAGTAGTCGATCCATCATTTTGAAAGTTCTTGTTTGTCTTTTCTTGATATAATGTATTGTTTTTCAGAAATATAACCTAATTTCAAGGAATATTATTTTATTTTTATTTTCAATTTCTTTTTTAACCTTAACGTTATTATTTGCATGTAACGAATTGCTGTTGAGAACGAGAATTTGTGTAGTACTTATTAAAGTGTTATTAAATTACTTTGTAAATTTTATAACATTATCTTTACTGTGAACGAAAATAATTAATGGAAGTTTTAGAAAAAGAAATACTAAAAAAATACGATTCGACAAGTGTCTCAATTCTGGCAGAGGCTATATTGAAAAATAGTTGAAACATTGCTATACTTGTTGACAATAAATATGTTCCCGAAAGTGTGAGTTCTGTTTTTAAAAAAATAGGGAAACTTACTTTCTGGATGCGCCTTGTAGATGATGTAGCAGAAAGAGACAAAAAAAAAGAGAGGACACGCTACATGTGAGCAGAATGTGATATCCCCTTGTGCATTTCTATATTACAAGGAATGGCTCTTTGGGAAGTATTTTCCATCCTGAAATTTTAAATGTAAACATAAGATTAGGCAAAATAAAATATGCCTCCTTAAATACTATTGTTTAAATTTGATAAAACATAAAAAACTGTGAAGAATTCAAAAGAGGAATAAATGGCCCACAAAATGAGTAAATAAAATACTTATATTTCTGCATAAAGTAATTTCGTTTTGTTTTCAATGCACTTGCTTAAAAATGCATCCCTCAGATTCTAAGTAAAATTACTGATAAAGAAAACCAAAAACCTTTGAAGAACAGTACCTTTTTTCCATTATTTACTAAGCCTATATTGGAGTCAAGATTGTTGAAATTCTTGAGAATTTATATTTTAGGATGGCAATATCGCCACCAGAGTTTCAAAAATAATATCTATGAAAGAGCAGAATTTCCATAAGAGAAAAGTATTTTCCAGAAATTGGAAATTTTGTTTGGTATTAGTAGAAATATTTTGAAATAAATTTATCTAGCGTATTCGAATGTTTTATAAATTCAGAATTTATTTTCAGTTTTGAAAACGCAGACAACTTCATAAAAAAATTACTGTCTTTGAAATGATTTTAAGTTACTTAGTTACAAGTGAAGATAATACTTAGGAAACTTTCAACGATGTATTCATAATGAATGAATAATGTCTTGTATGTAAAATAAGGCTTTAAAGAAATATTTTTTTCCTCGGGGGGTGCATTAGTATTTTAACCTTTGAAGACCATTCCCTAGGAGCTGGTATCACTTTTTATCGCGGTACCATGTAGGCGATACCATTTACCGCAAGTAATTTTGACGCCCAGTTCCCTCTCCCAGAGGGACGCACCTGAACTCTGACGATGAACAAGGGTTTAATTTTGCTGAAAGCTCCGAAGCCAAACAATGGGATGTCTTACATGCCGTATAATCATACGACATGAACGCTATCGATTTTCTGCATCATGAAAATCCCCTGACTTGGGCCGGGATCGAACCCGCAGCCTTAGGTGCAGAAAGCCCGAGACAAACCAACCACGCCCCCAGCCGGCGAAAGAAATACATGTGTACATGAATAAACTTCCTTCAAACATACAAACAAAAGCATAACTTTATCTTAAGAAATTAATTTATTTTTTTTCTCACATATATTTCTATATTTTAATATTATGAAAACAGTTACTATTTAAAATAACATAGATACATAATAATAATTTACACATCACGCAAAACATATGGACATAATTAAAAAAAAAATTCAGGACAATGTCTTAGTCAAATTTTGTCAAATATATCGAATGAAAAATTCAAAATAGTTACTTACAATTAAATAATTATAAGAGAAACTATCTACTAATAAGTGAAATCAAATTTTAATTGCACCCAAAAGAACTGTCTTTATCACTGCCATTGTAATCAATTTTAGAATTATTATTATACCCCCAACTAAGTTTTCACTAGTGTATAACTTAAACTACACTTAAGGTAGCTTCTTTAATTGACAATATTTACAAAATGTTTATAAAACACTTTTAGTATTTAAAACAACAATCAACTATATCATTAACTCAATGTGCGTCAATTCTTTTAATTTTATTTTTAAACCCCAAAATTAACCCAAACAAATGTGTGAAAAGATATACAATGCAGAAAATATCTCACAAAGTTAAACAAAAAAAGAATTCCTTTCTTATCCTAAGTGGATTTTAAAAGTACTTTAAAACAACCTGATTTTTTTAAACAAATTTATTTCACAGTATCAACAATCTGAATATAACTTTATTGTTTGTCCCCACTTAAAAATAATTCTTTTGTTCAAATTTATGGTTTCAAATGCGATCGCATTTGTGTTCTTTTATTTCCATCTTTCTCAATTAATCTAGAACAACTTTTCTTTAAATTATAATGGCTCATGGGAAAAAATCGAACTTATTTGCTTTTTAAAAAGAGTATAAATCTTCTTCTTTCCGAGAAATAACATGATTCAAAAAAGAAAAGAAAGGAAAATGTTAAAAGACTAAATCATTCTTAAGTGTTCCCTTGTCATTACCATATGTTAACTTTTTCCAATATAAAAACACAAACTCGCTTTTCAGCAAACCCTTATTTTTAACAAACATAATTGCAGGAAACTTTATAAGACTAAATTGTTATTTGTTGGTTCGCTTACAGTCATTAGTAAAGAAAATCAAATAAAAAATCAAACGTTAAAAAGTAACCATTGAAACATTATTAAAATAATTTACAAAATGCGTTTAAAGGTATTAGAGCCAAAGTTGTTTTTAATCTATGATAATTAAATATAAATTAAGATTGTATGATACTTTCCTGTCTCGCCGGTGCAAGCGATTGAGTCGCCAAAAATGATACACCAAAGGGACTATTCCCACTGGTAACCTTTTACCACCACATTTTCAAAACAAGACGTAGTATTTTATTATGAGTAACGTATTTTTCTTCATTCATCAAAAATGGATGAAAAACCAATGATAACTAATATGTATTATTATTTTATTGTGTATTACCACCAAAAACACTAATTATGCGAGATTTTCGCCGGCAAAACGGGAAAGTACCAAAACATTTGAGCAAATTGTTGAAATGTATATAATATTTTTTTAATAAGAAAAAGAAATTATAAGAAAATGCTTACCTCCCATTTGTAAACGGTAACATTTTTTCAAATAAAATATAACTCTTGCTGAAATAATGGTATAAAGTTATATATAAAAACCAATGATAACTATTGTAAAAACTAACTGTAAGTATGAGATGTAATTTCAAGCCCCGAGAATTAAATCTTCTGTTAACGGATGAACTTCACCTTTATTCAGAGAACTGCAGTTTTACAACTCGAACCCGACCTGATTGGTGTCTTTTGGCTTCACTTATCTGAAACCACGTTTCCTACAAGGTTATCTATTTAAGAGTAAAAAATAATAATCAGCAGAAATCACATACTGTAAATTTAACCATCATTATTTCACCTTTAATTTTAACGTGCACTTTTAGAACTTATTGAGATTATTGCATCATCTCCAAACTGAATACTTTGACTCAAAATACAGTTACACTGATAAACAAAATGCTAAGTTCAATTTAAAGCACAACAAAATAAAGAGTATAACGGAATTTCTTACTTTGTGTTTGCTTGCGTGGAATCAAAAAAAAATTATTGAAACAATATTTAATGTTATTTGAAATTTATTCAAATTTTTAAAAAATAAAAATGATAATATAAAAATGTTAACCTCTTTTTTCTCATATGCCTACATTATTTTTTACGTCTTTTATTCAATTTTAAACTATCTTTATTGAATAAATTATTGATATGACAACTTTATTAGTAGGTTTCTACCTATTCATTGAATTATAAATATAAAACTGTGAACTAATTGCAGGAATTGAAAAATATAGGTACTTATCCGTTTCACCGGCGCAAATCTCACCAAACTTTGTGTTGGCGACAGTACACAATCACACATAAAATAATGTTAGTAAATGTTCAAATTTTTTTTTACTTCCGAGCCATACAGAAATTGGGTACCACAAATATTGCGTTTGGCGTCGGTTGTATCATTTTTGGCTACTTAATCGCCTGTGCCGGCGAAACGGAAATGTAACCCCCAAAAAAACTCTAAATGACCAATTTTATTTGTGTTTCAATACCAGTTGTTATTATGATGATCGCAATGGTAAATAATTTGAAAATTATAATTCTTTGGTTTAAAAAGAAAATTGATCACTTCTTTAACAAAGAACATGATACTTTAGAAGACTAAAAATCTTTCATTAATGAAATTGATTGCATAATACTTATTTGAATATTGCGCCGAATTAAAAGGAAAGAAATTTATTACGCGCGCGAGTGTTTCTTTCCATAAAATCCTTATTTTAAAAGCATTATGCAATATGATAATATGCCCCAAAAAGTGAAAAAGATTTCAGGAATTTTATTTCAGGTGTCTTGAAAACTAGCAAACATGTATATTCATTTAATTATGCTTAAGCTGTTTTTTTATTATTTTTTATTTTAGCTATATTTTTATTATTTTATTTTCTTTAATGTATAATATTATAATTGAGCCTCTATATGTTTTTTTTTATGTTTTATTTACGTTTTTCTGTTTTAGTTTTTATATTTAAAATGTTTAAATTACAGTAAGTTAATTATTTTAATTACATTTTTTACAAAGTTAAAATTTCAGTTTGTCATTTTAATTATGCTTATCGTTTTACTCTCTTTATATAAATAAAGTTCTTCTGAAATTGATGATCATAACCTTATTTTTAATCATCAGTAAAAGTGATTTGTACTCTTTAAGAGAAAAGATCATTTTTACTGCAAAAAAATCTCTCTTTCTCTATCTCTCTCTATATATACATATAGAGTAAAAGCCACTGTAATTTTTGTCCTTCAATTGACCTTTACATCTTTACTTAACCACTTTCAAGTCTAAGTACTTTTTTTTTTTTAATTTTCTGTGACACAATGTTACCTTAAATGTAACTTCCTCGAAAAAATTCAAAAAAATGGATGACAAACTTTTAAAAGTGTCGAATGATTGATTGGGTTAATCCAAAAATTATTTTGTGTGAAAAACCTTTCATTTTTGCCACACAGTATTTCTGAGTTCTGATAAAGTGTATCCGTTTTCCGACAATCGTGTTTTCTGAAATGTGTTGTCAGCTTAACTCGCCACTCTATTTCCGCTTCATGACAGCAAAGCCTTAATGCCGTTCAGATTCTTTTTTCTGTCGATTCAGATATTTTTTGCTGATCGATCACTTTGAACGTCCGTCACAACTAGATGGAAAACAAAAGATGTTTCTCTTCACTATTCTCCTTTTTTCGAGGGAAAAACTTTTATTGATTTCTATACGTGTAAAGGAAAATGTGACAATGACTTTTAATGCTATTTTACTTTGAGAATTATTACATATGTTTAATTTTTATTGAAGAAAAATTTCAAATATGTAGCTTTTACATCTTTCCTGATTTTGACAGTCATTTTGGATTAATAAAATAAAAAATTTACGGTATTGTTTATGGTTTAAAATTTTTTTTCACACGCTTACTATAAGTTTTAATGTTTGTAATAATGTTACTCAAATTGTGGGGTGTGCCCCTAAGAGAAGCGTGTGGGGCGAGCATATTAAAAAGTTGAAAAAAAAACAAAAGATTATTTTTTTAAAAAAATATTGATTTACTGAAAGTAAACAAAAAAATACATTCTGTCATAATAAAAAACAAAAAATACACGTTTACTCTGATATAATACACTTCTAAATCTATCAGTATTGCACAATGTATTTTATAATTAATTGAACAATACTAAGCTAAGAACAACATTAATAATTACCAATGATCCCATGCGCTTGTCATATATAAAATTATGTACAAAAATTAACACTTATCTTGATAATTTTTACGGTTTATAATTAATCCCCTAACTGCCAATTAAGCGTTACTCAATTTGCTTCCCAATGTCATCGTTTTCCTAAAAACGTAAATATACGTCCGGGGCAATCCACATTGTAGTTGAGTGAGACGTTCATATACACCGGTGGAGCATAAGTGGACAAAGTCGTATTGTAGCTTTAGCGTCAAAAATTTGTATTATTGAATTAAATACATTGTTGTTGCATGGACAGAGGGCGATGAAAATTATGGCTGAATATTGGGTCGCAAATATTGAAGCTTTGAGAAGCATTGGTTTGTAAATATACCGCATTTACTCGAATCTAAACCACTATCAATTCTAAGTCGCACTCTAAATTTCTATGGATGTTTGTGGAAACGTGTTGTCATCAATTCTAAGCTGCACCCCCGATTCTTTACATGTTTTTGAGAAAAAAGTTAAAAAATGCGTGAAAAATTCATCAATAATTGATATTTAATTCTTTTTTTAAAAAAAAAATTACTAAGAAATGAGTCAATAATTAATTATTTTACAATTATTAAAAACTTTTGAATACATAATGAACTTAGTCAATTGAACCATCAGTATTCTGTTTCAAAAATGGTTCGTCGCACCCAATGTCACAGCTGACTTTGGAATTGATAACGGCGTCGCCATTTTCCCACACGATGTCATTTTTCATGCCATCCAACATTTTTCCAACATTATACAACATTTTTTTATATAATGTATTAACATCTGTAAAAGAATTGTAAGACAGCTGAACATTTGTAAGCAAAAATTATATCATTCTGTTTACGCTATCGATGCATACTTATTTCATTCATATCAAATTTTCAGTAGCCATCGCAATGTTTTCATTTTTTTCTGCATAAAAATTGCCTCCTTTTTCATACTTGTTGCATAGTGTACTTGTCTTGATACTATCACCGATATCTTTGATGTTTAGGTGATTAAACGAAAGCGTATACAAAAAAAATATCTTAAATACGGGCAGACGACGATGCTTAGTTTAGACTGAATACTGGAAATAAACTGAAGAATGAGATAAGTCATCGATGCAAGTGGCCAGAGAATGGACGGTTACATTTTTCTTTTTAAAAGGGGTGGAAATTCAATTTCTCCCATCCAACAAATGCATTGCCTTCGATTCTAAGCTGTACCTAACTCTGAGTAGCATTAACACTGGAAAAATAGTACAGCTTGGATTCGAGTAAATACAATAGGGTTTTTCCCCCACATATAAAAGCTTTCTTAGGCATTATATATTCGAATGTAAAAATTCAAGAGATGATTTTAGATTTAAAGAACCACGCTTTTGACATATGTGATGTAAAGTATTATTTCTTTTCTTGGTGTTTCTTATTACGCGAGACATAAAAATAACGTTAATAATGCTTCCATTTGTGTATAGAGTTTTCTGTTGAGAAATGAAAGAAATATAGGAAAATTTATTAGGTATAACAATTTTTTGCATTCCGAAATTTTCCGATTATATATTGAATTATAATCATAAAACAAGTGATATATTTTTTTTAAAGCCAAGTCTTACTTCGTTCGAAAATCGTACTGGCGCCATTTGTTGCTGCTAGTTGTAACTTCGGCAGAAACAACACAGAATAAACTTAAAATTAAAAATAAATTTAATAAATGAATTAATTTTTTTAAAAAAAACTATTAACATCAAGGGCCATCCACTACAAGTTTAAAAAAATGTATTTGAACTTGAATGGTTGAAATGGAAATTATTTTATTAAGAATTGATAATTTGAACGAGATATATATAAATAAATATATATAACGAGAGAGTGAACTAATAGTAGGAATTGAAAAATGAATGTTTGATATCAATACTTTAAAGTAATTAATTAAATTTTTGAGTAAAGGTATTATTTATAAAATATAAGGACAATTGACATCAAAATTGAAAAATCTATTTAATACTTAAAGAAAAAAAAACATAAAATATGAGAATAAAAGAAAACCACATTTAAGATGACTTGAAGAAAATTTATTTCTAATAGTCCTAGTATAAAAATATGAAAAAAAAACTTTTTCTATTTTTGTCTTAAAGTTGAATACAATTGAAAAAAAAAAAAGATATTTAGCACTCCTCAAATACTTTGTAAAAAGTTTTCAGCCTTGTTCGGGCTGAAAAAACGTCTTAATGGAACTTAACAACATTTAAAAAAAAAATCTTGCTTTTTAAGTTATAAAACACCCAAAATTGATTAATAAATGCTCAATGTTAAACCAACGCTTTTTGTCGCTAACTTTGATTTTAAAAATGTCTAAAACAAATGTTAAGTGCTCTATGAAAAAAATAGATTGTAATTCTTACTTTAATCTCATCAACAGCGAATGAGACAAAAACATTATTCTTTCAAGCACTCAGTTGAAATAAACAATTATTTCCTTTGAACTACATGAAAATCACAATTGAAATATTTTAAATCACAGAAATATTAAATATCTTTCTTTAATTTAATAGTGTCTTATTATTTATTCAAATGGGGAAAAAATTTCTTCTTTCACCAAAACTCAAGTATTAAGTGAACACTTCCGGGAAGTTTATTTTTTTCTTTGATACTTCAATACTAGTCTTCAATACTACAATTTCTTTTCATAGATTTTCTTGGTGAAAAATACATACTGTACAATAAACCATAGATGCATGTTCCATTGAGAAAAAAAATCTAAAATAACTATAGTAGAGAAAAAAATCAGCATTCCTCAAGATTATAACAGAAAGAGACATTATTGTCACCTATAAAATAACAAGTCAAAAAAAATTCATACATGAAAAACAATTTGAGCTTTTCATACCCGGTAGTTGGATAATCAATGTATACCGTCACCATCTATTGCCTTCACATTTAGAGCAAATTTAATTTTTTCTTCCATATGAAGATAAAATTAAAAAATTAAATTTAATTAAAGAATTAATATTTGAAAAAACTGCATTAACGTTGATTGTCATCCACTACATGTTTTAAAGAAGTATTTGAACTTGATAGGATAAATAAAAAGTATTTTATTAATTATTGAAAATTTCAACAATACATATATGTATATTATATATATATATGTATATATTGTATATATATTATATATGCATATATATATATATATATATATATATATATATATATATATATATATATATATATATATATATATATATAAAAGAAATATGTATTATTTATCAAAAACAAGAAATATTAGATAAAGAACATAACAAGAAATAGCATAATAAAAATATAAAAGCAGAACATGAAGAACAAAATTATAGAGAAATAAAAGAACTACAAAAAAGCAGAACCTAGTGAGTCAGAAAGCAATTTCGGTCTTAAGACCCAATAAGTGGGGTTAAACTAGTTTAAAGGAGCCAACCTTCCCCCTTTGCAACTCGGTAGGAAAACCAAATAAAATAAAATAAACAAAACTTCAGAGTATGGATAACTCAGAGAGCATGATAAAACCAATCACTACTATTATGTAACAAACTCTCCCAAAACTCTTAATGCAGAAAAATCACAAAATCACAAAATAATTATGTAAGAAAAGTAGAAAAATGCTAAAACAATTACATAAGAAAAGTATCATTCAAAAATTAATTTAACAAAATTTCTTTACTCACAAAGCTTTTACGAAGAGAAACAAGCATCTTGCCATTAATGAAAGTCAATTATTCACTAAGTTAAAAAATTCGAAAATACATAACCACATCTTTTGAGCTGACTTTTAAACCAGCCAGAAAAGACAAGTATAAAATGACGACAATCAAATATGGTAAAATTTGAATTGTTTGATTGTCAAAAATGTAAATTTGCTAGGCTCTAATTTGGTTGGTTGTCATTAATGTGTAAGATGTTCAAGATGTGTGTGGAAAAAATGTAAACTGTAATATGAGTGTTATGATATAATCTTCACAGCAAGACCACTAACATGCTGACTTTGAAAACCTATTGTTGTGTGGTGGATTTGGAATTCGAAGTAGCAAGCCGGTTAATGTATTTGTGATGAATATAAGATTTCAAGAAATTAAAAGGGTATTCATGATCTAAACAACATTGAAAAAAAAATTTTATATTATTGTATTTATCTATTTTGTGGGTAGTTAAGTTATCGTTTCTAAATAAAAAATTCAAAATGATATTTCTGTAAATTGATATATGTAAATTACTGTTCCATACGGGAATTTTAATTATATGGAACTTAAACGAATCTCTTTTGTGTCAAAAATGTTACTGACTACATTATTGTTAATAAGATGCAAGTTTAAATCCAAGAATTCCACCCTATTAGAGTTGAAGTTAGTTTTAAGGAGCTTGAGATAATCAGGGTAGAATGTAATATTTGGTTTGTATTCACTATTTTTACCAAAAATTATTATATCATCTATATAACGATAAATTAAGTAAGAATCATTTACAACATGATCTATTTCAAAAAAATGTAAATATAGGTTCGCTAAACAATTACTAGCTGGACCACCCTGAGGTAATCCTTTGATCTGTTTATAAAGATTCTGATCAAATGTAATGAAATTTTCTTTTAATACGAGGTTAACAAGAATATCAAATTTTTCTTTTTCATTCAAGTATATAATTCATATTTATCATAAATTAACTGTAGAACCTTAGTCATATCGTCAATATCTATAGAATTAAAAAAGGTCCTCGAAATCAAAACCATGCATAGAAAAAATCATCATATCCTTAGTAATTCTAGCAAATAATTGCCGTGTTTTGTAAATTATCAATTAATACACCAGTATATATATATATATATATATATATATATATATATATATATATATATATGCAAAATTAATATATATATATATATATATATATATATACTGGACAAAAATTAAGACTAGACGGTTTAATCAATATAACTTTGTACAAAAGCTTTCCAAATCAACACATTTAATATCTTTAGATCCCCAATACGTAAGGAAATGTGTAATGTAAGCAACATTTACTAAAAGAGAAATCAGAGGGATAAAAAGAAGCTTGATTGAAAAAATAGCATGGAGCGCAATGCGACTGAAGGCAGAAACATCCCTGTGATGGGTGTCCAGCAAGAAACATCTGGTCTTTAGTAGGGGATATAATCTCCCCTGACTGCTAGGCAGGTTTCACAGCGTCTGCCCATGCTGAGAATGAGGGTGCCAATGAGTTGATGAGGCATTTCTGCCCATTCGTCTTGCAGCGCCAATCGAAGCTCCCGAATCGTTACTGGTGGTAAGGTACGAGCTGCCAAGCGTCTGCCTAGAAAATCCCATACATGCTCGATGGGATTGAGATCCGGAGATCGTGCCGGCCAATCCATACGTTCAATATACTCACTCTCTAAGAGCTGTTCGGCAGCTACTGTGCGATGACATGGTGCATTGTCGTCCATGAAAAGGAACTGCAGACCCATAGCGCCTCTAAAAAGACGCACATATGGAAGAAGAATCTCGTTACAATAACGGGTCCCGTTGACTGAGCCTGCGTCGAAGATGTGAAGGTCTGTACGACTACCAAGCATGATACCACCCCAAACGAGAACACTGCGACCTCCATACCTGTCCCTTTCAATGATGTTCGAGAGATGATTGCGGCTTCCCCGCTCTCTCCAGATGAGTATGCGATGAGAATCGCTACTCAAACTGAACCTGCTCTCATCTGTAAAGAGTACTCGTCGACATTCATTGTCTCTCCAATTCCGGTGTTCCCGGCACAACAGAGAACGCCTTCTCCGATGGGCAGGCGTTAAAGGTACACACCGTACAGGGCGTCGTGCAAACAAACCACCACTGTGCAGTCATCTGGCCATGGTAAAACGCGATATCGGTCGTCCAGCCACCTGTGTCGTGTGTCCTGGGATTTCTCCCGCTGTCTGCCGCCTGTTTCTTCTGGCCTGTAAGACAATGTACCGGTCATCTGCGGGTGTGGTTCCTCGTGGACGACCACTACTGAACCCCCGGATAGCTGTTCCTGTAGTTTGAAATTGTCTCCAAAGTCGTGAAACGATGCTATGAGCAACTCCGAACTCTGGAGCCACACTTGTCACACTGCGGCCTTCCTCCAACTTCCCAATGATTCGACCTCGGGTAAAAGCATCCAGATGTCGTCTAACAGATTGATTATTCGCCATTTCTCGCTGAGGCAGCAACTCGGTGTGATTTTAACTGCTATACGGCGTGCAATCTCTTTGCCAGAAATACTGATCTTACACCAACATGCTTTATACTACTCAGACACTCCCCCATTACGTCTACCTGCATATCTGCGCATGTGCTACCGTACATCACCTTACTTAATCTCCTGATTGGTCTTTCTGTCCGCTCTGCCTCTTCGTTCAGCTGATATGCTAATTTTTTTGACTTCGTCCTTAATTTTTCCACACCAGTATATATATATATATATAAAAATCCAATATAAAAAATTCAATATATAAATATGTACATATACATATATATATATATATATATATATATATATATATATATAAATTTATACATATATATACATATACACAAATATATAAACGAAAATATAAAAATAAACATATAGTTATATACCTAAGATAACTAAAATTAGGAAGAAGGCACAGTACTATAATGACAAACTCCTGGCTTTAGGAACCAGGACTGCAGGTTTAAACAAGTTTTGCGGCCAGCCAACCTTTCACCTGTAATTTGTCATACTTTGTACCAAGAGGAAAGGAAAGAATTATATAAAAGTAGAATTTAAATATTAAAAAAAAACATTAAACTCTCTAAATAACATATGAACAAAAACATAACCAACTTTTATTCGGAGTGTAAACGATGGCCGAGAGTGCATCAACAAGTAATGTGTTCCCGCCAAATACGAGGGGTGAGAGCAGAACCGCATAAAATTAATTGCGATACGATAATAAGAAAATTATATACTTTTAAAAAATCATAAAAATAATAATCATATAAAATTAGTGTAAAATATAAAAGAAACACAAAAATTATATACTATTTAAAAAATCTTATGAGCATGTGGCGCCATCTATTTAATAATTGCAAAATAAATTAGATATCGTATAAATTTAAAAAATCATTACAAAACATAATAACAGTAAATAATTACAGTAATACAAAATTGTATCATTAAAAACCATTATTAATATAATTACAAAGAAAGTTAGCAGGATATCCATGATCAATACAGTGATTAAAAAAAATTTTTAAGATTTAAAAAAATATTAGCTTTATCACTAACTAATACATTATTGCGATAAATATAGTTAAAAATAATATTTCTATATATAGATATTGATAAATTTGAATTCCAGTAAGGCACTTTGATAATATTAATATTAAAGGCATCTCTTTTATCACAAATATTACTATGTAGTTTTAAATCCTTGCATCTATGTAATTTGTATTGATTGGATTATTATTAATTTTAACTAAGTTTAAATAAGCTGGATAAAAATTAATAATGGGATTTAAATTATCATTTTTACCAAAAATAATTAAATCCTCAATATATCTAAATATGTAGTAGTCATTAATAATATAATTATATTCATAAAAATGTAAATAAAGATTAGCCAAACTATTACTAGCTGGGTCCCCTTGTGGGAGTCCTTTCTCTTATATATATATATATATATATATATATATATATATATAATATATATATATATATATATATATATATAATATGATGATAAATTGAAAACATTGAAGGTGAAACATTAAAATATAAAAATTTTGTAATAAGAAAATAAATATTTTTTATGCAAGTAGTTCCATACATCAAAAGGAATCCAAACAAATTTTAACTAAAAATTGAGACAGTAATAACATTCCTTAATAGTTAAGTTTTGTGTTCTGTGCCTTTATTATACATTCATAATTATTTTTGTGCGTTCAACTAATTACATCCTTCCATTGCTTTCTTAAATTTATAGAGCAAACTTTAAATAAAAATATAATTCTTCAAATTTTTTTACAGATGAAATGTTGTTTATTAAAATAAATAATAAAAGTTAATAAAGACTGCAGATTTCTATATATTTAAATTTTACTTCATTTGAAAAAATCCATGTATTTAAGCTTATTATATATTTGAATTGAGACCCATTCTTGACTTTTAGAGAAATATCAAAGGAGAACTTGTTGAAAAATCATCAACGTAATGAAAACATTTTATATTGATTAATTTAATTTTTCTTTATTGAAAATAACATTAAATATTAACAGTTTAGTAGTTGTTAATGTTTTTGTGTATAAGACGTAAAAAGATGTTGATTTTCTTATAGATTTATATTTCTTTTAAAATAAAATTCAAGTAATTTCAGCATTCGATTGTTTATTTCTCTTAAAAAAGAGATAATGTAATTTTTCTCTTTATTCTTAAGCTGTTTCTACAAGATATTCTTTCAATAAAGAATGAAATATTAATACCGTAAAATCCGGCGTATAACGCTCCCTTTTAAATCAAAAAATAAAATCAAAACGTACGGATCCGCGTTATACGCTGGATATAAAAATGCTAGTTTTAAAAATAAAAATAAAAAAGAGAGATAAGTTAGAGAGACAATTTTTACTCTTCTATATACATCGAATTATTGTTTATTTAAAAGAAATGACACACTTTATGGACATAATAGTTGTAGTTCTGGAAGGATACTATTTTTTCAAAAGCCTGGGCTAACACCTCGAATACATGGCTTCAAAATATAAGAGCACATTGTATACTCATGTTTTAAATTTCATCGTAAAAAAGAGGATGCACGTTATACTGAAGATTATACCTAAAAGCTAAAAAAATGCAGCTTGAAAATATAGGTGCGCATTATAAGACGTGTGCGTTATACGCTGGATTTTACGGTAATTATATTTACAAACTAAATAAAATTAATCTTAGAAATAATTTATTACTAATGATTATATTTAGAGTCGTTATACATACATTGAAAATTCCTTTTTCGTCCATCTGTCACATTCACTCTATCTTTCTCTTATTTTACATCTCCTCACATTCTTACTTATCACAAACACTTTGGGTCACTTATCACTCACTCTTCGTCGTCATTCCTTCTCTCTCTCTCTCTCTTCTCTCTCTCTCTCTCTTTCTCTCTACATGAGTTTCATTGAAGTTAGGCTGCTTTTAAGATTTTACCTTTGAAACTTTAATATAAAAAATTAAGATTATTTCGACTATACAACAAAAAAAATTATTTTAAGAAGTTAAATCGATACAATAATTCAAAATTTGTATGGTATTCTTTATCAATAAATCAAAGAATTTTATTACCTGAAAATGTATTTAATGTTTTCTTTGCAGTTCGCAAGCTATATAATATTTGTCCAGTTAACATTTACATTAACTCATATAATACTAAGTCCGGTACTGAGATAAAAGGTTTAAACTGTACAACATTTTGTTTTTCCAGCAAAATACAATTAAATCCAAACATTCACTTAAAAAATATTTGCTCTTGTCACAGTTTTTTCTTTCTATATTTCAGCTATTACTTGTGTGTGTATATATATATATATAAGTACTACTATCCATATATTGTGAAATTCTACGAAGCATGAGTTCCTAAGTAAAACCCTAATTTAACGCATGTAGAGCATGAAATACCTCAACTCTCATGTCTTACGATTTAGTAAAGTTCAAACAGAAAAAACATGATAAAAACGTATCATTTATTAAAACATTTCAAGTAATTTCGGGTGAAGTTTCATTTTCAAGCGGAAAGTATATTAAATTTTTTTCAAACTCTTCAAAATTCTCATTTTACATTCCATTTACTTGGCACAGAGATAATACCTTAGTTTTGAAACTCAGAGACTCTAAATGTGTTAGAATAAACATAATATATTTAAAGTAAGGGACTACGTTCGTTTGATATTTAATTTCACTTGAGTCAGATTATGTATATAAAGATGTTTTAGAATTATTATTACAATGTATAAAAAAATAATAATCTTTAAATAGAATTTTGAAGAAAGTCAAATTTTCTATTTTATTAGAAAATGTTTCTATAGTAAAATATTTTGTTTCTACGCAGCTAAGACTTCTTTCTCTAGAGAGTCTCAATTAGGATTTTTGCTAAAATCACGTCATTTTCAGAGATGCCATCAATCGAAATATAAACAGTGTTTTCTCTTAAAATTTTTCTACTCTAATATATTAAAATACGAATAAATCAATTTTCAAACTCTACACTGATGCTTAAAATTAAGATAATTTTCATATTTGGATGATTATCTCCTGAACTATTGGACACATTTTAATAAAATTTGGTTTGTACATAAGGTTGATAAATAAAAAAAAACATACAACAGTTTTAATACACGTGCATGATTGTGCGTAATGCCTAACTCAATTAGAAGGTTTGCCCCCATTAACCAATTTTTGTACAGAATAGCAAAACAAAAAATAGTTAATAGGGGGTATAATTCCTTCGTACAGATATAAAGACTTTGAACCGTGATTTTTTACTGGAAATAAGGAAGTTCATGAGTTCCTGGGGCAATTGGTCCCATTCGTTCAGCAATGCTGTTTCCAGGCATTGGATGGTTCTCGGAGGGAAGAGAGTTGCAATGGTGCTTTCAAGAGTATTCCAGGCATGCTTTACAGGGTTAAGGTCTGAAGATCTGGCTGGTCAACCTATCTGGCAAACAACCTCACTTTCCAATAATTCGTTGACCAGATGAGCTCTGTGTGACCTTGCGTTGTCATAAATTAAAATGAAATAATAGCTAACTGCATTCCTGAAAAGGCAAACATAGGGTTCTTATAACTCGTCCCTATGCCTCACAACAATCCCAGGGCATATTTCCAAGACATGGAGGTGTGTGCGGTCATCCAACGTGATGACTGCCCAGACCACTAAGCCTCCGCTGTCTTAATGGTCGATTTCTCGAACAATGGCGGACAGATAGCGGGTCTCTGGTTCTCTCCATATGGAAGTTCAGTGAGAATCACTGGTTTGGCTGCACCAGGACTCATCAGTGATGAGAACTGACTCTTATTGATCTATGATCTAATCTCTATGATCACTACAGCATTTTAAATGAACTCTCTTGTTCACAGAACTGAGCTGGACACAAACAGCAGGCTGATTAAACAGTCCCCTCGCATGAAGTCTTCGGGAAACAGTCACCCTTGAAACTGGGATTCCTATATATGGCCACAAACAACTCAATTTGAGAGTGGCCTGCTTCTTTCCTACTCATAATTCGCTATTTCATTCCATTCTCTAAATATTGCGGGCAACTCATTTTTACAGTTTGAATTTTAATTTAACCAATTGCTGCGAAAAATTCAGCCAGGTGTGCTGGTGAACGAAATGCGTCGTTTGGCATGCACGCTAATAAATCATGTTACTCGTCTAGCTCTACCCCTACACAATTCGAAACACAATATATGCATCTTTGCTTCGAAGTAGTAAGAGGAATGATCAGAAAAATGTTACGAGTCGCAGAATTAGAAAGCTACATATTGTTGACAAATTTTGTTTCCCCAAAGTGGAGACAAATGACGCGAATTGTTATACAGCTGATTTGAAGGTAGGTAGTGAAAGTTCTCTGAAAGTTCAAGGAGTTGAAATGCCTAGACGTTTAGGAAATCGGTTTCGTTTGGAAATGCGAGCCATGATTTGATGATTTTTATGGGCAAAGAATGCGTCCGCATCTGCCACTCACAGTCAAATCATGGAAATTTATGGTGAAGAAACAATGAGCAGACAACAAGTAGCGAAAGGGTGTCACTCTTTTCAATCAGGCAGACAGGATGTCCAAATATGGCAGGGAGAGGTCGCCCAAGTTCTTCAACGGCATGAATTGAAGAAATGATTCAAAATGATCGACGGAGAAATCAAGGTGAAATCTCGTCAGTGCTGAATCTGATCTATGGTAGCGTGCAGCATATCATTTCTGATATGCTGCGATATTCCAAGATAGTGCTGTGAAAGATCCGCCGAGACCTGGCTGAATGAACAGGGACCTTATTTCTACCAAGACGGGTTAAAAAAGTTGGTTCTGCGTTCTGATAAATGCCTAAATTGACGTGGTGGTTATGTCTAAATGGAATGGACACGTATGCCTCTTAACTCCTTTTTGTATTTTCTGTGTATTGTTAATAGATATTTCTTTATTCGACTTGTTACATGTTTTACTGATCACCGCATGCACTTTGACATTTCATTCAAAACTTTTCATGAAATGGGACATAATATGCAAATTCGCTTAATTTTGAGCACCTTTGTATATAGTACAAAACTATTTTAAATTAAATAATAAAAATTTTAATATCGAAACAAAAAAAACGCAAGAGGATAGAAAAATAAATTTTTCTTCCTTTCAAAAATTAGTTTTCTAAAATCTTACCAAAGATACAAAAAAATGAGTGAATGTCTCAAAAAGCTCACTTAGTATATAAAACTAAACCCTCAAACAGTAAATTTACTCCACAGTTTCAGGATAAAAGCAATTTACGGACTCCGTAAAAATGCATAAGAGCATCTACTCAGACGTTGTTTGAGTCCCAAATTGTATTTCTGGAGTGGTATTTTGAGAAAACTGGCTATCATTCTTTTGGCGAAATGGTCTCGTTTCGGAACATTGTGAGTGAATAATTCAAAATACATGGATACAAACACGAAAAAAAGGAAAGAAAAATCAGACGAAATGGCGGTGCTTTGAAAATGTGATGTGAATTGCTTTGTTATGTATGTGAGCCTCGGTCCTTCTAGTTTGCTCCAAATGAGGACGTAGAAAAAAATAACATAAAACATCGACTTCAGTTCTCCTTGACTTTTTTCTACGGATAAAATACTGAGTGCATAAAAGAAAGTAAATTCAGAAGTTATTTTTTGATACATGTTCTGCTTCGAACAATTCTTCAGAAACTCAAAAGACTTGTTTTGGAAAAATGTTTTTGGAAATTAAAAAAGACAGTCTTGAAACCTCTCCCCTTTCTTTAAAATGTGTTTCTTTTAAAGTAAGCTCATTATTGGTATTTCATGCATTATTCTAGAGTCCACAGAAGATGTAATGACGATATAAACTATAAAAAGGAAAACACTGTCTAAAAAAATTTCTTAGAAATTAGTATATATAAATATATAAAGAAATTTTTGACGTACATACAATTTTTTGCAATTTTTTAAGTTACTCATTATATTATGACCCTTTTTTTAAAATTAATTAATTACAAATAATTGCCATTAAAAAGTTATATCTCCATAAAAATGTGGATTTTTCCTTTTTACAATGTTAATCCTACATTTATAATGATTACTCGAAATGTTAACAAAATATAGTAATTAACGAATTATAAAGAGATGTATTTGAATGTATCAATCAAAATATAAAAAATATTTTGAGTATTTCACTTAAAAATCCAAAAATATAATAATTATTTTACTTAAATATTTATTACTATGACAAAAAATATTCTTTTCTAACGTATTTCACTCCAAGAACAGTTAATGAATTAGTTTAAGAATTTTTTGCATTTTCAGAATTTAATTTGACATTGTTTGTCTCTAATCAATGTTGTAAAGGGTGTTTTTTTTAGAGGTATAGAATTTTAAATTGCAATAAAACAACGATGTATTATTCGATTGACATGAATTTTTTTATTCCAAAGATAATCTTGTGGCATTACATTTTAAATATGATTTCTGGCATAGGACTGCCACGGCTGGCTCGGATGTAGTCCAATCTGGACGTCCAATTTTCGATGACTTTTTCCAACATTTGTGGCCGTACATCGGCAATAACGCGGCGAATGTTGTCTTCCAAATGGTCAAGCGTTTGTGGCTTATCCCCATAGACCAATGACTTTACATAGCCCCACAGAAAATAGTCTAGCGGTGTTAAATCACAAGATCTTGGAGGCCAATTCACAGGTCCAAAACGTGAAAATAGGCGGTCACCAAATGTGTCTTTCAATAAATCGATTGTGGCACGAGCTGTGTGACATGTTGCGCCGTCTTGTTGGAACCACAGCTCCTGGACATCATGATTGTTCAATTCAGGAATGAAAAAGTTAGTAATCATGGCTCTATACCGCGATCACCATTGACTGTAACGTTGTGGCCTTCATCGTTTTTGAAGGAGTACGGACCAATGATTCCACCATCCCATAAAGCGCACCAAACAGTCAGTTTTTCTGGATGTAACGGTGTTTCGACATACACTTGGGGATTAGCTTCCCTCCAAATGCGGCAGTTTTTTGTTGACGTAGCCATTCAACCAGAAGTGCGCTTCATCGCTAAACAAAATTCGCTTATGAAAATCGGGAACAACAGCAATCTCGGTTTGGGCCCATTCGACGAATCTTCGCCTGGCTTGATGATCGTTTTGATGAATTGCCAAACCAAACTGAGAATAAATCACTTGACAGCTGTTAAATCGGTCGCCATCTTGGAAAGTAATGCCAACTTAAACTTCTATACCTGAAAAAAAACACCCTTTATATTATTGGACTGGTCTATTGTACGATTGGTTGAATTATCTGCAGTATATAATAATAATGTGTGTATAGCCCCAATAATATCAGACAAAAACATTTTGGAGTTCGTTCAAAACTCCAAAAATATCATTGGTGCATATTCCGATGACGAAAATGAAATGAATAATGTAGCTCCTTTTCTACGTCGTCAAAAATTATAAATTGTGTGAAAAGTATGAGCAGTTATATAGGCGCACATTTCACAGGGTAAATGCATAAAATAATGGACGACATCGAATAATTTGGTGCTAAAAGTATCAATATACGTATATGCATCTATTTAAATAAAATGTACTTAAATGAATTTAATTTTTATAAATATATGTTTTTTTTTGCAATATCCTAGAACACGAAAAAATATTTCAGTCTTCTTAATTTCGTGCTAAACGATTTTCACTGTATTACGAAATGTATCCATAAGAGAAAATGAAAAATTCAATAAGATTATCTCATTTTTTCGAATTTTAGCAATATTTTTTAAAAAATTTCTCTAAGATCAGATAACTTAATTAAAACTTACTTGTTAAATTTTTATTAGAATATATTATGTTATTTATATCGCACTTCTTATGCTATTTGTTTTAATGTCTCAAATCACTTTGACTCATTAGACATTAACAGGACATGTGTACAAATCGGAATCGTTATTAAAGGGAAATTAAAAAACCTTTCCACACTTTTGCAAGTATCAAAATCTTTATTATTCTCACAAAAAAAATATTCAACAAAAATAGGTAGTTTTCTCATTAGTTCAGGCCTTCAAACTTTCGTCATGTTTTTCGAAATTTAAAAGACTAAAGATAATAATTTCCGAAAAATTTTTACAAACACCGCTGAAAATTCTTGAAAAAATGAGGCATATTTAAAAAAAAATACAGCGTTTAAAGAGAAAAAATAAAATCATTTTAGTTTTATGTTTCTCATTTCCTCCTCATCTTAATTATTGTTTTTAAAATTAATTATTTATTATTTTTCACTAAAATGTTTAAAATTAAAAGTTGTAATTAAAATTGATTATTATTATTACAAAGCTATTAACTTTTCTGGAGATAAGGCATACGTTTGACATCGGTGATTATTTTGTAATAATTATTTGATTTTCGAATCATTGAATTGAAACTAATGAAGAGCTTGAGGTTACTTTTTTTTTAATGATTGAGAGATTAAACAATTTTTTTTTTACTTTTCTACTTCATTTATTTTATAATTCTTCTTTTTATCATAAAAATATTTTATCACATTTTTACCTATTTTTGCGTCATTTTTCCCTTCTATCAAATTTATTTTTCAAGTAAGTTTATACACATAGTTGAACTTATTTATGAAAATGTGCAAAGGGCTTTATGTAGACATGAGTACAAAATTTTTTAATGATGCTGTTGGAAGTATAAGGAATGGAAACAATTGCCTTTTCTCTTAATTCCATAGTTGTTCAGTATTTCCTAAATAAAATAATTGACAGAAATTGTTACATTTGTTGAATAAGTTAAGTTTAAGGGAAGATTTTAGACATTAGAAAACCTTTAGTTTAGTAAACTATATAATTATACTTTGCATAACCTTACAATATTTTTGAAATAATTAACATATTTGATCTTTATCAAGTGAAACTTATTGATTTTTACCTTTGAAACTAAGATCTGGGAAATTACTCAGTTATAAACAAAAGATTCTATTTTTGGTTATCAGTATGTCTTGATAAAAGTATAAAATTTCTGGACCAACAATTCTAGACAATATGTATAAACCCTCTGGACAGTATATTTTCATTTTATTAATTAACTGTGACATGCATGAATAATTTTAATCATTATAAATAGTATAACAAAAGGTTTAAATACAAATACTTCGAAATCTTTAGAATAATACTAATTTTTATGAAGCTGCTAATAAATTTAAAGTGAGTTATCTGGATGAGTGATTTCAAAATGTAATGAACAAGTAAAAGAAGAGTATTGTTTATTATTATCATAAAGTTAACCTTTGTGAGAATTATTTACAAATAAAATAAAATTAAAGGATTTGGGAGGATTTAGAGACGGCTAATTTGTTTTTATTTTTGAATCGTAGTCACACTTTGTTCACTGCACATGTTTCAGTCTATGATAAATATTCCTTGCAATCTTTAAATTGTTATAAATCATTCACGTATGTATATAACCCCTTAAGTGCCGCTTGTGTATACATCCATTTGGCTGAACCCATGCGTTATGTGCCTAGGACGTATATATCCCTCCTTCCGAAACACGACTCTTTTTTTTTGCACTGCTATTAGTAAAACTATTCCAAAGGCTTTTGTATGCAAAAATATGACCTTGTGTTTGCGAAGGGTTCACTTATTTCAGAAAAAAGTTTATTTGTGATGGTGATACTGGGGAGAGAATTGCGTAACTTTTAATCAAAAAAGTTAAAAGGTTAATTAATTAATTAAAAGTGATATGTGTTCGCTTCTATTTTTGAATGCACAGCTCCTCTTTGCTAGTGTTTATCTTTAAGTGTATAAATTTGTCTATCTGAATTATATTAATTTCGCTTCAATCAGTGAAAACATTGTATGACAGTTGATAATATTTTAAGCGATATCTGCTTCATGGTTTACTAAAGAATTATTAACTTTAATCTCTAACTGATAAATTGATTTATTGCATATGTTTTAAAAATACCAACAGCCTCTTCACAATTTCACTTTTAGATGATTTTGTTAGGATAGTCATATTTAACGAAAATGCTTCTTAAAAAATGACGCCCTGAAATCAATTTTAAGTATTTTTGGGATCAAGGACATCTGCATTCATTCTTCAAAAAGTAAATTGTAAAATTTACAATTATTCCCCACTTCATAGGAGTTTCTCAAAGTTACCTGGTCATTTAATTTTGAATATCATATTTGCTTTCTTAACACAATATTGCTATTTACTATTTCAAGAATTAGTTGCAAAGGAATACTGAAATAGTTCACTAAAAGTAAAGTTATTACAATGACAAGTAAGAGATTAGATTACTCTACGGAAATTATTTTGCCTAAAAATATTGTGTTTTCGACTAAAGTCTATGATTTCTGCTGATGCATCTATTTCCAAACAATTGCGCTTTCTGAAATGTGCTGTCGGCTCAACTTGTCATGCATCTTTTGATTCATGACAGCACATCTTTTCAGATGTTTTGCTCCTGTCAACTACTAAACTTTTGCTCATCAATCACTCTGAATATGCTCACATTAGATAGGAAAACAAAACATGTTTTTCCAATTCAGTGCTACTTATAAGAACAGTTCAAAATTTCTCATGAATATGAATTAAAACTATCGATGGATTTTACCTTTAAAGTATACATTAAAATTATCTAGAATATATTTTTTAACTTTTAATTTATTCTCTCTGTGTAACCTCACAGAGAGAATTAAAATTGGTAAATATAATTTCTGTGACTTTTTTTTTGTAACGGATTCTATTTGCGATTTTTACTAATTCTCAAGGGTAAATACTTTCATGGTTTAATATGGTTATAAAACCATTTTCTTTAAAAGGACCACGATTTATGTTAATGAAAGCTGTGGTTTAAAGTCAAGTGAAGAAGGAACTGAAGTAGAGGGGTATTGTTGTCGAATGGAATCTACTACATTTGAGAAATAATAGAAAAAACTACCGGGGTCCATGAAAATGGATCCGACGGGTAATTTTAGTATGATTAATATTACTTTGGATCTGTTTGTCCCGCATAACCCCTTCCTTGCTTTCCCCGAGCTGAACTTGGGCGGGCGGGCAAAAGTACTAACCTGGATCATCCCGAATGTAGCTCGGGCACTGTGAAAGTTTACACTATGCAATCGGTCTTTCTTGAATTATTTTGCATGTGCTTTTTATGGTTTCTAATAACTGAAAAGTACCACTCGGTGGAATTGTCTGCAAAAAGAGGATGTCCTTCTGCGAAGCACAGCCCTTCACGCTTGTCTGAAAGACACTTTCTTGACTACATTCCCCCCAACAGAGAAGAAACTAATCCAACACGACAGTGTATAATTTGCTACTCAAAGAGGGACAGTAAAAAGAAGGTAAGAAGTGAAACAAGATTCTACTGCCCAGATTGCGATATTGGGTTATGTGCAGAAGAGTATTTTCGAATTTATCATACACGACCAAATTTTGATTAATAGTTTCATAATAATTTATTCTAAGCAAAAGATGTAAATAAAAGTCGTAAATCAAGATAAAAGCTAGGTTTTCTAAGCTTTATATTTATAGTTAGTGTGTGTGTGAATAGACTCCAAAGTTTAATGATTTCCGCCATACATAAAATCAACTTTACAGGAAAATTACTCATTTATTTAAATAGATTTTTTTTTACACGAATTGTTTTGCAAATGGTACTATTGTGCTTAAAAAGATATGTTTTAGGCATATACTTTTAGATATAATTAAAAATATAATTTTAGGTATAAAAAAACTGAAAGTTTTTTATCCATAAACCAGAAATACAATGAGCCTGTGGGGGTCAATATTGAATTTATTATTATAGATAATTAAATTAGTCAAATAGTAAAATGGCTCATCTGGCTTAGGTCGAATTTAGATAGTGATTTGGCAGTCATTATAAAAGAGTTTGTCTTATGAATATGTCTCCTTATTTGGGTGGCTTTTACACTTCTGAGAGCAAGAGTTCACCACAAATTTCTTGTAATTTTGCTTAAAATTTTAGACTAATGAATTCCATTAAGAGGACACAGAACGATTCAACTAAAAAAAGAACGGTCAAAAAATCAAATTTATTTTTTTATATAGCCTAAATTATTCTTTATAATTTTCTATAACCTCAAAAAATTTGAAAGCTTTAAACTTGAACAACGTAGAGTTATGATAGATTTTATGTTTGTTTTTATTCACATCTCCCTATGGCAAATCAAAACTTTAAACTTACTTATTTCAGAAAGATAAAATAACTAGTTTGTCTTCATTTAAACTGCTAAGGCTATTTTTCTATAATGTGTGCGTGTGTGCCTAATACTTTGATTTTTATTCATGTATTGCTAAAAGTACATGTAACAAAAGTTGGTATGCATTTTTGAATCAAAGCAATACTTATTTTTTTAAAAGTAATTGAACTCAGAATTTATACTTCTTTTAAGAAATTTTCAATAAGCATTCAGAAAAAGAAGTATTGTACATACTCAATCATGTTATCGCAAAAACCATACCAACTTTTGTTATACATAGTTTGACGTACTTATAAATCAAATTTCATGCGTGTACGTGAGTTTTTGTAGAGAGAAGGAGTAGCATTTCAAAATCACTTAAAAAATTTTAAGTTTTTTTCCTTAAAAATTTAAATGGCTAGAGTTTTATGAAATTTCAAGCATACAATCTGTTTTACATAGTATACACACATAGGAGGACACTAAAAATTTTTTAAAAATCCTTGAATTAAAAATTTCTTTGTAAATCGTACCAAATCCTCTTAACTGATGGCTTCCTTTGAAAATTCATCGATTAGTTGTGTGTTAACGTCGAAATTTCAAATTATAAAACGGTTACTGAGGACGAACCTTGTAATTTTGATCTTCGATCAAGTGACAATTAGTTTTGTACGAAAAAAGATATGAAAAAAGATATTTTTTCAAGAAAAATATATTTATCATAAAATTTTATCTCTTGTGTATAAAAGTAATTTAAAAAAAACAAACTAGAAATTGAGTAAACATTATAAAAATTTATCTATCACTTAAATACATAATTTCATAAAAATAAAATGGTATTATTAACAAAAAACATTTGCAAACAATCATATAAGGGAAATTTATTCTAATACTAGCTGGTATACCCGTTCTTCGCATGGGTGAATTTAAAAATTAAACAATACAGACTGAAGGATAAAGAAGTTTTTAATGAGTTAATTTTACGTGAATTGTAAATTAAACAAAAAGAAAAAAGCTTTTTGCATATCTCAGCTGAACAAAAAACCATGTTCGCAAAATTTTAAGTCTTTAGATATAATATAATAGCTGATTTTTTTATTATTTTTATTATTCTTTATGACGCCCCGTAACTTTTTTGTGGGTCGATTTTTGAAAATACCTACCTGCTCAGCAAAAGTAACACATTGTAACAAATTTTGTGGAAGAAACGCTTAAAATAGTGTAAATAATTTGTATCTGGATGTGCAATACGCACGCGGTGACTTTCTGATGCATTTTTTAATGTTAAATATCTGTTACCCGCGGCTTCGTCCACGTGGAATTTAACAAAAAAGTGTTTATGCACTTCTTAAGAGTTTACGAAAACTTAATAATTATGTATCCTACGTAAAGAAATACCTATGCTATAAGTACACTGTCATTCTTCTACTTAGTGAATCTATGTTTCTTTTTTGTTTTATTTTTTTTCTCTTTGTTTTTTGTTGAGCAAGGGGTGAAAGGGACGCATGACATTTGACACTGTCGATGGGGTGAGGACTAAAATCATTGGGATCAAAGGACATGAACGGGAAATTTCGCGAGTGGCAGAAACCTAATAAAACAAAAACGTTTGATATAACTGCTAGAAATCGTTGGAACAAAAGGCTCGCGAAATAAAATAATCACTATTGAATAAAAATAATCCCTATTTGTGAATTAGATAAGGCTCACTATTTCATTGATTTTAATTTTATTTTCTCGGGAACCTAATTTTTGTTTTCTAAAATAAAAGTAGCCTAAATTACTCCTTATAGCACTAGCTACCTGCCATTGAAAGTTCCGTCAAAATTGGCCCAGCCGTTTCAAAGATTAGCCGGAACAAACAGACAGATCCGACAGACAAACAAAAATTTAAAAAATTTATTTTTTCATATAAGTACCATATATACTTTTAAATGTATTTAGTAAAAAGTTGTTAAGTTCGAATTACAAACAGACACTTCATTTTTATTTATATGTATAGATAAATATATTGTGATTTTATAAAAAGAAATACATCTTAAGGCTTAAATTTCGTTTTAGAAACAAGAACAAAGAAAAAAACGTACACATATTTTTTAATACACACATACTTCTTTTTTAAGAGAAACAATTCTCATTTTTATGGCTAAATACTGTCAAGAAAAATAAAGGTTTTTTTACACGCAAAATTGACATGTTTTATAACATAAAAAACTGCAGCTTCCAGATAATGTCAAAATAAATCTTTAGTTTCTCAGATGCAAGAAATCCTTCTTTTCCCTTTGTCGGAATTGCAATCCTTGAAAAAAAAACTAATCTTCAAGTAATAGAAATATAAAAAATTACGTGTTATTTACTCCCTGGTACTGAGAAATTTTTTTTAAAGCAATAGCTGCAGCTTTAATCAGCTGTATCTTTGAACAGTCTTGAAATGAAACTATTTTTTCTGCCATTTAGCTTCATTTTAAACTGATACATATATATATTACAATAATAAGTAAAATTTTGAATCTGCTGTCACAAAAATTTTATAATACACACTGTAATTTTCTTATTATATAAAGCGCGACTCTACTTTTTTTAAAAATAAAGATAAGTAAACTTTATTTTTGTTCGTTAAGTGTTTTTATTCCAAGAAAAACAATATCATGGTCCCAAAAGTCGATGTGAATTATGATAGAAAAATATGCATTAAAAACTAAAAAAAATTATTTGAAAATTTCATTTTTATAAGAATTATAAATGCATTTCCCGTGTGCATTAAATTGAGTTAAGGTATCTGAATACTTTCGAACGCGGAATTAAAAAAGCGTATAAATGAATGATATTTTTGATACTTACTATAACTTAAATTAGAATAACGCAAGATGTTAAAATAACGTCTCTTTGAGGTCATATTCCTGATGTAAGTAAGTGATTTGATCAAATCTTTGAACTGTTTTATTCAAATGATTAAATGAACAAGTCAGCATTTGTAGAGCTCTGTTTACGTTTGTTACCACTCCTTTTACCTACCATCTCCCCTCGTCCGTGCCAGGTTTCTGACGTGACGCACCCAAACAAAATAACCTGAATATCATTTTTTAGTTTTACTTAGTTGTATTCTTTGCATTATTATCTTTCGATTCATTTATAACTTTTCTATGCCTGAAAGTCAGAAACTGGATAAAACTTCTATTGAAAAATGTAAACAAACAAATTAGGGAATTCGACCACACCCTCTTTATAGATAAAAAAAAATTTTAAAAAAAGAAAAAGCTATTTTAAAACGGGAAATAATAACTAGAAAAAAACTGTTACAAATCAAGTAGGATATTTTTGAAGTACTACATTAATGTATATTTTTTTTAAAAAGTGTTTGAAATTCTACTAGATCCTTTATTATGAGAATACCAGCTTTATTATTTAATTATTTTGTTAGTTAAATACGAATAAATAATTTGTAATTCAATAATTATTGTTGTATTAATTACTCTACTTTTAATATAATGCGCCATATTTTCTAAATAAACACTTTTAAATTCTTGACAATATTATTTCATCATTTCACTGAAACAGGTTAGAGATTTGATCAAATCACTTACTTTTCTTAGGGAATTCACCTTACTGAGCTCTTATTTTAACATCTTGCGGGAATTGATAATCTCCCTTAGGGATTTGATGAAATCCTTAATTTAATCATTTCCCTGCAACATATACATAGTTAATAATTTTATACAGAGTCTGAACTAAGTATATACAATATATTACTTAGAAGTGGATTTATTTATATTAATGCATCAGAATAGAGACATTTTAACAAAAAAACATCGGTTGTTACTTCAATTGATTGTAAATCTGAAAATAATGCGAATTTTCCATAATCCCTAGTTCAAGCTCCCCATCGAGATATCTTATCTATATATAAGCAAAATATTATTATTAAAGAAGCATTTGCCATAATGACAAGGAGAATGTTTTGAAAATAAGTCATTATTTTTCTTTATTTTTTGCCAACAAATTGCTTTTAAGGGATTTTTTATTGCAATAATACTATTTACGGAAGTTTATATGTTTATTCTAATTCAGGAGGCACTAAATATGAAAAGAATTGTTATTTTTAGCTCATTTTCAAAATCATGGTTCCGAACGTAATCGGATACATTAATTTTTTCCTCACTAGAACTGCTATAAAATTAATACATAATACATCCTACATTTTCTTAGTAATATTATTTCGTCTTCAAATTTTCTATATAAAATTCTCATTTATATCTTAATACAGATCCAGGTTTGAAAAAATATAATTTTACGTGAATTCGGCCTCATTTGTTACACAATAAACATATCAATCCCAAGTAGCTTGAAAAATTCTTTTTTTTTCAAAATATTTCTTTTTAAGAACACGCTCACCGCTAATATCCTCAACCCCTATAATCCTCTTTTTTTACTCTGAAAATATCTCAAGCAATGCATTATAAACTAGAATTCTTATTTAACGCACAACGCACATGGAGCATGAAATATCTCTTACCTTTCATCTTATGCTATATTTTATAAAAGATCAACTACGGAAAGCAACCCTTATATTCGCTTACTTTGAAAATGGCTCTCTTTTTATGTTTAATATCTCAACTAATCTCAAAGAAGTTTTACTTTCACCCGCTAGTTAATTAATTCTTGATTAAACTGTGTGTGTGTCGAAACTTTTTAAAATTTTTATTCACATTACGGAACACAAAGATAGTCTTGAGTTCAAAAATGTAGAATTTAGATAGTATATATGTCTCTTTGGTAAAACAATTACATTTAAATTTTTCAATAGATTTTAGCAACTCAGTATAATGAATTATCAATATGCATATATATATATATATATAATATATTTATTTATTTATATACATATATAACGAACAAAAATTTATTGAATTGTTTATAAATATATTTTTTTCTCAAAATGGCACTTTAAAATGTTTCTAATAGAAATTTGGAATTAAATACATTTACCAGACGAGTTTTCAGAATGTTAATATTTTTTGAAAGAATTTTTATTATTAAAGTAAAAAAAAAGTTAATGTTTTAAATGTAGGTCTTAAAGGGATTCTCTCTCTATGAGAGAAGCGTTGTCCAGTAATTATTCAACAGCTTTATCAGATGCACTTGTGTTGGAGTAACCCTATCGAGTTGAGTGGGCATTAAAATCTCCTAAAATGATGGTGTTACGGTGACTGCTTATGCCGGTGATTCTCTCGAGGTCTGGCATGTTGTTGGGAGGGTTATTAAGGCCAACAATTTTTAAGTGGGCCTCATTCTTCCACGAATCTATGCATACTGCTTCAAGTTTGCCGTGGCTGTTCATTTCATGAATAACAGTGTCTTTGCAATGGAGTTGCGTACGAAAACAATTATGCCAGATGCAAGTTGTCTAGATCTTTTGATTAAATATAAGGAATAGTCTGATACTGATTGCTTTGACACAATTCAGAGCAGAACTAAAATTGAGGAGCTCATCTCATATGGCTGGACTACGGGCTTACAGTGGGTCCCAAGTCATGTTTGGATCCCCGACTATGAAAGAGCCGATCAAAATGCCACGCAGGAAGCCGAGACAACCCAATCCGTAGTTCTCTTGACCCTCAGAAGAGCAAAGAGCATCATCTCCTCATACATTGATAAATATACTGCCAAGACCCAAAAAATGAGTTCTGGAAAACCATGGTAAACTGACCACTGTGGGCTCAATCCCGAGGCTGTGGCCCGCTTTCACCTAATTACCGGACATGACTTTTTGGGAGTATACCTTCGCTGGCTTGGCGTGGTTGCTAAAGAGGCCTGCCTACTCTGCAACCATGCCAGAATGGATGGCGACCACCAAGTTCAATGCCCTGGACTCGGATGAATACCCGGCTGATGACATCGTCAGTCGGTACTGGGTGGCTCAACGTCAAATGGTCAAGAAGCCAAGCGCGGGCGTTGGATAAATAAATAAATAGTTTTAAAAGTAGCTTCAAGCATCGAACTGATTGACTGCTTATTTATGGCGCACTGTAAGACAACACGATAGCTATTGGCAACGAACCTTGTAATTTTGAACCATGTCCATGTGCAATTGACATATAGTACGTAATTCCCAATTTTTCAAAGAATACGTCCAGGAATGACATTTGAGCATTAAAATTATTCGTATAATGATCTTATTGAAACTAAGTTGAAAACGCGCGCGCGCGAGACGAGGCCCTGCCCAGGGTACAATTGGTCCATTCCTTAAGACGTACCTGTATGAATGTCTGTTATTGATGTCGAATGCTCTTCTACTGAAAATAAATGTCTATCAATAACAACCAGTCTCCACCATCATGCCAATACAAAATTTACAAGATTATTACATCCACAATCTAATAATGATAATCCAAAAAATTTATATAAATCCCCCACAAAGCTACGTCATATAAATATGCATATAAAGGGTGTTTTTTAGAGGTATAAAACTTTAAATTGCAATAAAAAAACGATGTATTATTCGATTGACATGAATTTTTTTATTCGAAAGATAATCTTGGGACATTACATTTTAAATATGATTTCTGGCATAGGACTGCCACAGCTGGCTCGGATGTAGTCCAATCTGGACGTCCAATTTTCGATGACTTTTTCCAACATTTGTGGCCGTATATCGACAATAACACGGCTAATGTTGTCTTCCAAATGATCAAGCGTTTGTGGCTTATCCGCATAGACCAATGACTTTACATAGCCCCACAGAAAATAGTCTAGCGGTGTTAAATCACAAGATCTTGGAGGCCAATTCACAGGTCCAAAACGTGAAATCAGGCGGTCACCCAACGTGTCTTTCAATAAATCGATTGTGGCACGAGCTGTGTGACATGTTGCGCCGTCTTGTTGGAACCACAGCTCCTGGATATCATGATTGTTCAATTCAGGAATAAAAAAGTTAGTAAACATGGCTCTATACCGATCACCATTGACTGTAACGTTGTGGCCTTCATCGTTTTTGAAGAAGTACGGACCAATGATTCCACCAGCCCATAAGGCGCACCAAACAGTCAGTTTTTCTGGATGTAACGGTGTTTCGACATACACTTGTGGATTAGCTTCACTCCAAATGCGGCAGTTTTGTTTGTTGACGTAGCCATTCAACCAGAAGTGTGCTTCATCGCTAAACAAAATTCGCTTATGAAAATCGATAACAACGGCAATCTCGTTTTGGGCCCATTCGACGAATCTATGCCTTGCTTGATCATATTTAAAATGTAATGCCACAAGATTATCTTTCGAATAAAAAAAATTCGTGTCAATCGAATAATACATCGTTGTTTTATTGCAATTTAAAGTTCTGTACCTCTAAAAAACACCCTTTACAAACTCTACTTGAGAGACTAAGACAACTTAAATACTAAAGATAAAAAAATACCATTGAGATCTTGGAAATAAGAATGATTCCACAGTATAATAAATAATGCTGACTGAAGACAGCTTTTAAACTTACATAAAAGTAGGGTTTTAATATAAACTTTGGTGAAAAGGGAGTATTTTTATAAGAATATTTAAAGTGATATAATAGTAAAACAACACAAGAGGTCTTAGAAAAACAAGCTTGCCTTTACTTTGAATATCCGAGTCTCAGAAGAAAGTATAAGAAACTGAAAGAAGCACTCTCAGCTCAAGTACTCTCAATTTAGTACGCGAAACAAAAACAAACTTTCCGAGCAGAAAACTTACTCCTGAGTTTTAGAATAAAAGCAATTTACGGACTCCGTAAAGATGCATGAGAGCATCTCTTCAGACGTCCCTGGGAGTCCAAATTGTACTTGAAGTGCAGAGTTTTGAGAAAATTAGCTCTAGTTCCTTTGGGGAAATAGCCTCATTTTCAAAAACAGTGCGTTAATAATTCAAAATACAAGGACACAAATACGCGGGAGAAAGAAAAGAAAATCTGGAGGAATGTCTGCCACTTTGAAAATTTTATGTATACTATTCTCGGACCATCTAGTTTACGCAAGACGTGGAATAGGAAAAAAGAAAAATAAATTTTCCCTTCTTGTTTTCTTTTTAGCATTTCTGGTTCAAAATGATAGGGTTATAAGTGAAAGCATTTGCTTATGCATTTGTTAAAGCTCTTACTATTTTTATTTATTCAAAAAGTTTAAAGAAGTTATTTTAAAAACGAATTTGATTAGAAGAAGGCAATTATAATTTTAAGGAGATATTTCTTTTTTTTATATATATGAAATTATAATCCCTTGAATATATGTTGAAACTTTAACACATATATTTTAAGCTCTCAGGAATCTTATCTTAAATAAAATTCGACGTAAAAACTACTTATGTTCTGCAAGTCTTTTCATGCAAATTTTTCAAAGTAATTTTAAATATATCTCTTGTAGTTATAACACACATAATAGGAAATATCCTCGATTTACGCTAAACCGACTTACGCGAATTTGGAGTTACGCAATTTTCAAATCTTGTCTATTCGTCGTCTTTTTTTTTTTTAACTATCAAAACTCAGGAGGAATTATTGCTAGAGTCGGATGAAACTGGAAATTTTTGATTGAAGAAGTTGTCTATCTTGCCAGGCAAATAAATTCAGAAGTGGATAGTGGTGACGTTCAAGAACTACACAATCAAGAACTGACAACTCATGAAATCATAGAAATGTGTGATTAAGAACAAGACATGTACGAGTAAAAACCAGACCCAGTTCAATCAGAAGATCAAATGACAGTTGGTAATTCGATGGGCCTCATTTTAATTGAAAAAGGGTTACAAATTTTACAAAATACATACTCCAATTAAGAGCGCCTTTTTTCAACAAAACAAGACATAGAAAGAATACTACCATGCTACGAGGAAATTCTGCGAGAGAAAAAAACCTATGGCCGGCAGACTACTTTGTTAGATTTTATGAAACCTTCTACATCAAAATAATTTCAGTTTGCGATTTTGTATTTGTATTATCTAAGAATTTACTAAACCTTTTGTTCTAAAGTATTATTTTTTTCATCTCGGGCCTCAACTAAAAATAATTTGTACGTACCACGACTAACGCGAATTCGACTTACGCGGTTATCACTCAGTCCCACCTATTGCATAAGTTCGAGGTATTACCGTATTGTAAATGACATGACTACGAGCCAGTTAACTTCCTCTGAAGATTTCTCCATAATGCCTTCTGATTGATCTTGGATTTCCAGTATCTTTTCATTAATGGTGAGAAAATAAGATTCCACTGAATCAGCCCTGTCTTCCCCGTCTTCTGGAACCCTCCAGTTTAGCCTATTTATATTAATGCATGCATAATATCAGGTTCTATGTACATTAAACAGCTAAAAAAACTGGTAAAGGCAAGCGTATTCAAATAAAGAGATACGGAACTAATTAGAGTACGGCACTGCGGTCGGCAAAGCCTATAAAAGACAACGAGTGTCTCGCACAGTTGTTAGATAAGTTACCGCTGCTACAGTGTCAGGTTATCAAGATGTAAGTGAGTTTGAAAATGGTGTTATAGTCGGCGCACGAGAGAGGGGGTATGGCATTTTCGAGGTAGCGATGAAATTTGGATTTTCACTTATGACCATTTCTCGAGTGTACCGTGAATATCGGGAATCCGGTACAACATCAAATCTACGACATCTATGTAGCCGGAAAAAAGATCATGCAAGAACGGGACCAACGACAACTGTCTAGAATCATTAAGCGTGACACACGTGCCACCCTTCCACAAATTGCTGCAGATTTTAATGCTGGGCCATCAACAAGTGTCACCGTGCGAAAATTCAACGAAACATAATCGATATGGGCTTTCGGAGAAGAAGGCTCCCTTGTCTACCCTTGTTGACTTCACGGTATAAAGATTTACGCCTCGTCTAGGCCTGTCTCAGCATTGACATTGGACTGTTGATGACTGAAAACACGTTGCCTGGTCCGACGAGTCTCGTTTCCAATTTAATCAAGCTGATGAACGCATACGGGTATGGAGACAACCTCATGAATCCTTGTACCCTACATGTCAATAGGGGACTGCTCAAGCAGGTGGAGGCTGTGTGATGGTATGGGGAGTGTGCAGTTGGCGTGATATGGAACCCCTGATACGTCTAGATACAACTTAGACAGGTGACAGGTACGCAAGAGCATCCTGTCTGATCACCTCCAACTGTTCATGTCCATTGTCCATTCCAAAGCACTTGGGGAATTTCAGTTGTACAATGCGACACCCACGCATCCAGAATAGCTACCGAGGGGCTCCAGGAGCACTCTTCTGTACTTAGACACTTTCACTGGCCACTAAAATCCCCAGACATGAACATTATTGAATATATCTGGAATGCCTTGCAACGGGCTGTTTAGAAGAGATTTCTACACCATCTTACTCCTACTGATTTATGGACAGCCCTGCAGGATTCATGGTGTCAATTAGATCCAGCACTACATAAATTTATATAATCCGTGCCACGTCATGTTAAGGCACTTCTGCGTACTCGTGGTGGCATTATACGATATTAGGTAGATGTACCAGTTTTTTTTTTTGGCTCTTCAGTGTATATCCTGCATAGTTCAAAATTGACTCTCCTATTACCTTTTTTCATTCAAATCCCCAAGCATAGAATTTATATCGTTTTCAACAAACCACCTTTGTAGAACCTTCCTTTAAAAAATTACGATTAGGAGTTTTCCTCCAGTTTTGTCATTCTCAAAGTTCCAGATGCATATATTTAAAGGGTCTGGCTAGTGTTTCGTAAATTAAAATCTTTGTCTATCTAGGAAGAATCCTGGATTTAAAAAGATTTCTTAAACCCCATACACAGACAGTCCTATTTCCCTGATGCAGTCGGGTTTTTTTTAAAAAAATTTCAGAAGATAATCTGTTATCGTTAGTAATAATTTAACCTAAGTAAAACTTTTTATTGTTTCAAATTTCTAACAGCCTATTATATGAAATAACCAAGTAGAAAAAGCCTTTACTGAGATGTTGAAGCATTTAAGGCTTAAAATTTTATATACAGTAGAAAAATAAAGGTATAATTTGAATGTGAGAGACTCAACAATTTCTATAAATTGGATGAATGTATTTTAAATTTTATTTAAATCACAAGTAGAAACAACATAGAAGGTTATTGGTGATGAACCTCGTAACCTTGATTTTTAATTTTCTGTAAAGATTGGTACCTGATTTAGTACCAATTTTTTTTTTTTTTACTTTTCTGAATTAAACTTGTGAATAATTTTATTTCTAGCACTAAAAAAGGGTATTTCAAATCTAAGGGTAGAAAATATTCCAAATCCTGTAGTTATTCCTTCAGAAAAGATATTAACACACAAAAGCATAAAATTATTCCTCACGAGAAATGAAATATAATTTTTTGCTGATAAAAATATTATCGAATGGCGATAATTTTGAATTTTAGACGTATGAATGTACGCAAAAGGATGCAGTTTAGCTTTCATGTATAACATGAAAAAACTAACATTTTACCTTAAAAATTGAATCACAAAATATGAAAATATGTTTGCAATGTTGTTATAAGGGTTCCAAGAAAGTTTTTTATTTTAATTATTTAATTGAATCTATAAAGCTTTCATATCAAGAACAAATTTAAATACTTGAACTTTTAAAATACAACATTTATAAAGTTTCAAAAATCAAATATTTAAACTGAAAGTTTAAGAGATCTGTTCCTGAAACAGATCTCTTAAACAAAAACTTAAGAGATCTGTTCCTGAATAAAACTTATAGAAGTTTTATGAAAATTGACTGTTTAAAATTCTATTGGATACAAAAACATAAATTAGCAATCATATTACTGGAAAATATTCTAAAGCCGAATTTAAACATCTCGCCATGTCAAAATAAGCGACTCGGATAAACGATGGATAAAATGTTAAAATTTAAAACCAATTGCAAAATTGGTTTCTTTGAAATTGAAAATAATTTTTAAACACAGAATTCCCATGTATTCAATTCCCACCAGTTCCTAGAAATTTGTCAGTCTCACCAGATCTTCCGAAACATGTCACGACAACAAAGATCAGAATACTTATAAATATCCCCCATTTCCTATTCTAATTAAATTCAGTGATGTGTTCGTGGATAGTTTTATTTCAACAAAGTAAATACAAATTTCTATGAAATTCTTCGAAAGATTAAACCCTATTTTCTATCTATTTTAAATGGAAACTCAGATTTCATCAGATACTAAACACTTCAATGCAACATGAGATGTATCAAAACAAATTGTTTTGCTTAATCCATCTGTTTGTATTCTATTAAGTCGTACATTTTTATTCTACGACAGTGGAATATTTCAATTAACTTGTTGTTTATTGTTTTTATTTTTTAAATCAAATTTCCTATTTCAATTCCATTATACTTAAGCAGTGGAAGTATTGTTTTACAAATGATATTGTTTTTTTCCACATCCGTGTTTCTATTTCTATTTATTTTCAAAATATAGTCACAGATCATGTTAATAGTACAGTAGAGTCTCGAAAACTCGGCACTCGATAACCTGGCAGTCTGGATCACTCGATTACACCCTTGCAGGATGAAAAAACGCCACGTCTAATCTCGTTCTAGAACGATACCGTGCAAGACATTATGTACGTTGCAGAAATTATTGCTGTTTTCACAGTTATTAAAAACGATACCATAAATGATTAGGACGTCAGCGTTAAACATCACATTGTGAGGGGCTAAAGGCTGTAGAAACCGCCCTTTACTATTTTGAACAACAAGGTGTGTCGCTAATGGACTTACTGTTGTTGCTTCATCGTCTTCGTGTGGAAGCAGCAAAGAGTAGATTGCAGTACGGAGAACAACAGAACTTAAAGCATTTATTTTTGAAAAGAAGCTAGCTTTTGCAAAGCCTGGCACATAATTTCCTTTATAGACAGTTTTAAACCTTCATGAAATATTTTTCTGAGTTGTTTGATCAAGTAAATTACTGTATACAGTGTATCCATTAATTTTCATTTGCATGCAGTTCTTCATAAAATATTGTAACATCCAGCGTATAACGAGCCCTTTTTACACAAAAATTAAGATCTAAATTTATGGGGCGGGTTACATGCTGGGTATAAAAATGTTAGCTATAAAAATCCAAAAGAGATGAGCAAAAGAATCGGCTTCTGCATACATGGAAATATTGTTTATTTAAAAGAAAAAAATGACATACCTTATGAACTTTAAAGAGCTGTAGTTTCAAAAATATACAACTTTTTCAAAAAGATGGTTAATACTTGAAATAAATGACTACAAAACATAATAGCATTGCATTCAGACATTTCTGGTTCCAACGGGGAAAAAAAGGGACGTGCATCAGACGGCGAATATACCTAAAAACTATAAAAGGTAATTTGAAAGTTCAGCTGCACATTATACGTCGGATTTTACAGGTAAATACTTTTTTTGTTTGGCCCGGGAGCGGTCAAGTGGGGCACAGAGTCACCCCCAGGTTTGCGAAAGCTTTTATACTATGAATGTTTATTGAAGTGAAACTTCTTTAGGCGGGAGAGTGAATGGGAAATTTGTCCAGTTTTGCCAGGGTGAAAAAGCGAACGGAAGTAGTGATCCCCCTTCCATCCCCCTGAATCGTCTCCATGGTGAGGAGATAGCGAGCGGATGGAAAAGAGAGTGGAGACACCACGTGACTTAACTCATATTGTTGAAAAAGTTGAACGATTACCGAGGGGAAATTGCATTAGTAGAATGGAGTGGGGCCTCTTGCTGCTTCGGACGATAGGCGCTTAGGTATTGGAGACATTAAGTGGATACCTTTGCTGCTCTTAATGAACTCGCGTGGCGTATTTTCGTAGTTTTTATATAATACACATGCCGTTTTCAACGAAAAAGTGACCTCAAATTATTACCATTATATATTACCTCAAATTATTACCACCTTCCCGTTACGGGGGTGTCTGGAGCATTGTGTATATGTCAGTAACGTTCGCGCCAAAATCAATGCATATAGCTTCTTATAAACAAACACAGTGACTTCTGTGAGTGATGCATTAAGGCAGTTTTCGGCCAATGTTAAAAAAGTAGGACCCAAATCTGGAATATTTTATCAGATATAAAAGTACTCAAACATTAATATAATATTATGGTTTCACTATGGCCAAATGAGAATCGCTCATTTTATCATACAACTCATTTTTATTCCAGTTGACATATATTTTCTTTTATAAAATGTATTCCGCATTTTTTTCTCCTATACCCTAATGCTAAATGAGCTATTTCTTTACATGTTAAAAGGAAAAACTAATAATTTCTGAAATATTTTGAAATTTTAAAAACATTATATTATAAACAAATGCATGAGTTACAATTTCACAAATGTTTAGATAATTGAGGCATTTTTTCAGAAAATGTACTCCGCGTGAAGTTTATGCCCTTGTGCATATGGTGAAAACAACCTTAAGTTCATATTATTAATTTTCATTTCCGCTGAATTATAATTAATTCTAGTCAGAATCCTTAGAACAAATGCAGAAAAAGGAAAAAAGTTTCATGAAAAAAAATAGCAGCAAGACCAGTTGAAAATCTATATATCACCAGGTAGTCCTGTCGCAGTTGTTATCACGTTCATTCATACATTTTTAGTGCTGTACACACCAGAAGCTGCTGCAATCATTTAATTCAATAATAATTAAAAGCCAATTATTTTAACTGGAGATTTTAATGTTAATTTTTCATCAGAAGAGGCAAAGACACACATTGAATTCTTGAAATTGACACTGAATTTCACAATGAATACTGATTCTAGAAAAGTAACAACAAGATACGGAACCACAATTGATGCAGTTTTCTCACGTTTTCTTGATTGACTACAATCGAAGATTTTTATATGCTACTTCAGTTACCACGCACCTATTGTGTCGTTCTTAGAAAATGGTGCAGAAAATTGAATAAAAAATATTATTTTCATATTTCCCCTAGCAATTAGATTTATTCCTGCACTTACGGCCAAAGAAGTTCCAATTCTATCGCATGGCTTTCCACGTTTTTTTATTTCTTACCAATGACTTTAACAGTATCATCCTACAGGACAGTCCGCATGAGAACTAAAATGTATTTGTCACATATATCCATCTTTATTAGGAATAGAAAACTTTTTTACAATCTTAAAATACTTGTGATGACTGAGTTCCGCGCGTGACCACTTTTGTTCCAAAATATGTTCTATGAAAATGTTGCATTTTCTCCTTCTGGACTATTTAGTATTTTTGAAAGTCTGTTGTAATATTCATTATAGTTTATAAATGTTAATGGACAAAATATAAGAAAAAGAAATAGACACCTGATGTCTCTATTGGATGAAGTTGAAACTGATCAAACTAAACAAGAATCTGCTGAAATAATGCCCATTAATCATGATAGCGAAAGTAATTTTGAGAAAAGCTATGTACATGAAACATTTGAGTTCAAAGGAAAGTTTTCCAATGCTGCTTAAAAAACTCCATCGAGAAAGATAAGAACCCACAAGTGTACCACAACACACATCACGCCCTGTCAAAAAGGTGCGAGCAAAAAAAGGTGAACATGTTATTTGTCGATCATCAAAGGACAACAAAACTACAATAGAACAAAATATGACAAATGTCATTCCCGTAATGTTAGCGTAAAGTGTCTATGATTTGCGCTTTTCGTTAAAGCCACGCACGCTTGAAACATTTTAGAGTTCATTTTGATTGGAATCATCTTTCAACTTACAAAAGAAAAATTTAAAAGTCCTTTATAAAAAGATAAGCATACATTCTCTTCGTTAAGTTATTCACTGGAATTATGATTTTTATCGTGAACAATAAAAATAGGTACAAAAAAAAGTATTGGGGTGACTCCATCACCCCGCACAACCACTAACGTTAGTATTGAGTTCGCGCCTTGTCCTGGGTTAAAAGCAATTGTCTAAAAAGAATATGTTATTACCAATTAAATATATTAGTACCATTTTAAAAAAATAATTTTTAAAAAAGTAATGTTAAAAAAAATTTAATGATTTTTCTTTTACTTATATTATTAAATTGATTCCAGAGAAAATTTAGTTTGGTATAAGTCATCGTTTTAAATTATTTTTTCAAAAGTTGAAAATTTTTAAATTTTTAGTTATTTTGAGTCATTTAAATTTAACTTGGATTGTTTTTAACAATAGCTTTTACGAAATTAAAAAGCTGACGCGTTGTTGAATTTCAATAATTATTTCTCAAATTCAGCCTGAAATAAAACATAAAAATTCTAAAAATATTAATTTAATATTTTTTTTAAATATAACGTACGACTATATAAAATTAAAATTCATGCGAATTTTTAAAGAAATATGTATGAAATCAAGTATCTGCAAAAATGGCCATCACTATACGGAATAGAAGTAATGCCTTAAGAAAAAGGAAAACATTTGCACTGTTCAAAATAAAAGAGTAAAAAAAAAGTTTAAGCTTAAAAAAGGTTAAAAAATTTATTATTTTTGAGAATGAGCACTACATATAGAAAAATTTGAAGACCCTAAAAATTAACAAACAGTTCATGGTCAAAAACTAACAATCAAGCTCCTAAGAATAAAGGAAAGCAGAAAACACACACACTTTTCGTTATATATATTCATATTAAGGTACTTACTACGTACGGAAATAGTTTTTGAAAAAAGCCCATAAATGGATAATTTTGAGGATTTTTTAGTGTCACACAATTGAATTAGAATATACATATATATATTTTTTACAATGAAAAGGAGAAAGAAAAATTTAAGAAAAAATTACAACGTAAATGTATGAAACATTTAATTAATTCAAACAAAAATACGCTAATTACGTTTTTAATTATTTTCTTTAATGAGTACTTTTTTATTGAATGCTTTTTTTGTCGACATATCATTTTCTAATATATTGGAAACTTCGGAGCATATCTTTCAAACTGAATTTTACGGTAAGCACTGTAACTAATATATTTTCATCTTGATTTCTCACTTGTTCCTTGGGTTTTAGGGTTAACCAACCTTCACCTGTAAATTGTCTGTACAAAGTGCAAAGGGGAAAGGAAAGAATAATATTAGGAGAAATTTAAACATTACAAATAAAATCAATATACTAATAAAATATAACGATAAAATTATAGCCTACTAGTATTCACAGTACAGATTTAAAGTCGATGCAAAATGTAAATAGTAAGACTTACTTCGTGAGTGTATCAAATAGTTATGTTTCCCTCCAAATGCAACAGAGGAATATCAGTAGAGCATAAAGTTACAAATTATGATAGAATAATATAAAGTATATATATATATATATATATATATATATATGCGTAGGTTTAAAAACCATAAATATATATTGATATAAATATTTGTGGAAAAAATAAATAAGTATAAGATATATTTAAATAATAATAATATTAATATACTAAACACGTGGCGCCCTTTATTGAATAATTGTATAATTAGTTAAAAATACGAATATTGAAACATAATGTCAATAATAGTTAATAATGCATATTGTATATCACTGCGAACTATTAGAAATACAATTGTAAATATATATATATATTGTTTTAAGAATTTTATTGCAAAAAAAAAAATGTTTAAGTGTAATGTTTTGTAAAACATAAGGACAAAATAGCATAGTTTCAAAACGCATACTCTTTTGATGAAAATTACTTCACTAATAATAATGTTTCACCTATGTGTGTGTGTGTGTGTATTTAAGATTTACGTACAAAACCTAAAATAAAATGATTGAAATATATAATTTTAGAAATGTGTATTTGTGCCTATATATTTTTATATAACAAAATAGAGAAGTTTTTAACAAAAAACCTTGGTTATAATATTTTAATTGATAGTAAATAAGAAACTAATGGGAATTTTTTTTAAAAAATCTACTTTAGCCCCTTTATAAAACCTTAAATAAAACATTATTATTTTAGGAGTGTTTTTAAAAAAGGAGAATGTTTCGGAAAATCTGTCATTTTCTTTCGTCATTTTTTGCCAAAAATTGCATTTAAAGAATTTTTCTTGTGATGATATTCTTAAGACAATTTTATATGTGTATTCCAATTCAACTGACACTAAATATCAAAAGTTTATTCATTTATATGATTTTTCAAAATCACGGCTCCAAACACGTCAGTCACCTTAACGTACAGTATATCATCCGTTTGTTTCTTTATATAGAGAGATAATATTAGATATTTTTTCCCATTATTGTATTTTTATTTTTATAATATAATTGCAATTTTGCCTTATTTCCCTGTTTTAATAATAGTAAATTTTATCACTTGTCTTACCCAAGAAGTTATAAGGGAAATATAATAAACTAACTTTTTTTAAATGTTCTTGTGTCTTCACGAATTCGAAATATTTTCATTTTGAAACACATTTCGAATCAAAGTACACTGCTTTCATGATCCAGGGTCACATGAAGCCGAAATTCAAATGCATGGCTTCAAATAATACATCATGGAAATTTTCACATATCCGCCAAACTTCTGTATTTTCAATTCAAAAATATTCTGGAAAAAAACTTAGTGGAACATTCCGAGAATTCACAAGGATATTCGTCTTTTTATTTCTCTTCGGTATTTGGAACCAGAAATTTATTTGGCGAGAAGTTATATTCCCCACTTTTTGTCTCCAAGTCTTCGTATCATGGATTATTTGGCTGCTGACAAAAAGAATATTGAAAAAAAATAATATATATATATATATGTGTGTGTGTGTGTGTGTGTGTGTGTGTGTGTGTGTGTGTGTGTGTGTGTGTGTGTGTGTGTGTGTGTGTGTGTGTGTGTGTGTGTGTGTGTGTGTGTGTGTGTGTGTGTGTGTGTGTGTGTGTGTGTGTGTGTGCGTCTGTGTGTATATATATGTATATATATATATATATGTGTGTGTATATATATATGTATATATATATATATATGTGTATATATATATGTGTATATATATATATATGTATATATGTATATATATATATATATATATATATATATATATATATATATATATATATATATATATATATATATATATATACTAGATGGTATACCCGTTCTTCGCACGGGTGAACTGAAAAATTAAACAACACAGATTAAAGGATAAAGAAGTTTTTAATGAATTAATTTTACGTGAATTTCAAATTAAACAAAAAAAAGCTTTTTGCATAACTCAACTGATAAAAACACCTTTGTTAAATTTTAAGTCTGTAGATCTAATAGCTGATAAAAAGAATTTTTTTTTTATTTATAACTCCCTGTAACACTCTTGAGGGTCGATTTTTGAAAATACCTCCCTAAGCAGATCTCTGTTCAGCAAAAGTAACACATTGTTAAAAGTTTTGTGTAATGAATGCTTAAAATAATGTAAATAATTTATATCTGAATGTATAATACATTAATATTACTTTCTGTTGTATTTATTTTATGTTAAAATTTTAATATTCGCAAGCAACGCCGTTACTTAAAATGTAATGGCGATTCAATGAATAACATAGCGAAATATTAACGATGGAGTCAAGTTGGCAAATGTCTAGCTACTTTCATAGCTCGAGCTTTATTAGAGCTTTGTAAGACCCGCCGTTTAGGGGAGCGTTGCACGTTAATACTTTATCCGCCGCATTATGATTTACTGCAGTTTTTTTCATACAATATATTTTTTTATCACTACATTGAAAATTAAGGGATATATATAAGCAAAATACTCCACTTTGGGAAATTTAACCCGTTAGAGCTAATAAATTAATTAAAGATATTCCACTGTAAAATTAAATATAGACACCTTTCACTTAAAATAAACAGTCAAATTGTTTTCTAAGATCTTCATTAACATACAAAAACATAAGACACTTAAATTTTGACAAACTATTTTTTCCGGACAAAAATAATAATCTTTGCAATCTGCTGAAAACGCAGTATTTGCTACAAAACTATTCGCCTTCTCCGCTAAAATACTCATCATAGAACCCGTGCTGCCATATATCTTGGAAGAGTGGATTTCAAAGATTATTCATGCTAAGTATTGGTAGAATATTCCTTCTAAGTTGGTGTGGTGTGGTAATTAGGAGAAGGGGCTCCAGATCATGTGTCGTCCTCGTCACTTGACCATGGTTCAAAATTACGTGATCCGTTGCCAAAAGCCCTCGTGTAGCTGAACAGTGTGACGTTAATATTCACTCACTCCAAAAAATACAGTACAGTAGTTATAATTATTTTTATACTAAAAAATGCAATATTCACCTATTCAAATAAAATTATAGCGTTATAATTAACTACTAACCACAAACAAATTTTGAATATTTGTCCCAATGATGCAGTGTGAAAGAGAAAGTTTATTTACTTAATTACCGGAACTTATAAAAGCATTTATTTTGAAGAAAGATAAATTTCTTACTACCAAATGTGCATAATAAAATAATAATAAAAAACATTAAAATAAAGAGAGATTAATAACAACCTCTCCCTTCAAAACTTAGTATTATTCTGAAATAAAAAAATAGGCATTATGCTGATCACAGGAATTAATTAGAAGCGAGCGCCTTATGTAGCCAAAATAAAAAGGGTTTTTTCCTCAAAAAAAAGGTAGATATATGCTGTGTTGGGCTTTTTTGCAGCGCACGCCAGAATTGCTTGCAGGTGGCAGAATTTTTTCCTACTTAACAAATATCGTTTTATTTTAGATACTTCATACAATGTCTTTATAAATTATAGCCTATGTGTTATTCTGATGTATAAGCTATATTACTGTAAAGTTTCATTAAAATCCATTCAGTTGTTTTTCGTGAAAGACCCCCAAACATCCTCACAAACTTTCGCATTTATAATATACTATATATATATATATATATATATATATATATATATATATATAATAAAATTAAAATAAAATTTGATTTTAAGATATGTACAGACAGAATACTGAATATCCATTCATTCTTTCGAATAAACCCTCATAAAAAGGATTATTTCTACATTTATATTTTAATTTAACTCGAGTTTAAGATTCCAGTTTATCAAAGCTGGGCTTATTGTAACTTCAATAATCATAAGCTTGGTCTTAGATAGTTTTACTTAAATAAATGTGAATTTATTGTAATTTATGCCTCTTCACTGTTGATTGTAGTTTAAAATCAAAGCTAAACCTGCTTAATCTTGTTGTGTGACTTGGCGTGTCTTTAAAGGCTTGTGGGCCAACTTGCAGCCCATTTGAAAAAAAATTGTTTTAGTTATTTAAATCTATATTTCTGTTTCTTTTTTTTTAAATTGGAAACTAAATTAAAAATCGCAAAAAAATTTGTAAATGTCTACCCGAAGCGTCTAAAGATGTGGGAGAGACAGAAGGAAGACTAGCCATATTCAAAATAACTCAATTTATTCACAGTACCAACAGCAACATCAATTCAACTAGCCAAATATAAGAGATGCACCCAATTATAAAATATGGAGAGCAATTAAAAAGGTACGCGAGATATGAGAAGACTTTAAATAGTTAGAACACTTACGTCAATTCAATAGCTTTGCTTTTTAACTACATAATCTAGTTTCATTCTTAAAGGACAGACCGTCAACATAAATATTACAATTATCAGCTGCTAAATATCTACGCCTCACTTGAAGTTTAATTAATCATTGCTCCCGTTTGCAGTCTACCCTATCTTTCTTTTCTAATCTGAAAGTTTCAACTTTATATACTGGTCTTATTTTGCATGGTCACGTCTATTCGGGAGAAAGTTTTATAATATAATAATTTTTAAAGACCCAATATTTACCAAGAGGATTAGTACTTTAAGAGAACCCGGATAGACCCGTTACAAATTGTTTAAAAAATAAAAAGATAAGCCCCCTATTTTTTCTTTTTTTCTTTTTTTAAAAATATTTTAGATATATTGATCTAAAATCTAATGTTACACTTGTGATGTACCTCCCCTTGGAAATACATCCCTCGAAGTATCAGCGTGAGCTAGAGGTGTAGGGTTATCGTAAGAAATAGAATCAAACATTATCTTAATATGACTTTATTAAAATATTCAATTTAAACTTTCAACAAATATAATATTATATATTAATGAGAGAATCTACGATGACGCAATACGCAACACACAATATAATTCAGACCTATCTCAATAATTAAACCGCCTAATCTTCAAATATAATAATAGTAAGTAATCAATCCTACCTTATATTATTCTGTAATAAACTTATCTTTATCTACAAGGTATGCAGCTTTACGTTTAACTTCTAATCGATCACCAATGTGTTTATCCACGACTCGTAGAACTTGAATCTTTGAACGACGAACTTCAATCCACAGCCACAACGCACTTCAATTGTCTAACATTCCTTTACACTGCCATCACGCTTACTCTAAGATCCTATATTTATCCTATATTATTTGCATCTCTTCACTTCTCGTTTCTTGGATTTGGTTGGAAAAGAGTTGCCATTAATTCTGGCCCAAAGAACCCAAAGGACTTGTTAAAGAAAAGACGCGTAAGACGTCACACACTAAATAAAAAAATTATGCTCCCAAACTGTATTGTTGAGATTTATTTTTAAAAATTAATGCCTTACACTAAAATCGAACACACCGGTGATAATTATCAGTCTGTGTACTGCGGTGTAATTCATTGAGTCTTGAAATATTTAAAAATATTTATTTTTATTTTAAATTATTAATATCTACTTTAAAATCTAAAGCACATTGTACATGCATACCAAATTTTAAAAATTTCGCTATTTTTATTTATGAGGTTATAACACTTTGATTAACAAGACGTAATCAAAACGTAATAAAAATATTTAATTATACACATGCATATAACCAAAACTATGCAAACGTAATACTAGCTCAATAAACATAATTTAGTAGCATATAATTTTATTATTATATAGTGTACTAGTATCTCTAAATTATGTGAATTTAATTAATGACTTAACGAAAAATTTGTACGAGTACAAAAATCAAAATAAAAGAGAAAACATTTTTAAGCATGCTTCATTTATACAATGACAAACTCACAAAACACCCATAAGATCTAAAATTACTAATACAAAAAAAGCTAAAAATTTCATTATTTAATACTTTAATTATTTAAAATCTAAGAAATTTATTTTATTTTTTTATAAACTGTTTAAATTTGAAAATAAGTTTAAATAAAAAAAAATAGCGTTAAAGAGTAATTATAGAAAAAAAATTATTTTCACAGACTTGACATGAATCCTTTTGTCATGTGTACAATCTCGCTGTGCCTCTTTCGAAAAATCATAGAAGAACGTATGCAACATAGAAAAGCGCATTCATCTATCTAACCTTTAAAAGCGTAAGAACATAACATTGGAATTCTATTAACAACCCGGAAGAGTGAAAATCTAATTAAGCCTTTGTTGCTCCTCAGAGTAATTAACTAGGCTTCAATAACATATTTTCACATAAATGAAGTATTTAACCCTTATCTCACACTTCCGAGTCTGGGGAATTATCTTTCTCCATTTTGAAAAATGGCTTCCTTTGCTAGGCGAAGAAGTGATAGAAAAACTTCTCAATTCTGTCTCATCAGCGAAAGGGGAAAAAATATTTGAAGATATAATGAGAGACTTAAAAAGTAAATCTAGGTCCTTAAGGAAGGCAATGCTTCTTTGTAAAAATAATGAATATAAACGTATCATGTAAATAGGAAGAATTAATTCAGCAAGATTTCTTTGTTTTGTTTTTTTCTCGGGTTGATAAGTACTTAATGAAGAAAAACGGGAAAAGCAAAATAAATGATCCGTTAGGAAATATATGATGTGTGTGTGAGCTAAGTTTTGAATTCTCTCTCAAATAATTATTTATTTTACAAATAACACCTATGCCAGCGTTTCTCAAACTGTGGTGTGTGATAACTCTTCGAAGGGAGCGCGACCTTACTGAAAAGTCGAAAACAAAAGATTATCTTTAAAAAAATATTTATTTTCTGAAAGTAAACAAAATACAATCTAATATAGTAAAAAATAAAACGCAGATTTACATTGATATAATACACTTATAAATGCATCAGAAATACGAATACTAAGTTACGAACAAGTTTAATAATTACCATTGACTCCATATATAAAATTGTATACAAAAATTAACGCATATCTTGATAATTTGTGCGGTTTATAGTTAATCCCTTAATTGTCGATTAAAAGATACACAATTATCTCCTCAATGCCACCGTTTTCCACATAGGCATGCGTATGTAATGTATTGGAGGGGGAGGAATGGAATAAATAAGCAAATTTTCTGAAATAAGTGAATCCTTCGCAAACATTATCAAGGTTCTTTTATTGTATTCCAAAGCCTATGGAATCGTTTCATGAATAGCAGGACACAGAAAAGATTATACTTTGGAAAGACGTATGTATACGTCCGCGGCAATTGACGCTTTGACCGAGCGAAACATTTATATACTCCAGTGGCACTTAAGAGGTTAAAGTCGTATTGCAGCTTCAGTGTGAAAGTATACTATTATTGAATGCAATACATTGTTATTGCATGGAGAGGGGGCGGCGGAATGAAAATAATTATTGAATATTGGGTTTCAAATATTGAAAGTTTGAGAAGCACGGACCTATGCCATTAGTGCATGTGCTCTCCAATATTTTTCGACAACACAAGTAAAATCTTTTAATGCAGGGCGCACATCCAAATGTTCAGCGGTCAAAAGCTGACCATAGTCGCAGAGAGTACAGTCAAGTGAGTCGGTGATACTAATTGGGTAGAGATGGGACCTCATACGGCATGCCCTGTCAAATGTCTGGAACGAGTTATGGCAACTTTTCTATGAGCTTCAGGAACCCAGTATGCGTTCTCGTTTAAAATTGCCACCTCTTTTATCCTTCGACATCTCTGCAGTTAACAGTTTAAAATAATTCTTGATGGCCATATTAGTAAAACGCTGTAATGAGTGAAAAGTTGAAATTCCTATGAGTCTTTGTCACTGTCGTAGTTTGTCTTGAGTGGGCCCCGTATCAAACTTCATTTGGGGGCCCTTTTTTTAAAAATAAATGTGATCGCATGAATAGAACATTTGAAAGTGTCATAATATATATACATAGACGTACATATTTAAAAATTTTACTACTTAAAAATTAGCCTATATGATTAATAAGTACTTTTTTGCTTTTTATTTATTTCGAAAGACACATTTAAAATAATATCTATTGCAGAATATTATTTCAAGTTTATCTGTTTATATTGGCAGTATTACAAAGTCCGAAAGCCGATCTTGTCCTATAAAAGTCTAAGATAATTTTTAAAGTTTTTAGCTTAGATGAACCATTTTCAGCTGTTGCAATTGTGAGTGGTAGGATAAAAAAATAGCAGACATGCTGTTATAACACATGAAAAACTAGAGATCAAAACAATTACATAAATTCAAATAAGTTTCTCTGATTGAAAGTAAGTTAAAAACTACTATATGTTTCTGAAAGCAGTTCAGCTTTCTCAAAACATTATTACAAGGAGAGAACTTTTATTGGGCTTCATGACAGGTAAGTAGAAATCACTATTTTTTATATAAAAACCTATAAAGGCTTCTAAAGAGTGTTTTTTTCCAGGTATAGAAGTTAAAGTTGGCATTACTTTCCAAGATGGCGACCGATTTAACAGCTGTCAAGTGATTTATTCTCAGTTTCGTTTGGAAATTCATCAAAACGATCATCAAGCAAGGCGTAGATTCATCGAATGGGCCCAAAACGAGATTGCCGTTGTTCCCGATTTTCATAAGCGAATTTTGTTTAGCAATGAAGCGCACTTCTGGTTGAATGGCTACGTCAACAAACAAAACTGCCGCATTTGGAGTGAATCTAATCCACAAGTGTATGTCGAAACAACGTTACATCCAGAAAAACTGACGCTTTGGTGCGCTTTATGGGCTGGTGGAATCATTGGTCCGTACTTCTTCAAAAACGATGAAGGCCACAACGTTCCAGTCAATGGTGATCGGTATAGAGCCATGATTACTAACTTTTTCATTCCTGAATTGAACAATAATGATGTCCAGGAGCTGTGGTTCCAACCAGACGGCGCAACATGTCACACAGCTCGTGCCACAATCGATTATTGAAAGACACGTTTGGTGTCCGCCTAATCTCACGTTTTGGACCTGTGAATTGGCCTCCAAGATCTTGTGATTTAACACCGCTAGACTATTTTCTGTGGAACTATGTAAAGTCCTGGGTCTATGCGGATAAGCCACAAACGCTTGACCATTTGGAAGACAACATTCGCCGTGTTATTGCCGATATACGGCCACAAATGTTGGAAAAAGTCATCGAAAATTGGACGTCGAGATTGGACTACATCCGAGCCAGCCGTGGCAGTCCTATGCCAGAAATCATACTTAAAATGTAATGCCACAAGATTATCTTTCGAATAAAAAAAATTCATGTCAATCGAATAATACATCGTTGTTTTATTGCAATTTAAAGTTCTATACCTCTAAAAAAACACCCTTTATATTAAAAATGGTGATTTCTACTAATCTTGGCATTAACAAAAGCGTTAGAAACCAGTAAATATGTGTGAATAATTTAATATTGTTACCTCAAATATAATTAATTTATTTTCCTTTTTTGAGTCAATATGTGCACAATATGTGTCACACATGTTGGCACCCTAGTAGCTTGGGGAACCCGTATCATTGATACGGCGGTAGATACGCTCCTAGTCTTTGTATCACAAGAGCTCATTTCTGAGCAAGAAAATCGGCGTGCTCATTCCCAGCTATGTTCCAATGTGCCAGTACCTACCTGAAATAAATTTCATGAGGAAAGTCTTTTAAAAACGATCTGCATTTAAAATTTCTTGGTGAACTACAGAGGTGATTTTGTGATAAGTTGGAAAGACAATGAGACAATGTCTCTGTCAAAAGAGCCTCTTAGTGATAGATAGTTGCTCGATCGATACTGTAGTCGAGCAACTCAAATTCAACTTAATTCAAATGTTTCTGCTATCAATTTTGTTCAAATCTTAGCCCTCGCCCCTTATATATGTCACTAATTTTGACTCATGTATTACACTAAGTTTCTCATTAGCTAGTTGGTATGGTGGTTGGCGATGCTGACTGCTGTATCGAAGGACCTGAGTTCAGATACAGGTTGCTTGTAAATGAATAATATCTGTGTGGCAGGAAGTGACTAAATATTCGGTGATTAAAGTAAAGAAAAGTGGGACCCCCAGGTTTGTTTCCCTCAAAATAGGAGGTGAACGGAGCGAAATTGTACTATCACCTACTTGGGGCCACAAAATGGCCACACCACATACTTACCCTAGCCCCCACCTACCCTTTCCACGATGAACTACGTGGGCCTCGATCTGATGCTACCTTCGAGAGAAAAGATAAGTTTCTCTAATTATAAATTATTATTTTTTCTCGATGCCTTAATCATAAACAGTTTCCTATTTATTTAAATACTGATCTGATGACTAAACTGTAAGCATAATTTTATAATTTGAAATGAATCAACTAGTGTATAAATCAATAACTGTATTCTATCAACACTATCCAATTTCAATACACTATCAGTTGATATGGTTGTAATCTTAAATCATCAGTTTTCAACTCTGGTCATAAAAAAATTAGAAAAAATATGCTCACTGGGTTGTAATCAATTCCCAATGCTGTAACTATTTATGTTACATGAACAATTGAACACAAAATTTCTCCTTCATACGTTAGCAGCGAGTTCAAGCAATTTAATCTCAGACAGGAACCATGGAATATATATAATAAAGTTATCGCATTCAAAATCTTTGACATTTGTTCTAACTCAGGAGTGCGGAAAGAAAGAGGGTAAGTAAATTTTAAAAAATGGGCGCTACATCTGGTCCGCAAAAAGGTTTTTTTTTTTTTTTTGAGGCCCGCTAAGTCTGTCAGAAAATTTTCTGTATATTTGCATTGGCATATAAAGAGTGTTTTTTTTTCAGGTATAGAAGTTTAAGTTGGCATTACTTTCCAAGATGGCGACCGATTTAACAGCTGTCAAGTGATTTATTCTCAGTTTCGTTTGGAAATTCATCAAAACGATCATCAAGCAAGGCGTAGATTCATCGAATGGGCCCAAAACGAGATTGCCGTTGTTCCCGATTTTCATAAGCGAATTTTGTTTAGCAATGAAGCGCACTTCTGGTTGAATGGCTACGTCAACAAACAAAACTGCCGCATTTGGAGTGAATCTAATCCACAAGTGTATGTCGAAACAACGTTACATCCAGAAAAACTGACTGTTTGGTGCGCTTTATGGGCTGGTGGAATCATTGGTCCGTACTTCTTCAAAAACGATGAAGGCCACAACGTTCCAGTCAATGGTGATCGGTATAGAGCCATGATTACTAACTTTTTCATTCCTGAATTGAACAATAATGATGTCCAGGAGCTGTGGTTCCAACCAGACGGCGCAACATGTCACACAGCTCGTGCCACAATCGATTATTGAAAGACACGTTTGGTGTCCGCCTAATCTCACGTTTTGGACCTGTGAATTGGCCTCCAAGATCTTGTGATTTAACACCGCTAGACTATTTTCTGTGGAACTATGTAAAGTCCTGGGTCTATGCGGATAAGCCACAAACGCTTGACCATTTGGAAGACAACATTCGCCGTGTTATTGCCGATATACGGCCACAAATGTTGGAAAAAGTCATCGAAAATTGGACGTCGAGATTGGACTACATCCGAGCCAGCCGTGGCAGTCCTATGCCAGAAATCATACTTAAAATGTAATGCCACAAGATTATCTTTCGAATAAAAAAAATTCATGTCAATCGAATAATACATCGTTGTTTTATTGCAATTTAAAGTTCTATACCTGTAAAAAAACACCCTTTACCTGTAAGCCAGTGGCTTTCAAACTTTCAATACTTGCGACCCAATATTCAATCATAATTTTCAACGCGCCCCCTTCATACAATAACAATGTATTGAATTCGATAATACAGCGCTTCTCAAACTGTGGGGTGCGCCCCACTAAGGGGGCGTGATATCAATGTAAGGGGGGTGCGAGAGTATAGAAAAATTGAAAATAAAAGATTTAAAATAAGTATCGACTTACTGAAAGGAAGTAAAACAAAATTTATTCTGACATAATAAAAATTAAATGCACATTTACACTGATATAATATACTTATAAACGTATCACACAGTACTTCACAAAGAGTTTTTGATAGTTTATTTATCAATATTAAATTAAAAACGTTTAATAATTACTAGTGCCTCTCATGGGCTTGTCATTTACAAAATGTAATACTTATATTTTAATGGTTTGTATACTTTATAATTAATGTTGTACTGTAGCTTTAGAGTTTTTATTGTGTTCACAATGCATAATTATTGTATGGGGGGTGCGACGAAAATTATGATTGAAAATTGAGTCGATGTTATTGAAAGTTGGAGAAGCACTGCGATAATACCATACTTTGACGCTAAAGCTACAAGACGACTTTAACCTCTTAAGTGAAATCGGCGAATATAAACGTCTCTCTCAGCCAAATCTTTAATTGCCCCGGACGTATATATACGTGTTTCCGAAGTTCGATCTTTTCTGTGCATTGCATACATAAAATTATTCCGATGGCTTTGGAATACAATACAATTACCTTGACAGTGTTTGCGAAAGACTTACCTATTTCTGAGGAACTCCTTAGTTATTCCCTTTCTCCCCCGCCTAAAAAAAGCACCATATACGCGTGCATACGTGCAAAACGGGGGCATTGGGGAGTGGTCAAGGGATTAATTAGAAACCGTATAAATTATCAAGATAAGTGTCCATTTTTGAATATAATTTTATATATGACAAGCCCATGTGGTCATCGTTCATTATTAAACTTGTTCTTAATTAAGTTTTGTTAAATTATTTATATAAAACACATTGTGTAGTACTGATACATTTATAGGCGTATTATATCAGTGTAAATGTTTTTAATAACGTCAGAATGGTTTTTATTTGATTTCAACAAATTAATATATTTTTTAATAATCTTCAGTTCATGACTTTTCAATATGCTCACGCCCCCCTCCTAGGATTATCAGGCCCCCCCAGGGGGTGCGCCCCACAGTTTGAGAAGCACTGCTGTAAGCAATTCATTTTGCATGATCAATAATTGTAAATATAGATGTAAATTGACTGGCATCAACTTTTAAAATGTGCTGAGAATTTCAAAGTATGACGTCACACCGTAATGGAAACATCAGTAGCAGTATTTATAAATATTAATAAAAAGGCAGGTGTTCAAAGTATCTACCGTGCATATCGATGCAGATTCCAACTATGTGAGATCTAGTGATCGATGTGGCCATAGAAGGGGTCACCCCTGTCCGATCCAGCAACCGGAGCATTCCATTTTTAGGCAATCCCTTTCAAAGTGGTTCCCTAGTTAGGGCATTAGAAAAGTGTCCCTTCACTGGGTCCTGGCTAGTTATTAATAGTAAAAATAACAATGTAAATACGAAAAAAAACTCTCATACACACAGATGCTATCTCACAACTGAGACATGTGGTGATCAGCACTGTGTGGATTGTCAGCGTCTCCGAGCGACCCACATATGCAATTTGGAGAGGAAAAGGAGACTAACCTGTGCAAGTAAGCGGGGAAAGGGCCGTGATTAGTTAGGAAATGAACCAAATATATAAAGATGGGGAAAATGTCAAAGTTAAGATTATTAAAAAAGAGCTTGATTCTCTCTCTTAATCTCATATTATAGTCTTGCAAGAGGAAGTCCAAGACTCTAGGATAAATTTATTGATATTTATGGTTCAATTTATACCTTTTTCCAAGATGCAAAGCTAACAAATGAATGCAATCATTTTAAATAGTGTGACCCTTCGATATCCTCCACTTTTACAATCTGGCTTTTGCGCCAAAACAATCACCCACCTTTGTTCTAGATCTTGAAGAAGTATTCAAAAAGAACAAAAAGTATAAAGATTGTATGTCTGCTATTGTAAATCGACTTTTCCCGACAATTGTAACATGGAGCTAATCGTATTTGTTTCTTAAACTCGATATTCTGTTGCTAAAAGTATCAAGTATATAAATAGTTCTTTGTCAATCTTAATCCGGTTTTCATCAATCTTGGGCCAGTGAAAAGAAAAACAAGATTTAGTGAGAGCTACACGAAATTTAATGAGAATAGAGTGCCTCAGTTTGGTATAAGAGAACATTTATCAGGATTAAACGAGCAGTGTTTGTTTAAAAATCATCAATTTTCATTAAACAGCTGTAAATTTCCACAGATCTAATTAAAAGGGGGCAATGGAATGTTTCTGTTATTAGAGTGAAATGCTTTTGGTGACGAGGCTTTCCAATATTGAACGATCTATATAAATTCCATTTAACTTATTTGTTCTTATTTAGACTTATTAATTTTGCATATTTAAAAAAAAATATTTCGGAAACGTACAATGTTACAGTAAAAAGTCATTATTTTTCTAGTAAGTCCTTTTTCTTTAGATTTTTTTAAAGTGTCTATTGAAATAATTTTTTGTCTTTAAATTCTAAATCATTTTACATAAAGATATGATATAGAGATGAATAATTTTTTCCTTATCGGTTGAATTTACTTTCGCCAGCACATTCTTATATGTCCCTTTTTGAAGAAAACAACTATAAATTGGTTTCTTCTTGAAATTAATTAGGAGAAAACTAATCTTAGAAGATGTATTTTGTGTATTTAAGTAAAAGAGCTATGTGTTTCTTTTTCAGATTGATATACAGGGTGTCCGGGCTTAAAGTATCCAAAAGTAATGGCTTATTATTACGGAAATACCCATAGGAATGTAATAAGCTATTCATCAGTGTACTGGAAATCCCTCCAAGATTTTTGGGTTTCATCCGATCGGCCGCACGTATGCGCATTATTCGGCAATCGCTGACGATAAACTTCTTACACTGACTTCATTAGTGAATAAGTCGCTGTATGCGTGTAACTGATTAAAATTCCGTTAGTCAAAGTACGCACTGCACTTTTTGCTGTGGTGTTCACATCTTTACTTATAAAGTCAGTATAACAAGTTTATCCTCTGCGATTGCCGAATAATGCGCGCATGAATAATGCGATCGGACTAGACTCAAAAATTCTCGGGGGGATTTCAATCCACGGAAGGATAGTTTATTACGTTCTGATTGGTTGTTCAGTAATAATAAGCCATTACTTTTGGATACCTTACGCCCGGACACCCTTAATTATTATCCTACAATCTGAACGATAATTATCACAGATGCTTTTTCTTGAGATAAAAATAGTACTAAAGTTCAAAGAAATCTGTTTTTATTAGAACGAAATTAATCAGGAACTTAAAAGGTTCTACAGATTTTAGATCTACACATGTTTTAACAAGAAATACCGGGTGGGCAAAAAGTCCGTAAAAATTTTAAAAATTCATAAAATCCGGAGAAATGAACGAAAAAAACACTGTTTGCAGGATCAGCATTAGTATGTCACGGGATTTTTTTTTAAGCTAGAAAAAAAAATAATTCGAAAATCATCCGGTTGGTGGCGCTGACTTACGCAGATCAAAGAAACAATGCATACATAGTGAAAAGAAAACTTTCATAACTTTATTACACCAGAATATGTTTCACATGACCACCACCACAGAGGAGAAAACATTCCAGGCGAGTGAAAAATCCAGCAACGGCAGAGTGCAACACGTCCGGATGTATGGAGGATACTTCTCTGCGGATCGCATCTTTCAGTTCCGACAGACTTGATGGACCGGATAGATACACGCGAGATTTCAAATATCCCCACAACCAGAAGTCTGCCGGTGTTAAATCTGGAGACCGAGGAGGCCATGGGTACCTGCAGCGCCTGCTAACGATTCTGTCTTCCCCGAACGTCTGTATCGAGAATGCCTTAATCGGGTTAGCAGTGTGACTGGTTGCTCCATCCTGCATGAACGTGACATTCAAAATCTGACCTCGTTGAATTAAACATGGCACGACAGTCTCCCCTGCAGAAACGTTAGATAACGCTGAGCATTTACCGTTTCCGTTATCCATCCATTTACTGGGCACTGCGTTTCAAAGAAGAAGGGTCCTATGATAAATGAACCCGTGAAACCACACCATGCTGTCACTTTTGGGGAATGCAATGGCTTCTGTGTGTACTCACTTGTGGATTAGAGGTCACCCAAATGGGACAGTTATGGTTGTTAACGACACCATGAAGCGAGAAATGAGCTTCATCTGTCCACAAGATTTTAAAAAACCCAGGTGGGATCCTGTTCCATTTTAGAGAAGGCCCACTTCGCAATTGCTTCCCTCTGTGCGGTATCTGCTGGCAAAAGTTCATGGCACGATTGCAATTTGTATGGGTACAGCTGGAGGATGCGACGAAGAATATTGCAGACAGATGATGGTGGTAAGCCCAATCGTCTGGCAGCTTCACGAGCACTGTTGGTCCCTGAAGCTGCTTCGGACGCAATCGCTTCCATTTCGACAGCAATGCAGGGTGCACGTGCTTCTTTCAAGCATGATCATCCGGTTCGTGCTCGATCCTCCAACTTTCCAGTTTCCTCAAAACGTTTAACAAACTTTAAGAGACCTGCAGGTGTTAAAGGGCCTTTTCCACTCTTCACATTTTTCTGAATTCAGAATTTACGCAAGGCAATGGTCGCTGATTCCTAGTTCATGTAAAATAACTTCACCAACAAAGCTTTATCGGGCACACTGAGCATCCTTGTTCACATTCACTGTATGTAATGGGGAAATGAATGTGGATTCATTGAGAGCAAAGGTTTTTATAGCCGTCTAATTTGCATATTTACACCACAGACGCTTGTAACAGCGCCACCTACCGGATGATTTTCGAATTATTTTTTTCTAGCTTAAAAAAAAATCCAGCGGCATACTAATGCTGATCCTGCAAACAGTTTTTTTTTTTTTTTTTCGTTCATTTCTCCGGATTTTATGAATTTTTAAAGTTTTTACGGACTTTTTGCCCACCCGGTATAACATAGGATTCATATTTCAGGAGTGCTAATTTTTATTTTAATATGCAGAAAGTTTTGCAGTAATTATTTAGAAAGAGCAGTAGCCTTAAACTTTTTATTATTCCGTGGATCCTTTTGTTAATACACAAAAAAATAATAAAATCTTTCACTAAGAAAGTAATGAACACATTCCAAAGCTATATATATCTGAAATATTTATATATCTCAATGATTAATACTGATGTGCTTTTATTTATAATAGTATACAAATCAAAATGTATTTTCTAACTTTATACACCAGTCCGAAAGCATAAATAATTTAACTAATAATATATTTTGAAAGTTGAAAAGCTTGATAAGAGCGTACATTATTTTTCTGAAATATGCAACAGCGATAATATATTTTGAAACTTTTGTTTATTGTTACATTTTCTGCTCTTGATTGCAAATATAAATAATAATGCTCTATTGTATTGTATTTGTAAAAGAATAAAGTATTATGTAACAATGTTCTCTAATTTTTCCCAATATCTGCTTCTATTTTAACCTAACCTAATGGCCTTAGTTATATATGACTAAAAAGTTAATTACCTCCTTTTCAAATACAATGATTTTTCACTATGGCTTGGAAAATTTTCTTTTATGTATTTTTGTAGAGACTGTTAGATGAATCCTTATTTTACAGAACTTGATTAGAATATTTCTAATGTAACCGAAACATTAAGAGTATTAAATAGTTTACATTTTTTTTCTGGCTTCAACACTGAGACATTCTTGGATAAAGTATTGGAACTGTTCATTTTAAACTATACTTACTTGTTTCTTTAAGTCGGCTCGGAGGCTGCAAGATAGAGTGCGCGCCTCGTAAACCTAGGGTTGAGGGTTCGATCCTGACTAGGATCGATGCATTTTCTGGATGCGAAAATCGTAGGTACGCAAGTCATATGATTATGTGGCAAGTAAAAGATCCCTTGAGTGCCAATTCGACTCTGGTACTCTCGTCAGAATGAAATCACGGTAATATTTAGCATCCAACCGTCACAATTTGGTAGAAGAAGTCGCCTGTAGATGGTTCAACCAATCAAATGGCTTTCATTCTTGGGTATTTGCCATGTATTGCAAATGGCTTATCTGCCAAAAATGCAGCTCATTTTTAAAAAAAATGAATGTTTTTCCTTAAACTTCATAGACAAGGTAGATGAAAATATTTTTTCTTCGGTAGAAAATTCATGAAATACTATATAAATTTATAAGCAGATAATTCAAATTTTATTTAAAAAAGTAGTTTACAATTATCTAAGAAACCTTATTAAGAAAATACATCTTTAGTGCAGCATGTTAAGATTTACATTCGTCAAAAGAGAAATATGTATTGAAAATAATATTTAGTACCAAAACAAACTTTCTTGAAAGTTATACAATAATTTTGCATTTATGATACTATCATGTTTATCACAATAACTTTTCCTTTTCATAATTTAATTTTTTTGTTATCTTATTTTTAAATCCAACAATTTTACTATTTAAAATATTTAGTATAAGACATACATTATTTGAAAATTTTAACTGGTTTCATCAATTTGGTAGTGTTGCAACGAAAACATAACGTAGTGGATTTCCAAGTTGAATCAAATCAAGAAAACTAAATTCAATCATTCGATTTACGAAATTTATTCTTTTAGATTTTATTAAAAGAATTAAAACCTATCTTCAAAATTTTGTCTTAAAAACATTTTGCATTAAACTTTTTTTCTGTTTATTTTTGCAATTGAATAAATCTCGAGAAGTACTGTCATGAAGTGTGTAAACATTAAAAAAATCTATCCATGTGTAAAACGCTCCAATAATCCCAGCTTATAATCGAGTTATTACTCCAATTTATAAATTTAATATTTAGTTTATTCACAGCTTGCTCTAATGTGAAGATTATTCATAATACTGGAATTTACTATGAGAAAGAATACCGACATTAAGAACGAAAATATTTATATATATATATATATATATATATATATATATATATATATATAATATTATATATATTTATGTATATATATTATATATATATAATATATATATATTTATATTTATATATATATATATATATATATATATATATATATATATATATATATATATATATATATATATATATATATATATATATATATAAATTGCACATCAAAAAATAAATATGTTGAGAAATTTTACAACGCATACATTTAACTTTAAGTGTGAAGCAGAAACAAATTTAAATTTATTTTTGTGTTTCTTATTATTTTTAGTCAATATTATACCTTTTTTTTAAGTTTAAAGAATAATTTATGAATTTTTAGTTAATTTCCTTCTAAATAGAAATATCGAAAATTAAATTTTTCTAATCAATGATTAATTGATTTTTTGCGTAAATCATTTTATTCCCACTCTTTCTTAACAACTCAGTATTCACAAAAAATGCAGTCTAAGCATTTTATTTTCTCAAATGGTATACTATAATTTTTTTAGTAAAAAACTTAGTAAACTTTCTAAAAACTTTTTTTAGTAAAAATGTTTAGCACTTAGTTTTCTAAAACTAAGTGCTATGAATAAGTGCTAAGAATATGATGTATTTTTCAACAAACACTTAGTTTTCTAAAACTAAGTGCTTGTTGAAAAATACATCATATTCTTAAAAATTTATAAAAAAATAATATTAAAATATATTCTTATTAAAATAAAAGGTGTTTTTGATGATTTTGTGATATTTGATAACTGTTGTGAATTATAGGGACCAGTTGATCTGAATGGTCACAGCGCTCAGACCCCACGTGATCTATCTTTTCTACGAAAACCGTATGTAACGCATTCTGCCTCAGTGGTAATCTTGAACTTGACTTCAGCGTTACCAGGTGCTATGGTTTTTCACGGATATTGTGTAATGTTCAATTTGGCTTCGGCATAACTAGCTGTGCCGTTGTTTTCTAGGATTTTTCTCTCGAATATTAGGATTTTTCTATAGTATATTTCAGTCTAATATTTTAACTTGGTAATTCAATTTGGTTAAGATAATTAACTTTTATTTTTTTTTTGAAGTTTATCGAATGTTATCAATAAATCCAGGAAAAGATCAACTAGATAGAATTATTTGAATAACACTACTCAAGCACCAGCAGTAATACCAGTATATATTATCACTTTTACAGCCAAAACAATTTAGAGATTAATCATTTTATAAAAAAAAATAAGCAATTACCTTCAAGAACAGCAGTCAAAAAACTGCTTCTTAATTATCAATTATAAAAAAAAAACTTACTCGCTATACTTCAGAGGATTTTTACATTACTTGAAGTGTAAGCGTCTTTTACATACATGTATCTTAAAAACTGACACCACATGTTCTTTTTTTTAAAATAAATGCTGTAACATTTAAAAAATTGTGAATTTTTAACTAACTATCCAAATGATTAATTTTTTGTAGGATTACTTTTTCCCATGAAACCTTATCTCATCATTCAAGTTGAGAGTTAATATTATATTTATGCCAGTATGTCACTTCACCATTTTCACATATTTGTTTTCAAAAATGAAAAGAAAAGATATCTAAATAAAATATCCTAAATTTCTTTTTAAGACGTCATATGATTGATGGGGATCATAAAGGATTGTTTTGTTTGAAGAAGATATGCATTTTTTTTTGTTTCAAAGCTGTTCGGAAGTCTCATCCAGAATCTAATGCCAGATTACTGTGAGTTCTGAAATTGCTTTCAGTTTAATTTATACATACTTCTTATTTCATGACAGCTATACGAAGATTCTTTTCTCTTATTTCGACTTCAATTTCTTCTGATCAATCAGATTCAAAGGTTCAAGTTTCAATGGGAAAGCAGAGTATCTTTTTTCAAATCATCGGTTATTTTCTGTAGTAGTAGTAAATGTAGATAGATATCATATAGAAGAATTATAGTTTATATATATATATATATATATATATATATATATATATATATATAGAACTAAATATGTCCTACAAATCAGGAATTGAAATTTTGAATATTTGAACTTTTAACAAGAGATTTATTAAGGCTGTTTTTGCCATATGCACAAGGGCGTAAACTTAACGCGGAGCACATTTTCAAACTGAAAAAACAACTTAGTTTTTCTAAAAATTTGTGAAATTGTAACTCATGCATTCGTTTATAATGTTGTGTTTTTAGAATTTCAAAATATTTAATAAATAATTAGTTTTTCCATTTAACATGTAAAGGAATTGATCATTTAGCATTATGATATAGGAGAAAAATTGCGGAACACATTTTATAAAAGAAAATATGTATCAATTGGAATAAAAATGAGTAGTATAAAAAATGAGTGATTCTCTACAGGATAGTGAAATCAAAATATTTTATTAATGTTTGAGTACTTTTATATTTGATAAAATATTCCGGGGTCCTATTCTTTGACATTAGCCGAAAACAGCCTTAAAAGAAGAAAAATGCTTGTTTCAAAATATAAAACCAACATGTTTTCTAAGCTATCAATGGGATCTTCGCTAATAAAACTATTAATAACATTTTACGTTTTTGTATTATTGGGGCATCTATATCTTGGAGGCTATGCATCACTGATACGGCGATAGGTAGGCAGGTGACATGTTGGCAGGGGCCAACGAGTCGCCGATGCGCGCACACAGTGTTCTTACTGTTACAAATATGACTTCATGCTCAAGGTATTATAGTAAGACCATATAAAACTAATTATATGCAGACTCTCGCCTTTCACGACAAATATTCAAACCAGGTTCATTTCCTTCAAGTTGTTTTATTGCAGTGCTTCTAAAACTTTCAATACTCATGACCCGATATTCAATCACCATTTTCATCGCGCCCCCCTCCATATAATAACATTGTATTGAATTCAATAATACTATACTTTCACACTAAAGCTACAGTGTGTGCGTACGACTTTAACATTTAATGTGTCGCCGACGTGTATAAACGTCTCGCACAGCCAAAGCATTAATTTTCTGGACGTATATATACGTCTTTCCGAAGTATGATCTTTTCTGTGCACTGCTATCCATAAAATTATTCCTAAGGCTTTGGAACACAATAAAAGGACCTTGACAGTCTATGCAATGAATTTACTTATTTCAGAGGATTTTGCTGTCGCCCAGCCAGTATGGTGGCTATGACCCCCGGCTTGTAACCGAGTGGGTTCGAATCCCGAGTAAGACATGGTTGTATCTTCTTCGGGAAAGAAGTTTGTCTTTCGCCTGAAATGGATTCCCGTCTTGAAAGGAAAAGCAGCGCACCTCTTCTGTTATTTACCGGGATCATCGTTTGTAATAAAATCTGTATTCTTCTGTGGTTGTGTTATATGTGTCTGTTCATCTATCTCACGTCTTTCGTATGCATCCCAGTAATAACACACGACAACAACAACACGAGGATTTTGCTTATTTATTCCTTTTCTCCCCCTCCTCCACAAAACCATCAAAATATGCGAGTCTACGTGGAAAGCCCTGATATTGGGGACCAAACCGCGTAACTTTTAGCAATTAAGGAATTAATTATAAACCATACAAATCAACAAGATTAGATTAATACAAGCCCATGGGATCACTGATAACTAGTAAGCTTGTTCTTTACTTAGTATTGTTAAATTAATGATAAAATACGTTGTACAGTACAAATACTTTTATAAGTGTATCATATCAGTGTAAATGTGTATTTTATATTTTATTATGTCAGAAAGTATTTTGTTTGCTCACTTTCAGTAAATTAGTAATGTTTTGAATAATCTTTAATTTTCAGCTTTTCAATATGCTCGCGCCCCCTTGTAGAGTTGTCACGCCCCTAAAGGGGGGCGCGCCCCACAGTTTGAGAAAATCTGTATTATAGCACATGCTATTCTTCCTAGATGCTCCCAAATCAACCTAGATCATTATCCACCGATAGAGCACCTACGACTTGAGCTCAAATCCCCATTTAGATTATTGCCATTGTCTCAATACACAACACCAACACTTTTAAATTCTAAGTTGTCGAGCTAGATCTACAATTACTACGGATTGACACAAAATCGTATTCTCCTAATAGTCTCACTTCAGTGACTGGAAATATTATCACCGTGTTCGATACTATAGTCGACATTGTTAATAGTACCTTTTGAATCACAATTGTGAAAATTCAGATCGAGGGAGCAAAAGGGACATCGTAGTTTGGAGTGCCATTACCTACAATAGCCGTCAAGGCTTATCCATACTGGTTACACTATGACGACCGAACAATGTGAGAATAATACTATTTATCTGGTAGCTCTATCTTTCCTTTAGAGCTTATACACAATACTATTTTCCAATTTAATAATATATCTGAATCTTTAATAAGACAATTATCTCTTCACTTCTGATTAAACATTTTAAATGTCAACATATAAACGAGAAAAAAAAACAAAGATTTCATTCTAATACTTCAATCACTTCTGAGAGCATTAAGCTTATTTAAAAAATAACAAATAGTTTAATTGAGGAAAAGAAAAGCTACTTTTATTTGTATTTATTTTTTTATTTATATAATAAAAAATAGGTTCATTAATAGTTTGTATTAGGAATCAAAAACGCTAAATTGCTTTTAAGGTATCCGACTACGTTCGGAACCGTGATTTTAAAAAGTACATAGATGGATAATTTTCATGATATTTAGTATCACTTAGATTAGACTACATATATAAAAAATTGTTTTAAGGGCATTTTGACAAAAATAAATTATTTAAATACAATATTTTGGCAAAAAATTAACTTAGAATAACCTTTTTTCCAAATGTTCTCCTCATGTGAAAAATGGTTCTATTATAATAATATTTTACTTGTATATAGCTCAGACCTCTCTACAGAGGCTCAACTAGAATTTTTGAAAAATTCACATTATTTTCAGAGTTACAACCCATTGAAATAATTATCGGCGTTTTTTCCTAAAATTGCTGCCTTCTGTTGTCGTAAAATATGGATAAACCCACCTATAAGTCATACATTTCAAAAATTCTAGTTGAGCATCTGTACAGAGGTCAAAATATTATTCTAATAGAAGCATTTTTCACAAAAGGAGAACATTTTGAAAAAAAAAATATTCTTTAATTTTTTGCCAAAATATTGTTTTTAAATCATTTTTTGTCAAAATGTCCTTAAAACAATTGTATAAAGGAATTCTAATCTAGGTGACACTAAATATCATGAAAAGTATCCATTTATGCGCTTTTGTAAAATCACGGTTCTGCGAACGTAGTCGGATTCCTTAAGTGAGTTTCTTTGAGCATGTATTCCTTTGAAAAGTATTAATATAAATGATAAGTATTAGAACAACCGCTACTTTCTGTGCATGGCTTTCCATAAGAAAGAGATCAGGATAAGTTTCGATATCTACAGTGAGCTATTTTTCCTGCACATTTCCTTTCTTTTCAAAATACTCATTACGATAAAAATTGTCTTACAATTCCAAAGATCTATATTCATTTGTCCGTTCTGTCCCCTAACTATTCATTCCGTTTATCTGTTAATGTATATATTTATATTTTCTTTGCATATAGGAATTAATAATTTATCCGAACTATGAAAGATTCAATTCTTTTACCTAATCCTTTTTATAGCTTTGTTTTCGAAGCATAGCTAGGGGAACCCATATATAAGCAATTCAAATCCACCCCGTAAAGAACACTAACAAAAAAACCCCACGTTATTTAAGACCTAGAATTCACATACACTATGTACCAAAAAATCCCAACCTTACATTACTTGTTAAAACCCCAGTTCATCGACCCTTGGCGATGTTTATTCCTTCCAGAAAAATTGTTGTAACCCCCCCCCCTTTGTTTTTTGCTTCAAGTGTTTACACCTACTAGATGTATGAACCCCTTTGAACCGAGTGGCTGGCGCTATAACCAGCTCTGAACCAATCTGACGATTGGTAATTTATAGATTATTAAAGTTTTGTTGTTGTTAAGTTGAGTATTTATTTGATTGTAAGCTTATTGAAAGAATATTTACAAACTGAACCTGCAAACTACCGAAAATAGCCTTGTAACGCTACTGGTTAAAAATGCATCCAATGAAAGCTTATCTCAAAATCTAGCTAAAACTATCAGCTCACAACACACGACAAAGGCAATAAACGGTGAACGCGCAGGTGCCAAATAATCCATCCCATCTCAACTAGAGACTGTAAATAATGTTAACAAAAACGTTTCAAATGACACTCAGTAGAATAAGAGATTATACAGGGTGTTGCCAAATTCGATTGACAAATTCAGGGTTGTTCAGACAGCATGGGGACGGCAAATCAACATAGAATATGGAGTCTCAAAAAATATTTAGCCAGGGAAAATCGCGATTATAGCAGCCATTGGAAGAACGATGAGCGAGACGAGTGGAGTGGTTAGAGAAATGCCGGGATATGCATGTAGAGGCGGGCTGGTTAGTGATAGCACATCGTATTTGATTAATTATAATTTAATTGCTCTTAGCAATTTACATACTATTTACATACGGTTAAGTTCGTCACTAAATGTTTCACGTCTTTTATGTCCTTCGACTTCTTATAACAATCACGAAGGGTTATCGTCTTTACCTCTCGTCTTTTCAACATGGCGTCGTCTCTCGTTCAGCATCGTCGTGCGTCTAACAACTGGTAGGCTCACAAAACACTGAGAACGTTCGTGGGCATGCACATAAGAGTTAGTGGTGTGGATTGGAAATAGCGTCCGGCACCACATGCATATACTACCCGAATGTTCAATTGCGTAAAATATTTCGTTTTCCTACAGCACGTCCTCCCGGAGTTGCTGCAGGGAGTACAGACCACTGCGCACCAGAACGTGTGCTTCATGCACGATGGTGCATCAGCATATTTTTCAATTCCAGTGCGTATATCTAGGATATACGCACCCTGCTATATATCTAGGGAGGTGGATTGATCGCAGTGGACCTGTTGTTTCGCATCCACGCTCCCCGTATACCTCCATCCCTTTGATTTCTTCTTCTGGGGACACTTGAAATCGCTTGTGTATGAGACGCCGGTGTCTGTAATGGATGATCTCGTGTCACGGATCGTCATCCCTTCAGCTGACATCGCCAACACACTGGAATCGTTTGAAGACGTCCAACAATCCTTCGTCCGTTGGTGTCTGCTGTGCTATGCCCTAAGTGGCTAGAACTTCGAACAATTCATGTGATAATCACTTGGCGTTTCATTTCTGACGTCGAGCTGGGATTCATTGTTCGTATTATTAACATGCTTTAAGTCTATTAAATATATTTCGGACCTCTTATTGTCCCTTTTCATTCCAATTGGTATCAAACCCTTCATAGCTGTTTTTGAGAATTTCTCAGACTAAACGTAATTTTTAATCCTATGTTCTATGATGATTTGTGTTGTCCCCATGCTTCTTACTATCACCCTCTGAATTTGTTGGTCGAATTCGGCAACACCCTGTATATTATTGTAATAACAGCTAGAAGCAAACCTTTATATATATATATATATATATATATATATATATATATATATATATATATATATATATATATATATATATATCCTAGAACAGCAAAATATTTTTCCCCTGGAAAGAAATAAGGAGAAGGTGATGCAGTTCCTTTTTCTATGGCTCAAAAATATTAATGTCAGGATTAAAAGTCGGGAAAATTCTTTTTAGATCAGGTGTGTAAGATCTCAAATAGGCAATTCAAAGTTAGAACCCTTACAAAACTCACAATATTCACCTCCGAATTCTTCAAAATAATACATAATTGCAAAAATAGCCCATAGAGCTCCACATATCTTTTTTTAGATTATCTCATCAATTTAGTATTAGAGAAGAAATAAAAATAATCGTAATAGGAAACCAAAATTAAAATAATAATTTATTTTCAATTTCACTCGTTTAATATATTTGTCTAAAAAATTTTATATTTATACGCATCAATACTTACAATAACAGTTCGACAAATGGTCAAGTTTTTTTCAACTCCAAATGTCTCTGATTTAATACAAAAAAGAAAATAAACTGGGTCTTATATAAACATCATTAAGATAAATCCACATTTTTGTTTTGACAACGTAACTTTCTTTCGAAGTGCTCAGAATCTTTGAAAAAAAATATCATTTTGATTTTGTTTTAAGGGGAAAACAATTTCATTGTAGAAGTATTGATAAGGAAATAAAATTTTCAACGGAGAGTGTTTTTACTATTTGAAAACTTTTCCCCAAAAGTGAAAGATATTTTTACTTTATTTTTTTCATTTGATTCCATCAATTACTGTCAAAGCAAAGCAATATGTGTCCCTTTGAAAACATATTAACTTTTTCTTTGTAAGTTCTATTAAAAATAACGAGCTATAATTGTATCACTAAGACAACTTAATAAAATAGTACCTAAATTAAAATAATTTTAAATTCATAGCTTTCTTGTTTAAATATGATTAATTGCTTAAATATGCTTGTTTACGCTTTTTTAAAAATAAATGTGTATATTATTACGAGATAATTCACCCAATTACCTGAAAGTTTTATGTAGTACTATAGTTTTATCTAGTTAAAGTTAAGGAACAAAATTAGAAAGATTCGTAGAAATTTAGCAATATGTAATTTTTGGCAATTTAGGAACATCGGAACTATATCGGTGTTGTTCTGTTGAATTATCAAAACTTGTAACAGTAAATTTTCTTAATTATAATTTTATAAGTATGAAATTAAAGGATTAAATATTACATTTCCAAAATTATCAATTGAATTTCTAGTGAAAATTACATTAAACTACGAAAATGAAGAAATTTAGGTCAAAAGAATAAGCTTTCACTAATTATTAATAAACAAAAAGAAATAAAAATATAAGTAAATAAGGGAGTGGGGAACCTACTTTCAGCTAGACCATCCTTCAAAAAATCTTAAAAAAGAAAGCACTACGATATCGCATAACTATCGTCGTTTCTTCTCCCCTATAAGTTATCCCACAATTTTGTTGAAAAAGAAAATAATTTTCAAAATTTCTGTAAAGAAATTCTTTTTGAAACTTTTTAAGAGTGTTATGGCATATCACTATCGAATTTTACGTCATTAAAACAAGATTTACAACTATCATTTGAATGTAATAAAAATTTGCAGAAGGTTTGAGAACTTCTAAAATGTTTATTCTAAATTATTTATATCGTTGTTGTATATAATATGTAGAAAGGACCAGATATTCTATTCTTTAATGATCAAAAAGTTCGATATTTGTGACTTTTTATTAATATTTTTCAAATATTTTGTTTAAAGTCAGATATTTTATTTTGTGATGATTTTGTAAAGATAGGACGTTTCTAATTATTATTTTCTCTCTAGAATTTTTAACTTTAAATTCATGACATCTTATAGTTTTTATAAAACCTTAAATGAATCTTACTGAAAAACATAATGTCATGTCTGAATTTTTTATCTATTACTAATTTCAAGTAAATAAAAAATTTGAAACTGAGGGAATACTAGACAAGATTTTGATTAAAATTCACTCAAGATTCTTTTTTATTATTAAAATTTTACTTTACGGAGTTTTGTGTGTGAAACGAACCATATTTTAACCTTTTTTAATATTTCCTTATATGATTTTAAGACAGATACAATAAATTTATTTATGTCTTTGTTATGTTCTTAAAAATAATTCTAAAATAAAAAATATATCAGAAGCGAAGGAATCTATTTCAATCCCCACAGAACTACACATGTACTTAATATTTACAAAGAATTATTTTTACTAACATTTAAAAAGTAATTAATTCCATCATTCCAGTACGGAAGCTGTACCAAAACAAACATCGTTGTCATCTGTAGTGGCTCAGGGTTATAAAGCATTCGTAATTATCAACTTAACTTTAAAACATTTGTTTTTAATTATTTAACGCTATAAATATTTTTTAAAAATATTTCCATTCGTTTGATTTTATATATCTTTATTGTTTTTATTCTTTACATTCAAGTAATATTTGTTTGTACTACCGAACGATATTTTTTTATTCAGATTGTGGGACACATATTAAGATAGTTTTGGGAAAAGATTGCATTTCTAATATATTGAATTCGAAATCTGTTGACATTGAAAAATTTAAAAAACAAGATTTTGTAATATATTTTGCATATTAAAATATATTATTTAGTGTCACTTCTTCATATTACTAACATATCTTTAACTGAACTTCAAGTATGTCTTTTTTAGAAGCTAGCTTCAATTTCTTTAGCAAAATAGTTCTGTTTAGAAAATTTCCAAAATTAATTCATCCAAGATATCTAGCGACTTAAATTTGGAGAGTGAAACAAGAAAAAATCTCTGCTAAGTTTCTTAAATCAGAAAATTAGTATTTTAAAGTTTTGCAAGTTTAATTACTGTTTCATCTAGAGTATCAAAGTTAAACGAAAATTTTATAAATTATGAATTAATTTGTGAGTTAATTTAATTTCTAGAAGTTGAATAATTGATTAAACTGCAAAAATAAACGAACATAAATGTGTGTGCGTTTACTAATATTATGTTTCGTTCACTTTTTTGATAATGTTTTCCCCAAGTTTTTCCAAGCAAAATAATAATAATTGATTTGAAAGCAAACAAGGTATATTCTGAGAATTATTGAGTTTATTTTATGTTTCTCTCAGTTTTAGTTTCTGTTAAGTAAAAGAGAGATTCGAGTGCCTTAACTAATAACACGCCATTGGATTCGTAAACACATCAGTTGAACCCTCGATGACTGGAGAAAAAGATTGGTGTTTCGTCTGGTGAATCATGATTTCAATGGGAGAGAGAGAGAGCTGAGAGATGATAAGTTTTGAGTGTGATGCAGATCTATGATACCTGTACCCAAGTTGTCAATAAGATACTTTGCAAACTGGAAGTGACTTCATAATGATGTAGGCTTACTTTACATGAAATGGACTGGATTCTCTAATACAATTAAAACAATCATCTCAACTGGAAAGTTTACTTGCAGCTAACTAAAGACCTTTTGCACTAACATGTACCAAAACGTAATTGAAATTTCCCAGGATGATTATTCATCATGCCATCGAGCTAATTTCTTGGTTTAAAGAATATTCTGAAAAATTTCAGTGAATGTTTGGGCCTCTTAAATTACAAGACATGAGTCTTCCTTCGAAAATACATATTTGAAAGATCTAATTGTGCAGAAATTCAGGCATAGGCAACACATTCACAATTGTAGATGGCCATATAGTCTACATATATTTCGATGACTTGTTGAGTCTAAATCATTAATTTTCTGGAACTCGTTGGACGAAAAGAAGGTCCCACACAGTTCAGAGGTATGAAGCATTCCAAGACTTTTGACTTTTATAGAACTACGACTTTTGGACGATGGAAGTCAGTGAAGAGATCTCTCGTTCGTTCAACTGAACTGCCACATTTTTTGTTCTCCATCACGAAAAAAAGCAATTAAAATCCTCCAAACTTGCACTTTGCATTGGATACCAGCTCACGCAGACATCTTCGACAAACATCAAATTGATAACCTCAAGGAAGTCCAAAATTCCCTCAATTTTCCAATACCCTTACCCTTACCGATGCTGATACAATAGCCAGACGTAAATCCAGGCCAGACGACTTCCTATCTAGGTTAAGAAGCACTTCATTAATTGTTACCGTGTAATTTCAACCACCATAATCAGACTACGTACAAGTCACTTCAAAGGGCTCCCCTATGGCCAAAGAAGTTATAATACTTCTCCGCATTATGTGCAGATATTCACTTTTCTCCTAATCATATTTTTAATCTCTCTTCTATATTGGCTAGACTCCACAAGGTAGACTAAACCCCACGGACTATCAACTGGTTTATTCACCGAAGATTTTCGACATTGCAAGGGCAATTTTGGAAGAATTCGGCGCCATTTGACTTCTCTTCACTACTTGGACAAGACAACAACAAAAAATCAATTTGTCTCGTTGAAATCCTCACAATAGTATACTGAAAAAGTATAATTTCTTCTAAATCTCATATGGAAACTTTTTGAAACTAGAAACATAATCTTACACAGACTTTTTTCCTCTTAAAAAATCACTTAATATATTCACTTTACTTAGAAATTCTAAACCTGAATATTATTTAAAATCTAAGTTTGCATTTATTTAAGCCCTTTGATTTTTTTTCCCAAACGAATTCTTCATCGCGCAAAAAAAATGTGATTAATATTACTCATAAAATATAATAATGAAACTCTTCAGTACTTAAACGCAGATAACGTTCACAAAGCAAGCTTACGAAAGTATTGTCGAAAAAACTGCCTCTCAAAATGAATTTTTTGAACGGTAATGCAACTCAGTCTTAAACAATGAATAGATGCAGCGTTTTTCTTCAATATACGAAGGCTATCGATCCCCTGGATTCATTTTTTCCTGTTTGTATTTATATCTTCTCATTTCCGTTCACAATCACTGAGAGGAGGTATGGATATTGGGACTGTTGTTTACTCTCACTTTCTATTAATAATTCCTCGAGACAAAAATAATAATCGTGGGCGCATATTTCCGAAAGAATAAAAATATCCATAGAAGAGTTATTGTTGCGCTCCTGGCTAAAATGATTTAACACAATCCTTGATAGTGTGTTTCCTGAGTAGATTCTATTATTAAGGATAAATTATATATATGCATTGCATCTTTGGGTAAACGGCCAATAGAGAGCCATTTGTGGATGCAATAAGGCAGATATTAGAAACAAATGGTAAAAGGCCTTTAGTTTTTTTTTTTTGCTCAATAAGGGCAAAGCCTTTTGAAAGGTATGTTAAGAATTCTGAAGAAAAAAGTAACGAGAAAATATCAATAAGAACTTACTCAAATGTTTCTTGAAAACTTTTAAGGCAATAAGTAATAAGTGCTAGTAAAAGATGCAACTACAATTATAATGTAAAAAATTATCAGTTGAAACATAGTTTTCAACACATATACATATATATTTATAATAACATACTATGTATGTAAGTACTACATAAATATTACCTGTAATAATTACAGGTAACAATTATACATGTATAAAAACAGTACATAATATTATTTTCTGCAAAGAAAAAGTAATGGGGTATAACAAAAACAATTATAAAGGTCTCAATTCATGTGACGTCATAGTCACATGATAGTGAAAATCACGTGATTCTAGCCAATCAATTCAAAAACTCATGCGACGTCATAGTTACAGGATAATAACTATCCAATGTATCCAGCTAATCAGTTCACACACTCTCGTTTTGACCTTTGCGAACACTTTCTCTTAAAAAGTACGTATGCATACAAAATACATTTTATTCAAAAGTATAAACATAAAATGTGATTTTTTTTTATTTAAAAAAAACTTTTTGTTGAATTTTTTTTTCTAACATTTAAGTATCTTTACCCAAATATGAAATTTGAAATTTTATCTGAGTTTTACAAAAATAGAACAGCAAGTACAATTAGTTTAATGTTTGGTTTGAATTCAATGCAAAACACGTGCTTGTTTTTATCATGTGACTTCACGAATTGAGCCCACTAAGAGATAATATGACATACAATTATTCAACGCATAATAGCAGAACATACACATACACAGAGATGCACATAATGGCATTATATATAATTAAATATAACGCAGAACATCGAAATAAATATCATCATAATATAGTGTGTTTGTATATGGAGAGAAATTGAGAGAGATGGCTCACACACACACACACACAAACTTAATTTTTGGATGAAAAATGCTGCACACATGAATATTTTCATACATTTTCAGAAATTCTATGTTAATTTTAAAATACTTTAAAGTTGTTTACTGTATTACTTAAATTTTTTTTCAACATTTTTCTGTTATTGCATGTTTAATTTAACGTAGGACCTTTTCATATCTTATAAATTTGAATTATTGAAAATTATTAGTAGTTCCTGCTGAAAACTTCTTAATAGCAAAAATAAAGAAAGTATTTTTAAAATCTAAAATCAAATAATAAAAGCACAAAAACATATCTCCAAAAAAGTTTTCCTTTAAATATAAAGCTAAAAATAATCAATACTATGGACTTTTTTTAAAAGTATATATTTTAAAGTATAAAGCTAAGAAAAAAATAGAATATTACCTCACTCGTGAGCTTGAAAGTAAAAATAAAATATACCATTAATATTGACTATACCAAAGCTGGTGAACCAATGGCACGCGACACAATTACTTGGGCACGTCTACGATCAAAACGGTTAGCATTTTAGTTCAAAATAACAAAGTTCACTATGAAGTATTACGAATAAACGCTAGTGGTTAATCCCGTTTTTACAGACATATGCCAACATTTCAAAGAATTGAATGTAAAGCCTTAAGACACAAATTAAAAATATTATCTTCAAGAGGGATCTTAATGCTTTTGACGCTAAATTGCATATTTTCAGAAACGATATTATTACAAGAAACTACTAGTACTTCCCGAACTTGAAAAAATCAGACGAAAAAGAAATTATTCAAGAACTTGTTTACATAATTATTATGTATCCTGATGTGATTTCATTTGATAAACTGAACTTGTCCCAATTCGATTGGAAGAATTGAAGAATTTGAAATGCAACTGTGCTTGATTTCCAGTCTAGTTCAATATGGATTCAAAAATTTATTAAAATAAGAAAATGTTGGAATTAATTGAAACAGAAAATTAACAAGCAATATAAGTAAAATTTTAGTAACGAAAGTTTGAAAACATAGAATTCGATTCCAGATACATTTAACTGTTTGAAGAAGCTGGCTTGTGCTTTTGTAACCATATTTTCATCTACCTATGCCCGAGAATCATTATTTTCAGAGATAAATAACATTTAAGACTCACTTAGATAAGACTCAAGAGCATATGACTCTAGTTCAGCAAGTGTGTTCTGCTAAACATAACATTTTACAATCCTAATGTAAGTTATTTGTCATCTGATCGGCAACAGCAGAAGTCGCACGAACGTTACTTTAATCTTAATTACACGTATATCCAAAACATTTACTGCTATACAGTGCAAAATGTATTTTTTAATAGCAAATAAATAATTTTGAGTGGTTAGTATTTTATTATTTTCCCAAAAATCACAAGTCAAAATTATTTGACGGCACGTCTATACCCCTTTAAGCACTTTTTTTAGAAAAAATGTCACGCTGATACAAATAGGTTTGCCACCCCTGGACTATACCTTTCGATTAAACACGAGTTTACGATTAAAAATTACGCCCACACAAATAAATAATAAATTAAAATACGACTTCTTTATCTATGAGGTTTTTTCAAAGTTTAACGAGTGAAAAACTAGAAATAATATCTAAAAGCATTCACTTTTTTACTTTATTTATTTATTTTTTGTTTCAAAAGATGTTTTTTTTTTTAAATTTTAGAAGCACACTTGTTTAAAATGTGCAGCTTAAAACATTAAAAAAAAGGCAAATGTATACTTAATTAATGTAATTACATAAAAAATAATACTTCATTAGTAAGCATACTGAAACTCTTTTTCATTATATCCATTTAATAAAAAAAAGCTTTCATATTACTAAACATATTTCCATTGAACTAAATAAGAACTTTTTGTAATACAAACTTTGTGAATAGCTTCTTTCAAGTGTAATTATCATGTATGTTTAAATAGTAAGCTAAAAGCAGCCAGATATACTCTTTTCAACAGATTTTTCCTTAATTGAAAAAAAGAGCGATGAATTGCCTTTTTTTTCTTCAACATTCATAGACTTGCATTTTTAATATTTTTCATCTTTGATTAGGTATTTTATTTTTTATTGACTTCTTTTGTGTAAATTGTATAAGATTAGAAATATCCTATGAAATAAGTAGAAATATAGTTAACAGATAATAAAGAAAGTATCATTGAATTTATTAACATTGTATCAATGAGTCTATACCATATATTTTAAATATATACGTACGGTTTTCACAAAATAAAGTAACAAGAGGCTTCATAAAATAAAGTAACGGGTGTCCAAATTACCCGTATGAATAGCAACTTCTCTGAAGAAAACGAAGACAATGACAGCATTCAACTGGCGCCGGTAGATAGAGCTGGTTCTCCTTTAACATATGACTAAATCTCAGTTAGAAGATGGCTGCGTTGATGGAAGCATGGTCTGCGACTGAAATAAGAGATGTGATAAGATTTTTGAGCTTAACGAAAAGTTTCCCTGCTGAAATTCATCGACAATTGGTAGAAGTGTACACGGTACAAGTATTATATCATGAAGACAGGTGTGCTTTGTGTGCACAAAATTTGACGAAGGCAGACCAGATGCGCGAGGTGAAGAATGAGCGTTTTCGTTGGAAAGTATTGAAACACTCTCTTTGCAATCTTAACCTTATATGAAGTAATTTCGAGCTCCAGACCTTTAAAGAAACAGTTTGGATATCAGAATTATGGAACCGATACTGAGGTTTAGCAAGCCGTCTTAACGGGCTTCTACATCCTCGACTCCGACTTTTACGATGATGGTTTCGATTGCTTAAAGCAGCATACTCAACCTGCGGCCAACCGAGCCATTTTCATGGTCCATTGCTGTGGGAAATTTACTTATTTCAGAACATAGTATTAAAAATTTGGGGGAAATTCTTAGTCAAGAAATCAAATATATCAATTTTCCTTTTTGCTGTCGGTATCGTATGGGTACCAATTAATATTATTTTTCTGTTTGGAACGTTTATACGGTTAGTGTTAACAGACAAGAGTAGATAAGTGACAATTTTATATGAATGGAACTTGTTGGCGCCAGTTGGCGAGAATTCTTTGTATAGATTGCTCCGAGCCAACTGTTGTAACCTTTTTGTAAACAGTTCGAAAAGTGTAGCGATCCCATATGGTTGGGATCCGTTTCGCTACTTAAAAATTGTCAAATTTACAGTCAACTTAATTATTTTACTCAACAGAACTAATTAACTATCTTTCATATCTTGTAAATGAAAAATATTCGGAAAAAAAATCTTTTTAAGGCGTTTGGGAGGTTGACTATTTTTCAGTGACAAACAAACATGGATCAGCAATTGTTTGATTTGTCACGAAAAAGTTCTGTATTTAAAAAATACCAATAAACATAAATCATTCAATGACACTTTTCCTCGGAGATCTCTTTCAAGAGGTGATAAATAGGTTTTCTTTAATAATCTTTACACCAGCAGCAAAGTGTTTTGTCACTGGTAATATCACAGCGGCAACAAAGACATATCCTAGAAGTTTGTTATATTATTGGTAAACATATGAAACTGTTTACTGATGCAGAAATTGGGAAGGAGTGTTTCTTAAATTCTTCTTATTTAGTGTTAGTGATAAAAATAAAAAAATAATTATAAAATGGGCAAAACACGGGAGTTATAATATTTTGATCAATTTTCAACATTTAAAATGTTATTTTGGTCTTAAAGCATTTCTCCCCCCCCTCCCCCATTTATCCTCATGTTGCGGCCCGCGTGTAATGACTGACATATGTATGCGGCCCGCGTGTAATGACTGACATATGTATGCGGCCCAGCAGATAAAAAGGTTGAGTACCCCTGGCTTACTCTGAATGGGCTTGTTGCCTTACTTTTTTGAAATACCTACTCATATTAATAAATATTAGTATATCCGAATACATACGAAACATTATTATTATTATTTGATGCTTTTTCCTACTGCATTTTTCATGAGATACTGCAGTTTCATAATAAAAAAACATTATCTAATATTTAAGTATGTGTGTGTATGTTAAATCTGTTAGGGCTCACGTAGGAATGGTGGGAAATTCAGTAAGTAGAGTGCCAATTTAAGTTTCATTCTCATCACTTAACGCGGCTCAAAATTACGAAATTACGATTTACTATCGTGATGTTTCAGAGAGCAATGTTAAGATACAGTGAATTAATCAATCAATCATTACTCAGATCTGAGATATATCAGTTACAAAATAATGTTTTAAACTTTAAAGCCTTTTTTTTAAAAAACATTTTATTTTTTAATGTATTTTTAAGCATTATATTGGAAATTAAATAGATAAATAATTAATTATTTAGCAATTCATCTCATTTTGTATTTATTAAGAATACAAAACTTATTAAATACCCACCATTGAAACTTAAAGTAAAAGGTAAAATAAGCTGCAGTTCAACATAATACAACAAAATTAAGTCACACTCCATTGTAATAAAATATATGCTTACTATATAAAAAAAATTTATTACTTTAAAACAAAAAATGATAATTTAATAAAAATAACTGATGTATCGAACACCTGATATAAAAAGTATCTCACGCTTTGAAATGCTATTAAAATTCTTTCTTTAGCAATCAGAATTATTTACACTGGACACTTATTTTATCATTGAATATTCATGGCACAAGGCATTTTTAAAAAACAGATTTTCCTAACGCAGTTTTATTTGAGAAGCTATAAAAAAATTCTCTAGGTGCAAAATACCGTCATTTACATAAAATGGTGCTTTCAGCACAAAATGAAAAATATTTCTTGTGTGAAACATAGGATTTGGAACCAAACTGTGCCGTGTTTGAAAAGTCCCGCCGGGGCTTCATAAATCATCGCCAGCAACTGAGATGCAAATGCATGGCTTCAAATAATATTTCATGAAAAACGTTAGATATCTCTTGAAAAATTTTAAATTCAAATACATTCTCTAGAAGCACAATTCTAGTAGTTTTTGACATATGATATTTTATTTCTCTGATTCGATGTTTGTAGTTCGAAATCCATTTGGAACAACTTTCCATTCGCATATTATAGTTACTTCTATTTTCTTTTCGTTTGCCCCAATCATAGTTTATTTTGGTGCGGATAAATGCAGCTTTTTCGGAAGAGCTGAATATATATTCAGATTTGTCATATTTGACCTTTTCGGTACGCATGAGCAAAATCGAATTACTCGAGTTCCCTAATATTTGGTTTAAGCGGCGAAAAGTATATACAAGTGAGAAAAATGAGAAATTGAAATCGTTGTTGTTGTTTATTCTTTTTCTATTTACATAAATAGACTAGAAGTTGCAATTTTTTGAAAGAAAAAGCTTTACATTTTTCCTTCTAAATCGCATGGGCTTTTATGATTGGCACGTAAAATAAACAGATAGAATATTTGCAGAATTATGTTTTATCAGTGTTTCACATACAGTCGACTATTGATAATTCGAAGTTGTAGGGACCAATGAAAAACTTCGTATTATCAAGAGGGTAGAAAAAATATTCCAAAATACACTTTTTTTCTAACACATTTACATTTGAAACTATGTAATAAAACGACAATGGCACTTATGTATAAAACTACTTTTAAGTATTTTTAAAAAGTACCTATTATACAGTATAAATATCATACAGAAGTTAAAAGTCCTGTATTTTTTTTATTAAAATAATGCATTTATGTGTATTAAAAGCGATTACTAAGGAATCCGACTACGTTCGAAACCTTGATTTTAAAAAGGCGCATAAATGGATATTTTCATGATATTTAGTGTCACTTAGATAAGAAAACATGTGTAAAATTGTTTTAAGGACATTTTGACAAAAAACAATTATTTAAATACAATATTTTGGCAAAAAGGTTACTTAGAAAAACCTTTTTTCAAAATGTTATCCTTTTATAAAAAATGCTTCTAAAATAATAATATTTAGCTTATATAAAGTAAAGACTTCTCCAGAGAATCTGAACTTTTTTTTGAAAAATTCACATTATTTTCAGAGTTACAACCAATTGAAAGAATTATCGGCGTTTTTTTTTAAATTTCTCCCCTCCGTTGTCCTAAAACATGGATAAACCCACTTCTAAGTTATATATTTCAAAAATTCTAGTTGAGCCTCTGTACAGAGGTGTGAGCTATATAAAGGCAAATTATTATTAAAATAGAAGCATTTTTCACAAAAAGGAGAATATTTTGAAAATGAGTCATTCTATGTTCCTTTTTTTGTCAAAATATTGCACTTAAGTAATTTTTTGTGTTGTATTAATATTCTTAAAACAATGTTATATACATTTTCTAATCTAAGTGACACTAAATATCATAAATATTATCCAGTTAAACGCTTTTTGCAAAATCATGGTTCCCCACGTTATCGGATACCTTAAGGAACAGGGGCGTAGTTACCGCCGTATCAACCGATCAATGATGCGGGGCGCCCAAGCTACAGGGACACCAACATGCCTAACTGCAATACCACTAAAAGGGCTTTCTTTTCTAAAAAAGTCTTCTCAGGAGTTTTGATACCGTGCCCACTCAGAACTAGCTGCGCCAATGTTGAGGATCCGGGAAACACAAAGAGGCGGCAAACAGATGATCATAAAAGGAGCTACGTTAGACAGGAGGCACGCAGAGACAATACAACGCAAAACATGTAAACTCCAACATGTTTGCTACTGGACTCAGCTTGATAGTGAGTGTTCGAATCGTTGAGAGTTTTATAAGGTAACTTAAAAATATCGTGTGTTGTAGTCTGGCAAAACCACGATTTTACTTCAAAATATTGAGTGTACCAAAACGTATCGTTTTACTTCGAAATATCAAGAGTTTTTTTCTAGAGGCTGAGCATATACATCGAATTAGCGAGAGGTTCGTATTATCGATGGTTTGAATTAGCGAAAATCGACTGTACCTTATGAATGCATAGTCTTAGAAAATTAACTTATTATACGTAATTTATGTATACTAATGCTATTAATTTCACATAAGAGAGAGCGTGTATTTTGATATGTAATAGATTAGGTAAAAAAAGGAAATAAGCTGTAATATATATACTTTTATGCTTTGTAACAAAAAATTGCAATTGAGTAAATATTGTTTGAAATTTGAGGAAGAGCTTTATTAATGGACAAATACAAATAGATAACTACACGAAGAGAAATAGACGTATATACACAAAGAAATATTATAACAAATTATTTACAATAATGCAAAACACACTCGTTAAAAAGATGCTTTAGAGCAGCGATACGCAGCCTGCGGCTCGCGGGCCGCATGCGGCCCACCAAGCCTTTTTAAGTGGCCCGGTCATGGCCTATCGCTCTGAGAAATTTACTTATTTAACAACATTGTATTAAAAACTTGATGGGAAATTCTTTGTCAAGAAATCCAATACATCCATTTTGCTCTTTGATGTCGTGTGACGGGCTTATGCGTCTTTTCTTTAACATGTCCTTTTTGTTCTTTGGGGCCAGAATTAATGGTAACTCTTTTCTAACCAAATCCAAGAAATGAAATGTGAAAGAAAGATGCAAATTAGGAAGCTTTTAAATATCAGAAGTTAGAGTAAGCGCAATGGCAATTAGAGGAATGTAAACATAATCCAGGGCTCAAGCGTGAAGAAGTTGGAAAACGTTAGGTGGCGAAGAATAGTAATTATACGTGATAGAGATCTATTGATCAAGATGCATACCATTGCACTCGAGTTATTGCAAGGCCTCATCTAGGATAGTTGTGATCGTCACTTAAACTACGGAAAGGTAGGATTGACTATTTAATATTAGGATCTGTGATTGTATTGGAATCGTGTTAAGACGAGTCAGTTATTGATAGTGGTCCGAGTTAGGTTGATTCTGTATTATATAAATTGTGTGTTTTGCCACCGTAGATTCTCTCACATATATTATTATAATTTAATTTGTGAAAGGATTAAGTTTAATATCTTAATAAAGCTATATTAAGATAATGTATGCGTCTAGTTCTTCCGTTAATCCTACACCTCTAGCTCACGCTGATAATCAAAGAGATGTCCACCCGAGGGGGAATATCACAGTCGGTATCGTACGGGTACGAATTGATATTATTTTTAGATTTGGAATGGTTATGGTTAGGGATAACCGACAACAGTAGAGTAGCGACAATTTTATGGGTGGAACTAATTTTTAACTATCTTTCATATCTTGCAAGTAAAAAATATTATATGAAAATATATCGTTTCAAGACTATCGGGAGGTTGACTATTTTGTAGTGAAAAACAAACATGAATCAGTAATGGTTTGATCTGACATGAAAGTGCTGTATTTAAGAAATACCAATAAACGGGAAACATTCAATGACACTTTTCCTCCATTATTTATTTCAAGTGGTGATAAATAGGCTTTCTTGAATAATCTTTGCAGCAACAACAAAGTGTTTTCTCAGTGGTAAAATCACAGCGGTAACAATTAGTAATCATATGAAACCGTTTTTACTTAGATGCAGAAATTGTGAAGGATTGCTTCTTAAATGCTTCTAATTTATTGTTAGTGACAAAAATAAAAAATTTAAAAAAATCATTATTAAAAAAAAGCGGAACAGGAGAGAAAATATTTTGATCGATTTTACACATTTTAAATTTTCAATGTTATCTTGACCATAAAGCCTTTCTTCCACATATCCTCATGTTGCAGCCCGCGTGAAATAACTGACACATGTATGCGGCCCAGCAGAAAAAAAAGTTGAGTATACCTACTCTTTAGAGCGTTCCACAAACGGTTCTCTAAACAGTTCCACTAGCAGAACTCAGGCAGATGAATTATCTTAGTATATATATATATATATATATATATATATATATATATATATATATATATATATTATAACTGCTCTCTCTCTCTCTTCTGAACTGAAGGTCATTTATATAGCCTCCTGGAAATTTCAAGAAATTATGATCCTAGAATCTTCTCTATGATACCTTCGTTATCAATGATACTCCACCAAATTTGTCGCCAAGTAACACTGGTCACATCTTTTATGGTTGTCATAATCCAATTTCCAAGTTCACGCTGGAAAGCAAACTTTGCCTGCAAAACTCGATTTTCCCAAAAGGAGAATATTAGTGCAAGGAAAACAATATACATTGCGTGTTTTAATACAAAGAAATGAAATCTTAAGCTAAAAAAATAAATTTTCATGCTTGCGTCATTTATTTCACATATAAAGGCGAAATTTTAGGAAGATTAATACATTTAATGGATTATGAAATGCCTTATAATTGGAAGAATTATTTTGATCAAAGCTTTGAAATTTCAGATAGGAATGAGATGGGGGGATGATAACAGTGCTAATGAGACATTATTTAATTAGTAATCGAAGAATGAAACAGTAATGGTTATCGGAATGAAAAGAAACTCTAGACATACTTTTAAAAAATTTATAAAAAGTACTTCAATGAAAGCTTTAAATCAATGTTTGATAAAAATGCAATTTTTATTTAGTCAGTGAATATTTTAAGAAACATTTCTTTCAAAATATGCTAAAATTTAAGTATTTAACACAGGTGAAAAAGAAGTAGTAGTGTAAAAAAAACAGAATAAGAAGGGCTGTGGTCAAAATTAAATAATATTATAAATTATAACTCCACCATCAATAATGAAAATTATTGTTATTTAATATAAACTTTCAAATATATTTCACAGAGCAAAATAATTATGTCTGCGAAATTCTTAAAATTTTTCAAGTCAGTCTATCAAAAAAATAGTATAGAATTTTTTCTCAGTAATTAAAGATTCCTGATAAATATTATGGTTCATTTCCTGCTAAAATTTTAGAAAACTACAGCCGAACCTCCATATAACGAACCTTTATATTGCGATTTTTTCTATATAGCGAACTTTTTCAAGGAACCAAGAACATTTCACGAATTTCCTCATAAAATAACCTCTCAATAGCGAAATGCATTTTCTATGTAACGAACTTTCTCCTTAGTAATTCAATTTTTTTCTCCCTATTTTTAAAGTATTTTTAGACATTTTAAGTTATTATCTCTTTCAACACATTTTATGTTGTTCAAAAATCGTGAACACGTTTTATTAGAGGCCTAACTCGCCAAGAGCAATAAAATGCTTGGCGTTTAAATTGTAATTTGTATGTTTAGAATTTCTAGTTATAAAATAATGTATGCTTAAAATTATTTTTATGCTTTAAATTAGAGAGAGAAAATGTTCTTAAAATTCATTAATTTTAATATAAAGTTATTTTCTTAATGTTAAAAATGCAGTGTATTCTTCGACATTCTTTTTGTTGTTTTCCTTGCAGTTTTTTTTTTTTTTTTTTTTGGATGGGTAAGATATATTAAAATAAGTATATATTATGTACAAAAAGATGTGAATAAAAAATTATTTTTTCTAATGTATTGTGTTGTGTTTAGGAATTTAAAATTTGTTTTATATGGGTTTATAAAGAGTATATTGAAAGATGAATCCCTGTATAAAGAATTTTCCTTATAACGAGATTTTTTTTCGGGATTTAGCTGCTTTGTTAAACAGAAATGAGTGAGTGAATAATAAAGTCAGCTACACGAGGGCTTTTGGCGACGGACCACGTAATCTTGAACCATGGTCAAGTGACGTAGACGACACCTGAGCTATCATCCCCTCTCCTAACTATTACACCACACCAACGGGAGGACGCGTTTGAGCTCTCGACAGATTTAACGTGCATCGCGCCCCTACACGGTGGGTCTTTAGTGGTACTAGGCTCGAACTCATGACAAGGCCAGCCACGATCCGATACCTTTACCCCTCGGCTACCACAGCTAAAAAGAAGTGCGACTGTATATTAACATAAATAGGATTTCAATAGCAATAATTCTAAAACATGACTTTTAAATATAAATCTAGCTCCATTTAGATTTAATATAAATATATATCTTATCTGTTATTAAAATCTATTGAATAATATCTAATCATTATAATATTAAAACCAACTTTATTTAATTTATCTACTTTCATTTTGCTTCACATTTCCAGCAATTAAATCACGTAATAAATTTTGCCTGTCTTTTTTAATGTGAACGTGATTTTTCCTACATTTAAACCATTTTACTAATCGAAACTGCTACATCTCTATTATTATTTATTTATTTCTCCAGACCATATTTTTAAGAGAATTTAAAGCTATATTTATAATATAATTGGCTTGAAGAAAACTTTCTTGAGAAAACAAGATGTAAATTTCTTAAGTAAAATAGAACTTCTGATTTTGAAGTCTATCGAGTTTAAACAAATTGCATTAATAAGATATAGTTAAATAATGTTTAACTTTGCTAGTAAAATGTTTAACTTTTATAGTTAAAAGTACATTGTTTAACTTTGATATAAATTTAATAAACTATATGTGCCGCTAGGCTAGTAAAAAACAGCGTTTTCCAGACGAAAGTTACAAGAGTAGTTAGAATTTCAGAAGTTTTTATGTTTTTATAAAACTTTGATACTTTAAAATAAAACATCAAAATAAATTTAGTGATTTAAAATGCCTTAACTCTGTTTTATTCATTTTCTACAGGTTTAGATAAAAAAAATATATCTAATAGTTAACTATCCAGAATTTGTTTTGCTAACAAATATTAGGATTCAATTTTTAATTTTTGTTATCAATATTAAGATGGATACTTTTTTAACTAGTAATTAAAGGCTTTTAAAATTACCTTTCTGGAAGGTTATGATGTTTTTGCACTTTCTTCCTTTTGAAGAAGAAAAATTTATTTTGATTTTCAAAACGTAGGAAATAGAAGGCGTTTTAAAAATTAAAGAAAAGAAAAGAGAAGAAACTGTAAAAATATATTCAAATATGCAGCTCAAAATGTATCCTAAACGTTTTCATAAAATGAAAAAGTCATGAAAAAAACTATAAAGCTATTCACTAGAAAGAGATAACTAATAAACGAGCGAACCCTATTCAATTTGTAAATCATTATAAGGTTCCATTTCTTTATAATCTATTTTTACTGAATAAAATGCCTTACTTTTTATACATTGTTATCGCTTTCTGTAGAAAAACAAAAGAATTTAATAACAAGATTAAAAAGAAAAAGATTTCCTTTTATTCTCAAAATAATGATGCCTTCTTAGAGATAAAATTATTAGGAAAATGGTTTCCTAGCAACAACTCGAGAAAACCTGCTGTATTAAAATTTTAAGTGCGCTCGTTTTTGGTCATATATTGAAATAACAAAATGAATTAAAGGTATGCATTAAGGAAATCATTTCATTTTACAACAATATAATTATGCAAATATTTATTTCGTCAACAAAACTGGATTTTTGACTTTTAAATAAGGAGAAAGTTTAGAGTTGTGTTCGAATGTATGTACAGTAGTGTGTAAGAACTGTGTTTACTAAATATTACAAATCTTTGTAGAATGAGTTCCCACACTAATATCTAAATAATTGGAAGATTATGTTTCTACCAGCAGCTTTGTATATAATAATCATTACTGATATAAGTCTACATCAAATGAGTCTGGAAATGTTAACTTATATTGCTAATTCGGACAGGTGAGATACTGAGCTTTCAATTCGTATTCGTATTACTTTAATGTAGCTTAGAACTATTAGCTCACGCATATGACCCTAAATAGAGTAGTTTGATATACAGGCTGATCCTAATTAAAGTTTCACATTCAAAAAATGCTGTATATATATATATATATATATAAAAAGAAAAAATTCTTTTCAGAATAATTTTCAATTTCAACTGAATATGCTTAAATAGGGGAGAATGGTATGGCATAAGAAATAATTCATTGGCATTTTTATTGATGTTTTTTATGCGGTTTTTGTCCTAAGGACAGTTAAAAACTGATTTTTGACTAATAGTGCAACAACTGTTGTCGGACTAAAAAGTCATTTCTTCCGTTAAAAAGCTGAAGCATCTGTGGACATTGAACAGTACGGTTCGTTTAATGTGAAACGCATACCAAAGCCATCGTAATTCGATTCAAAATGCCACTTGTAGCCAAATCCACTTTCGTTATGCCAGTCACAACGCTATTGATACCCTATGGTACTTTTTTTTCTTATGTTTTCTTTGTTCCATTCCCCTATTTTCAAGTATAACTCAAACTCAGTGCCGCAACAGCTCTTGAGAGCCTAGGTCTACTGCGCCTATCTCAGTGTATGTGGCCATTGGGCGCTGAGGTGCATGAGCAGATTTTCCAATCAGGTGGTCAGTCTGAAGTAAGACCTCCAGCATTAAGTCCTCAAGCAAGCTTGATTCTTATTTATCCACCCATTGAAGGAGGGATGAAAGTCTGAGTCGACCTTGCCCTGCCCGAGGATAGAACCCCAAACCTGTGGTGGGGAAGCGCGTTACGCTAACACTCGGCCTTCTTTTTTCAAGTATACTCATTTCAAATTTTTACAGCATTCTGAAAGTGGAACCACCTGATATTTACTATCGCGAGTGGAAAATTCAAAGTATTTAAAATTATCAATTTAAATATTAGTTTAAAACTACAAACGAAGCCCAGTGGCTGAGTGGTATCGTACCAAGTTTCCACGCCACTGATCTAAGGTTCAAGCCACATGCTGGGCAAGGTCAACTCAACCTTTCATCCCTTCAGAGAGTTGATAAATGAATATCAAGTTTGATTGGGAACTAAACACCGGGGTTCCACGTCCGACTGACATCCTAATTGGAACATCTGTTCATGCACCCCAGCGCCCAAAGTCTCGAAAACTGGGATTGGCATAGTAGACCTTGGCTCTCATGAGCATTTGTGCCACTGAGTTTAGTTTTAATTTAAAATGTGCGAATAGAAGCCTCAGATCAATGCAAACGTTTTTAGATCAATATACCGCAAAAATTTAATTAAAATACTTCAAATCTAATGATAATAATTCCTCAATTTTTTTTAAGAGTATGAAGTTTAAAAATGGCTGAGAATTTGTTTCTTCTTAGTAATGAAATACCGTATTTACTCGAATCTAAGCCGCACTATTTTTCCCGTGTTAATGCTACTGAAAAACGGGTGTTGATTAAAATCGAAGGCAAAACATTTGTTGGATGGGGGAAATTGAGTATCCGCCCCTTTCAACAGGAAAAATGTAATCATCCTCTCTTGGCAATTGCATCAATGACTTATCCCGTTCTTCAGTTTATTTCCAGTATTCAGTGCATCGCAAACATCGTTGTCTGCTCGTATTGAGGAAATATTTCTGCATGCGTTTTCTTTTAATCACCTAAACATCAAATATATCAGTAATAGCATCAAGACGAGTTCTCTATGACGCAAGTATGAAAAAGGATACAATATTTTATACAGGAAAAAAAATGAAAACAGAGCAGCGGATAGTGAATATTTGACACGGATGAAACAAATATACGTCGATGGCGTTAATAAAACTATATAATTTTTGCTTGTAAATATATGTTCTCTCAACAGTCATTAATAATTTTTTCACATTTTTCTATAATACATTCTTTCAAAAAAATGTGCTTAACAAATGCATTGGATGGCACGGATTGGTTGATTGTTTGATTGAATATTAACATCGCACTGTTTAGCTACACGAGGGCTTTTGGCGACGGACCTCGTAATTTTTAACCATGGTCAAGTGACGTGGACGACACCTGAGCTGGTACCCCCTCTCCTAACTATCACACCACACCAACGGGATGACGTTTCAGCTCTCGACAGATTTAACGTGCATCGCTGCCCTACACGGCGGGTCTTTAGTGGTAGTGGGCTCGAACTCGTGACAAGGCAAGCCACGATCCGATACCTATACCACTCGGCTACCGCGGCCAGAGGATGGCAAAGAACACGACACCATGTGGGAAAATATGGTCGCCTGCACCAATTCCTGAAGTCATCTGTGACAATGGGAGTAATGAATCATTTTCAAAACATAATACTGATGGTTAGAGTAATTATAGGTTCATGTGTGTATTTGAAAATTTTTATTGTGGTAAAATAAATTAATTATTAACTTATTATTTCTCATTAATTTTTTTAAGGTTTCTGAAGTATCGTATAGTAATGAACCTTTTATGCAATTTTTTTAAAAAAATTTCTCAAAATGGTGTAGAGAATTGAGGGTGCGGTTTATAATCGATGGCGTCTTAGATTCGAGTATATACGGTAACTAAAATCTCTACAATAATTAAAAATATTTTTATATTTACTTCAGACAATTTATGAAAAGTTATTGTTTTTAAGATGCTGAATATCCAGTGTTGATACAAAATGTGACAATCATAAAGAACCAACCAATTTAAAGGCCTGAAAAATATATAAATGCTATCACTCTCTCATATTTCCCTTTTTCATTAACCAAAATGTTTAAGCTATATTTTAAACGTGACTGCTTAAGCCTCCGCAGAAAATTCTTACTGCTTACACAGCCCTACATGCTACATGTGGAGTCGTAAAAAATAGCTCCCCGTCCAAAAAACCGCCATTTACATAAAACACTCCCATTTGCACGGAGTCAAAATATTCTGCCTTCGAAACATCGAGTGTCGAATCAAAATGTGACGTGTTCCAGAAATCCCACTGGGTCCCATAAAATATCACGTGCATCTGAAATTCAAATACATGGCTTCAAATGACGTTTTCATGGAGATTTTCGGATATGCAGTTTGTCTCTGGAATAATTTTAAATTCAAATATATCCACCGGAAAAACTGAGCGGACGCTTTCGAGTAGTCAATTGATGATATTTTATTTCTTCTATAGAGTATTTGAAGTCGGATATCAATTCGGGTAAAATTTTTATATCACACATTATCACTATTTTTATTTTCTTTTTGTGCCTTTTGGGAGAGGGGGCAATGGTTACTCGAATGTCGATAAAAATAGTTTGTTGGAAGAGCTCATGTGTGAGAGGGTAAATAATATGCAAATAGCTATTCTTAGGCTTGACTTTTATAGAATGTTTCAATAAAATTAAATTATTCGAGATGTTATTAGTCGTGATTAAAATTTTCAGGAACGAATTGACGAAACAGCGAAATTAAAACTTATTTTTGGGTGTTGCTCCATTTTCAGATGTTATATAGGAGCTAATATTTCTGGTGATTATTTATATTTTGAAAAATGGAGCTCTATTAATTGGAATAAGAGGAATTGAAATATAAAAACTAATAAAAAGAACTTTTTAAAAAAGAAATATGGACTAAAACAGTGAATTTTACCAATTTATTTTTAAAAAAAGACTACACGCCTTTCTACTTTTTTAAAATCCAGTTTAAATTTTTATTTTAGCTAAACTTGAAGTATTTTAGCCCTGAAAGATATGGTGCTGATATGTATTAGTTACTTTAAATATTTTTCTGTCAAAAGGGTGCATTTTAACCCTGTATCTACGGCATTATGATTTACTGCAGTTTTTTTCATATGCAATATATTTTTTTGAATCACTGCATTGAAAATTAAGGGATATACATAAAGAAAATACTCAACTTTGGGAAATTTAATCCATTAGAGCTAATTAATTAGTTAAAGATATTCAACTGTAAAACTAATTATATACTCATTTCACTTAAAATAAATAGTCGAATATTTTTCTAAGGTCTTCATTAACATACTACAAAAAAAATAAGAATCTTACCTTTTGAGATTAACTTTTTTTTCGGAACAAAAATGACAATTTTCGCAATCCGCTGAAAACACCGTCAGCTGAGAGAAAAAGCAATTTCTTCTATAAAATTATTCACCTTTCCCGTTAAAATACTCATCATAGAACCCGTGCTGTCATATATCTTGGAAAGGGGATACAAAAGAATATCCCTGGTAAGTATTGTCAAAATGTTCGTAAAAATGGTTATTCTATGTAATTTAAAAGTGAGTAATACTTATAAGTACCGTCGGTAGATATAGGGTTAATATGAAAGGAACATTTTTTAAGAAAAATAAAACTACTTTTCGTACAGCTTTGAAGCGTGCATATAATAATACCATGCAAACACTATGCACAAAATCGTCAATAAAAAACTTTTGATGGAATGTATGAATGTTATGTATTGATGGTGGTATATGAATGTTATGTACTTATACGGGCGAATAAATATTATGCACATTAATTTTCATTTTTTTTAAAAAAATTTTCACGTGTTACTTCGCACATAATTTGTCTTAAAAAATAAATCAAACTTTTGAAACAATGTACCCATTAAAATCATAACAATATAATTAATAGCGTTTTCACTTTCTCCTTAACATCAAAATGACTAAGTTAAAGAAACATCAAAAACGACACAAGCTTTCTACATGCATTTATTTTATATCTTTTTTTTATTGAAAACATTTATAAATCCCCGTGCACCACAAAGTATCACAAGGGGTTTACAGAAATAAGGGTGTTATGTACTTATTTCTGTAAACCTCGTGTGATGCTTTGGAGTGCACGGGGATTCATAAATGTGTTCAATATGTATATAATAAATATATGTATGTGGCATGCAGCCAAAACCAAGCAGTCTTCGCGCGCAGGCGCAATGAATTGAAACTGGAACTAAAACTTCTGAAATAGTGGAAGAAAAACTAAAACTTTTGGACATTAGATTAGAGAGAAAGGAGAACGCGAGAGGTGCGCGAGCAGGCGTTACCTTCTGAATATCATCGTCAAACTTATCTGTAAACTCATCTACCTTTTTAATTAATTTTTGTTTAATGTTAAAATAAAATAGAAGATAGACCAACGTCTTGGACCCCTTGTTGTCTCCCACAAATTATGGGGGCTCGGCCGCGATATATAAAATTTCGATTTTGAACCAAAGTCTGGACAATGAACAACAGCGTCCGTGAAGGAGACGCTCCGCCATTTTTCGGAAACTTCGTTCAACCTGTGTAGAGGTTGAATTTTTCAACTTCATTCCGCCTGTGTAGAGGTCGGAACAAATAACAAATATTCCACCTGTGTAGAGGTTGGAACCCATCGACGAAAATTCCGCCTGTGTAGAGGTTGGAAAACCCATCGACGAAAATTCCGCCTGTGTAGAGGTTGGAAAACCCATCGACGAAAATCCCGCCTGTGTACAGGTTGGAACTAATTCAGTGTGAATAATCCGCCTGTGTAGAGGCCGGAACTACAATTTCAACTATATAACCTGCGAAGAGGTGAAATCAGTGGAATCAACGTTTTCATTGGATACATCGTACGTGCGAGCAACAAGGGAGCCAGAAAAAAAAAAAGGTAGGATCTTTCCATTTTTAAAATGTATAAAAACGCTCTTAAAGAGGATTTCATAAGAGTTGTTGAGAAGCTAAACGGTACTGTGGAGAATACTGACACTATAGTTAAACTAAAGACTAAAATTGAGAACAGTAGTACATTTGAAAGTGATCCAGATTTCGTTAAAACTTTAATTCAAAACTGTATAGATGACAGAGTATCGCAAAACGAAAGAGAGGTAACTTCAGAACAAAAAATTGAGCTCGCGAAACTTCAGTTAGCAAAATTAGAAAAAGAAATCGAACTTCAATTAGCTAAAAATAAAGCATTAAGTTTAAATCCTGCAGCTAAAGTCGAAGAAAAACAGTTCGAAACTAACATAGAAAATATGATAAAAGTATAAAAACTTTATCTCTTCCTGTTCCCACCAGATCTGAAAATTTTAATCTGTTCTTCCAATCATTAGAACGCGCATTTTTAACCAAGAAAATAAATGACGAATATAAATCTGAAATTTTAATAAATCTTCTGGGCGAAAGAGCTCATAACGTCTTACTGTATATTAAAAGAAGAGGAATTAAATGACTATGAAAAACTAAAATCTATAGTACTCAGAGAATTCCAATTAACCCCTCGCGAGTGTTTAAACTCATTTAAAAATGCTGTAAAATCATCAGGCGAGACATACGTCAATTTGCTGCAAGATTGACGGCAAACTTCCAATATTATTGTTCGTTAAGAAAAGTTAATTCCTTTGAATCTCTATGTGATCTTATAATTTCTGATAAATTATTTGAAACTTTAAATAAGGAAACTGCAACTCATATTGGCATTCGAGAAGCAGAAGATTGGTTTAGGCCTATTGATTTAGCTAAAGAGTGTGATATTTATATTTCATCTAGAAGCGGATCACATAAAGAAATTCCTATTACTTATGGATATACCCAAGACCCCTTTAAAAATAGATCACAAAACTTTAAACCAAAGAGTAAAGAGAACTATCCCCAATATCTTGAAAGAGAAAATAAAAATTGCTTTATATGCGGTGATTCATCTCATTGCGCAAGAGACTGTGAGAAGCGTTTTAAACCTAAAGAATCTAATGATCACATCCATAATAAAACAAACGTGAATACTTTGAAAATCGAGAGCGAAAAACAAAATAGCGATGAATGCGCAAATCTTCAATACGCAAACATTTTTGTGGAAAATCAGCCCGTAACAGCATTGATTGATTCAGGTTGCCAGATCCCAGTTTTAAATTCCTCACTAATTAGAGTGCAAACACCTTCCGAAGAGATCATAACATTAAGTTCATGTTTTGGCGAACAGCGTATGGTAGAAGTTAAACCCATAAATATTTCTCTTAATCAACAGTCTCCTAGCCTAAGTGTGCGAACGGCGATATCACCGACCTTGACCGAAGAATTTATTATACATCCCAGTGTATATTCTGAAATAGAGAAACTAGGCCACGCAAAGAGCGATGTTTTATTGAGTGAAAGTGGATCCTCTTTGAGTGCAGATTTAGGTGCTCATGCTTATGCTTATTCTGGTGTTTCTTTTCCAAATGTTTCTGTTTCAAATGTGATAGAAAACTCTAGTTATGATTTGCCATATGTTAAAGACTTTAATACTAGAAATGATTTGAGTTCTCTAATTAAGGATTATAAATGTAATAACATTAAGAGTACTAAGTTAAAAATGTGTATTAAATTGAAAAATGATATTCCTGTGTGTCAGAGAGCCAGACGTTTATCTTGTTCTGAGAAATTACAGGTAAACAATCAAATTGATGATTGGTTACGACAAGGTATTATAAAAGAGAGTGTTTTTGATTATTGTTCTGATATAGTATTGTGTAAGAAAGCCAATGGTGCCATGAAAACGAGTTCCGTGGAATTCATCTCCCGCTCACCTACCCCTTCACCTATGGAACGTAATTATCGACGATTTGTGTTGCTCCGAAGGATCTTTGAGCCTTGGCAGTGGAAACGAAGGAAAAAGAGAAATCGTTTTGAACAGACGTCCAGAACTCTACAGAGGAAAATATCGATACGTTCAACCAAAGATCAACTTGTTGAAAAAGATGTTCTTATGCCGGTGAAACACAATGTTTTCCTGTGGAACCTTCCGGATGTCGAAGAGATGCCTTCACATGATGGAGAAACTGTCTAGTTCAGAAAAATTTTGATATGTTTAATCTCTATATATTTGTCGTATAGTCCTTGTCTGTTCCGTTTTTTTTTTTTTTTTTGTATGTTTCAGATTCTCCTCTGGTCTCCATGGAAATACCGCTGCGGACAGCGTACGGTCAGAATGGCCGTTGTGGCATGCAGCCAAAACCAAGCAGTCTTCGCGCGCAGGCGCAATGAATTGAAACTGGAACTAAAACTTCTGAAATAGTGGAAGAAAAACTAAAACTTTTGGACATTAGATTAGAGAGAAAGGAGAACGCGAGAGGTGCGCGAGCAGGCGTTACCTTCTGAATATCCTCGTCAAACTTATCTGTAAACTCATCTACCTTTTTAATTAATTTTTGTTTAATGTTAAAATAAAATAGAAGATAGACCAACGTCTTGGACCCCTTGTTGTCTCCCACATGTATATAATCTATATGTATATAATCAATATGTATATAATCAATATGTATATAATCTATGTAATAAATGCAAGTAAAAGGCCTGTGACTATACAACCAGGCATTTTTAAAGTCCCTTAAATTTTCCCATTTTAACGCTATGGTAAAAGAGAAAACATTGTGTATTGTTATCTCTCTATATATAGGAAAGGTTTTTTTGTGATACTATTTTAAATTTATTACGTACTATCGCAACAATGCCAATGTTCACGATAACTCGCCAAATTGGCAACTCTGATTTCGCAAGTTTCATAAGCGTTGCATTGGCAACCATAGGCTCCATTTCAAAAATGTCATGAATATGCTTGGATAGTACATTATTGCGAGCTCAAGCAGAAAAATATCGCAACGATTGCCTTGACTGGAATCGTTGCCTGAGAAGAAAGGTGTTGTTTCACACAAAGACTTATTAACAATGAATGGAACTAAATACCCAACTTTTCAGGAAGCTGTAAGAGCTGTTGGTTTGTTAAAATTTGAGCAATGAGTATGAACAGAGTTGTGTAATTTGTACAATGAGGGTTGTTTCGTGGACAAGGGGTCAACCCCCCCCAGTTTCCTTAAAATAATGTTTGTTAAATGATGCTCTAACTATGCTTAATGCACTTACGAATATTTTTCGATTAGAGGACGGCAATCATAATTTTGAGACGAGTAACTAATGCAGCAACTATTAATTTATATTACGAGAAAAAAATGAGGCAATAAACATCATTATAGGTAACATTGAATTGAAAAAAATTCAGTTCACAGTTACAGAAAGTTTAGTGAGAGTAAAACTCCTCAGTATTTTTTTTTTCTAAATGTAATATTTTTTTTGTTATGCATTAATATTTTTTTCTGACAGAAAAACTTCATTTTTTTTTCTTGTAGATGCATTTAAAATTAGAAATTTCTCTTTCTATGTCTTACTACATTTCGCATCAGCATTTATATAGCATTAAAATAACTATATATAAGCTAGGCACTCACATATAAGTTTAATAAAAGTGCTATTTTCTTTTACATTCCTGTATTAATCTATATTCTTACATGTCTAAAAAAGTAATATTTCCAGTCCAGCCGAAAAACAGATTGCAACAGGGTTAGAGGTGGACCAAACCTTTATTAATTATTTTTTTTCTCTTGTAGCTGCATTTCCTGAATAAAACGTTGATCTTTTTAATACAGCTAGCATTCTGTTTTCATTACATGTACACGACGTCTATTAGAATTTGTCCACTTTGGATAATTTCTTGATGTTTCGGCTTTTATGTTATGTATAATATATTATTTACTGTTTGAATTAATGTATTTTTATATCACTTATTATATTGTGTAACTTTTACTTCCATAGTTTTCGGCAAAAAATATAACACTGAAGTTATTCAAGGTTAGTCAAACATAGAAAAAGGTCATTAGTGATAATGACTTGAAAAATTATACTTCGAATTAAAATATATAGAAAGGACAATGCAGAATGCATATGCAGTGAAAATCGTTTAAGGTATGCGACTACGTTCGGAACCGTGATTTTAAAAACGCGCATAAATGGATAATTTTCATGATATTTAGTGTCACTTAGATTAGAATATATGTATAAAATTGTTTTAAGGATATTTTTAAAAAAAATTATTTAAATATACAACATTTTGGCAAAGAATGAATTTAGAATAACCTTTTTTTCAAAATGTTCACCTTTTAAAAGAAATGCTTCTAAAATAATAATATTTTGCTTATATAAAGTAAAGACTTCTCCAGAGAGTCTGAACTATTTTTTTAAAAAAATTTCACATTATTTTCAGAGTTACAACCAATTGAAATAATTATCGGTGTTTTTTTCTTAAAATTTCTCCCCTCTGTTGTCGTAAAACATGGATAAACCCACTTCTAATTTATATATTTCAAAAATTCTAGTTGAGCCACTGTACAGAGGTGTGAGCTATATACAGGCAAAATATTGTTATAATAGAAGCATTTTTCATAAAAGGAGAATATTTTGAGTTGGTCATTCTATGTTCATTTTTTGTCAAAATATTGTACTTAAATAATTTTCTATTGTAATAATATTCTTAAAACAATTTTATATACATTTTCTAATCTAAGTGACGCTAAATATCATAAATATTATCCATTTATACTCTTTTGCAAAATCACGGTTCCGAACGTAGTCGGATACCTTAACACGAAGCTGAGGGGAGTGAAATAGTTGTTCGTGTTAAAAGAATTTCGTGTTAAAGGATATTAAAAAAAACATATATTCAACAAAATTAAGTTTATAACAGTACATTTTACGTACATACATGCGTAGATATGCATGCATTTTTAAAAATCAAAAATAAAATAACATTCATAAGAACTTAATAAAATTTAATACAACGTTTTCAAGTTCTTCGTTTTTGATAAACAGCTTAAAGAAGATCCATCTTTACTTTAAGCGAAATAGAAGTTTGCTTTCCACCTGAGTTTTTTGCCATTGTGCTCGTAAGAAAATTCAGCGAAAATAGAAAAAAAATTAGCCAACCAAACTCACTGATTTTTATTTTTATTACAGTCCGATGTACTCGTCACCTAATTCCAATCCGCAAAGTTTTTGTGTTGCTTTGTAGGGATGAAGGGTCACAGGCTACTCCGAAGGTATTTCAAAGTCAAGTTAGCTTCCTTTTTATGAATCATGTGAAACCACCTTCTTCATTTCACACCCCTCTAAAATCTCGCCTGCGTGGCCGGTGTTTTCTGTATATTGTTGATTCCCGGAAGGGAAATGTTTTCATACGATTTTCGTTTCGTGTTAAATGAAAAAATTACAAGGAAATAAATAGCAGTTTGTGGGGACCGTTGTATTATTTCGTGTTAACCGATACTTCGTTTTAAGTGTTTTCCTGTTAAACATATTTCACTGTCATTGTATATATCTTATACTTTCGGTAATATTGTGACATGTGACAAAGTCACTTTTCTCCTGTATATATGTAAAATCTATTTCTTTTTCTACTAAAATTAAATTTTTTAAGTTTTTGAAAATATATATTGAATGATGTCAAGGCTCATGTGTTTGGGGATGTAAAACGTTGTAAAAAAAAATCAAAGTTGAAATATTTCTAATTTATGCGCAAGTGAGGGCGCTGTGGTAACTGCATATATATCGCGAAGAACACGTGGATAGTGGACAAAAAACTAGCGATCGGACAAACTGTAAAGGACAAGTAGCCTTGACAGTGCGTGGTGAGAAAAGGCTCAGGCGTATTGTACAGAGCCAGTGAATTCAGCCATTAGCTCAAATTACCACCCAGTTCAATGATGGTTCCAGTCGTACAGTCAGTAATGAGACTGTACAGAGCTAGCTTCACCGTATGGATTTCGGGAGCCGTCACTCTACGAGAGTACCATTGCTCAATACTCGCCATTGGGCTGCACGTCTTATCTGGGCAAGAGAAGAAAGAGACTGGAGTACAGAGGACTGGAAACGAGTAGCATTGAGTGATGAGTCCCAATTCCGACTACTTAACGCCGATGGGAGGCTGAGAATATAACGTCAGGCTTATGAAGCCATGGATCCTTCATGCTAGGTTGGGACTGTAAAAGGACATGGTGGCTCACTCATGATCTGGGATGGTTTTTTGTGGCACTATTTGGCATCTTTGGTGCATGTACCAGCCTCCCTCGATGCAATCCGGAACGTAGAGTTGCTGGCTGATCACCTACACGCATGCTGCTTTATTACCGGCACGCTAATGGAGTTTTCCAGGAAGACAATAGTATCTCTTACTAGTCCTGGTTGACTATTCGCTGGATGGATGAGTATTCCTCGGACTTTTCTGTTATAAATTGGCCACCTAGAAGCTTAGACTTAAATCCTAATGAGCATTTTTGGAATGTTTTGGAACAAGGTGTGAAAGGCCATCACACAGCACCAACGAACTGAATTTTGGACAGCTTTAGTCAATATTTGGAAGTCAATCCTGTGGAACGATTCCAGAAACTTGTTGAATCTATGGCTTGCCGTGTGGCATCCGTTATAAAGGCCAGAGGAGATCCAACTCGTTACTAGGTAGGTATCCCTAATTTAGTGGCACTTCAGTGTATTAAAGCATGTTATACAATATTAAATTTATGTGAATCTGAAAAAAATTGGGACAAATTTAGTTTATTGCAATTGTTAGGAGAGTAACGCTGTGCGTTTATCTTTGTTTTTCACTGCTATTACCGTAAAATCTGGCATATAACTCACACCTATATGTATATGCTCCATTTTTTTAAATTTACGTTTATTCGCAGTTATAACACGCACCCCCTTTTTTTTAAGAAAAAAAGCTGAAATGTACTTATACAAAGCACTTAAGTTTTGAAGCCATTTATTCGAAGTATTATCCCGGGCTTTTGAAAAATAGTACATTCTTTTTAAATATACAGCATTTCGATATTTATAGAAGTATAATTTTTCTACTCTCATTTCTTCTTTCATCTTTAAGGTATCCGACTACGTTCGGAACCATGATTTTGCAAAAGCGTATAAATGGAAAATATTTATGATATTTAGTGTCACTTAGATTAGAAAACGTATATAAAATTGTTTTAAGAATAGTATTACAATAAAAAAATTATTTAAGTACAATATTTTGACAAAAAATGAACATAGAATGACAAATTTTCAAAATATTCTCCTTTTCTGAAAAATGCTTCTATTATAATAATATTTTGCTTGTATATAGCTCAGACCTCTGTACAGAGGCTCAACTAGAATTTTTGAAATATATAAGTTAGAAATGGGTTTATTCATATTTTACGACAACAGAGGGGAGCAATTTGAAGAGAAAAATGAGAATTATTTCAATTGGTGGTAACTCTGAAAATAATGTAAATTTTTCAAAAATCATACTTGAGCCACTGTGCAGAGGTTTGAGCAATATACAGGCAAAACATTATTTTAATAGAAGCATTTTTCACAAAAGGAGAACATTTTCAAAAAAAGGTTATTCTAAGTTAATTTTTTGCCGAAATATTGGATTTAAATAATGTTTTTGTCAAAATGTCCTTAAAACAATTTTATACATGTATTCTAATATATATATATATATATATATATAATGAATCTATATATATATATCATGAAAATTACACATTCATGCGCTTTTTTAAAACGACGGTTCCGAACGTAGTCGGATACCTTAAAGCTCTCAATTTTACACCGGCGTATAACAAGCACCAGTAAATTTCGATCGTATTTTTTGTGTGCAAAGTGCGCACTATACGCCGGATCTTACGGTAATTTAAACTGTAAATTATCCTTATTTGTAAAAGTTCGTTGCTCTCATTTGACTCTACTTTCTGCGATAAATTCAATGTTCAGGGACTTAACTCGGATGAAAAGGGAATACAGCGTTTCTGTGCTTTAAGGTATCAACATACAAAATACGTGTTAAATACATGTTGATGCAGTTTATTTATATCTTAAAATTAATTCAAGTAACAGAAGTTTACAAATTACATTAATTTCATCATAAAATATGTTCATGTATATAACGTCCATCAGACATTAACATCTATCTCATCTAATAATAGAGAACATTGAGTAAGACAAAGAAAAAGGAACATTCTCTTAAGTTAGGAGAAGGGAACAATTAGAGTTATACATCAATGTCTCTAACACTGTAAATCCTTCTTTGTCCCAGACAGTTCTCCAGGGGCGTATCAAACTATCATCGTGACATTTTCCTGAGCGAGATAAACGATCAAAGGGTAGAAACATCTTCACCCTCAAAATCGCTCATTTCAGTCTCTGGAAAGCTTAAACCTCCTTTTACCTTTTAATATCGGCAAAGATTGACGTTTCGAAAGATGCTTCGGCATTTTTACATGTCAAAAATCTGCACGGATTACATATCAAATACAAAGTTTTCTACTCTTTCTAAATGCTAGTAAGAGTACACCCAACTCTTTTTTTTTACACGGTAGATAGGTTCCTAAGAACACCGCGCAAAAAAATCACTTAAAAAATACATGAAACAAATGGTAAACTTTGGGATACGCACACAATTTTAAAAAATCGTATAAGATGAAAGATCTCTAAATATTTTTCCAAAAAACCGTTGTTGTTGTTGTTTTCTGATGCCACCTGTCTGACGTAGTCAGATCGAGGCCCACGAAATTCATCGTGGCATGGGCAAGAGGTACACCTGTCGTTGGCCTTGAGCACCATACAGGTGACAGTACGATTTAGCTAGGCGAAATTCCCCGAAGGGACGATAGATGGCGACACGACCTCTATCTCCACCTCCACAATTTCTGCATGTAAACTGAAGGGGAGGGAAATATTCTCCAGTCTCTGAGCTCGTGATTAAGCCCACAAGACTACGGACCCACTGATTTAACGAGCACGTACTCCGTGTGTACTCGGAGGGTGTTTGGTGGCATCGGTACCGTACAAAAGAGTAATAATAAAAAGTCCATGTTAGATATTTATTCCATTCATTTTTATTACAAAAATAAATTAATATTAGGGTACAATGAAAATTCAGTCTCTCTCTCTCTCTCTCTCTCTCTCTCTCTCTCTCTCTCTCTCTATATATATATATATATATATATATATATATATATATATATATATATATATATATATATAAGTACATATACCACATATCAATTCAAATTCAAATTAGGAATAAAACTGCTACTGCTACTTGGTAACAGGCGTGCGCGGTTAGTAGAAACGGGATCAAAAATGAAATCATCAATAGATGCGTCAGATATGTCTAGTACAACTGTCGGTTTTAATTCAAATAAAAAATTTTGTTCGCGTTGTTAACGGCCTCAGTGTTTGTTTTTTCACAATTCCTACTATTGGTTCACTCTCTCTATATAAATATTTATCTTGTTCAAATTTTCGATCGTTAACAAAATACATTTACAATTCGGCTGAAATTTTATATACACGATTATTTTGGATGACGATACTGTAATTTAATCATAATTAATTAAAATTAATTGACTGAAGCTAATTATTTGAAGAATTACAGATACAGTCATGTTGGCTTCATTTCTAGCTACCTGGTTCAAAGCTTTAAAAGGTTTTTTTTTTTCACGTTTTAAAGCATTCAGTTGAACAGAAATTTTGTATACACAATTGATTTGAATGACAGTACGATACTTTAATGATAATTAAAAGAAAATATTTGCCACTTAATGTTTTGATTCTGCCACATGTATACATTTATATTAATTGTAAAATTTTTTGATAAAAAGTAACCAAAATAAAATTTTTCTGTGTTATTTCTTAGTAGGAATTGACTTAAATTTTTTTATAGTACTGTTTTTTTTATACAAAGTCTTTTATTAGAGGGGGGGTTTTTTTTGTTGTTGTTTGTTTCTCAAGTTGATTAGGTAATATATACTTGATATCCTGCAACACAAAACTGCTTGGGATTAAGTTAAAATTTTAATGTACGCTCTTTGTTAGGATTATAGGTAAGAAAATGCTGTTCTATGAAAGCTTTGTGGTTTTATATGTTCAAAATTATAAATTTGGAAAGCATTATATTGTTTTTTTCCTGTATCTGTGAAATTTTTTCATATTGAACGCATACCCCTATAAATATATATATTACATACTCAAAAATTAAGTATGAACTATTCATTAATAATCGATATCACTCCTTTATATTATACGCAATTTATTCATATACAGAAAGAAAAAACAGAAGGAAAATCCTTACTCATTATTTTTGGTGAATTTTCACCTAAAGATACTTTAACTTGAAGTTAATTATATCATTTTTCTGCAGTATCAAGTGCTTAATGATGCTTAGAGTTAAAACTTTATGTGTATATACTCGTATAGAGAGAGAGAATAAAGTGTCCCTGTCGTTCTATTTTCCGGCATTAGGTATATAAAAATATATGAAAACCTCCAAGCGACTTACTTTTTTCAAAACTGCATTTTAAAAAAAACTTTCAAAGTGGTTTTAAATAGCTGCCACATTGCTCCAAGTTATTCAAACTTTTTTATGCCTTAAATTAAAAATCAAAACGATAAAAAAAAAATCGAGATTATGAAAATTTTAATGAGAGTATTGATAGATGTTTAAATTCCTTTAATGGGTTCACTCGATTGTCAATAATGCTAATATATAAATATACTTTTCCGTGTAAATATTGTTATATATTTTTTGGAGAAACTTTTATGCTCTCATTCCTCAATATATATATATATATATATATATATATATATATGTATGTATATATATATCACTAGGTTATAGTCTAAGTTAATAAATTTCTTGTAGGAAATATTAAAAATCTATTTAATTGCGTAATTAACACCATTGAAGCTGCCGATTAAAATTAATCTAAATTTCCCCTCCGAATTCTAGAAAATAATTATATAATATAATGAATCCTGTTGCTCAGAAATCGTAGTTCTCTTCATCTACAACTCATAATTATGAATGCATTGAATGTATTGTATACACTATACAATACTCAGAAAACGCCCTCCACTGGAATCCTATATAAGCTGCTTAGAATTCAGTTTACTATATGTGATTAATAATCAAAATGAAGTTAGTATAGCATGCACTTTAGCATTAAACAGTTACATGTATGATATTACTTGCAAAATTTATAATTAACCCCTTCCAGGTTCATTTTATTTCTAGATTAGGTATAAAAAGCTGTCAATTTTTTGTATTCTTATTTTCAAATATATATATATCTTTCTAAACATATAATAGCACCATTTTCATGAAAAATTTCCTGAAAGGATGTAAAAAAACCTATTTAAATAATTGAGTAATTTATCGGTAAAGTTGGCTTTCTGTATGGCTGAAACCATTAGACTTTGGAGTCAATTCACATTAACTATAAATATAAAGTTTAGAATACCTAGTTTTTGTCTTCAAGTACAAATTTTATTTACATCTTTTGCATTTACATAAATTATTATTGAAATTAATAATGTGTGTGAGTGTGTGTGTGTGTAAAACTTTTCACATGGAATGCAACTAACTCTCCTCCTTATTTGATAAAGAAGTTTTCTTAAATTTCCTCTCTTCCTTATAATTATTATTTTTCAACGATACTTGAAGAATTTATAAATGCAAATACTAAAATAATTCTTCTAAAAACACCGAATACACTTTTGATATTCATTTAACTGTATAGATGGCAGCACGATGCAATTTCTTTGAATTTAGCGATTCTAATGTCATAAGTCCCATTCCTCTTAATGATTAGAACGTTAGAGATAATATATAATTTATCGTAGAAAAATGTGACTGTCAGTGTCTTAATGGAATGATTTTGTTAGGAACTCCATGTTCATCTGTATGAAAGTGATAATAAATTAAACAAATACGATATTTCTTTGTATGTTAAATCTGCGAAACTTCTCAAATGAAAATTCACTTAATTTTTCATGTGTATAAATACATAAATATGTATTTGACTAAAGACATCGTTCAGATGTAATTATAATCAATCAAGCGACTTAATGATTTTATAATAATTGCGTGCGCGTCGCATTGAAAATTAAAAATATTTGTAAAAAGGATTACTGAAACGAGATAAAAGATGGCGACACCATTCATATATTGGATATGAACATTGCTTGTTTAAATTAACTCGTAAAAAATCCTTAATAGTTTAAACCAGGGGTGTCCAGCCCAAATGACCTTGCGGGACACTTCGGAAAAACATTATAATCTCGCGGGTGGCTAATAAAAATATGTACCATTATATCAGATTTGGAAACAAAAAAAAAAACTTTTATTGGAGTGAAAATTTAAAACAGAATGAATTATTATTATTGTTTTCATTATTTCTCATGTATACAGACATAGATAATATACTAATGTTTATATAATATAATAATGCAATGATCAAATATTGTTTGAATAATTACAATTGCCATTTTCTTGAAAATTGTGATGTTCCTATTGAATTAATCTTTCGCTACTTATTGTTGAAATTTGATAGTGCTGTTATTCGCAAACGATTAAGTATACATTGCCCTTTATCTTTACCGTCATGAATATTTTTTTTAAACTTTAAAAACCATCTCTGACTGCCCCTAGATTTTTGGGCGCTCCAAACAGAAAAGAAGGAGGAGAAACGAAAGTCGCACACACAAAGAATCACGTACCATCAATAGAGCAAAGGATATGCATAATGCAATTCGAAATTTACTAAAAAAGTAATTTACTATAGTAAAATCCTATTTAACTGTTTGATAAGATATAAATCTATTTTAATATAAAGGACATTTCTATTATCAAAAAGGATTTATTTTAAAACAAGAACAGGTAGCAGGCAAATACATTGTAAATCTATATATGTATATAAATTTCCCTTCAAATAAATTTCAAAATGTGAAAAAACTTAAAAATTCTGATATTTAAATTTTTTTTAAAAAAAAAATCGGTGGGCTGCAACTTACGTACAGGCGGGCCACATGCGGACACCCCTGGTTTAAATCAGCGATAGTCAACCTGCGGGCCGCATGTGGCCCGCCGAGCCTTTTTAAGTGGCCTGGTGATAGCCCATTGCTCTGAGAAATTCACTTATTTAAGAACATTGTATAAAAAATTTGGTAGGAAATTCTTCATCAAGAAATCAAATATATCAATTTTGCTTTTTGTTGTCAGTGTCGTACGGGTACGAATTGATATTCTTTTTCTATTTGGAACAGTTATGGTTTGTGATAACAGACAACGGGGAATGAACAGTGAGTGGAATTGATTTTTAACTATCTTTTATATCTTGCAAGAAAAAAATATTCGAAGAAAATATATCGTTTGAAGGCGATTGAGAGGGTGACTCATGAACAAACGTGGATCAGTAATTGTTTGATTTGTCTCGAAAGTGCTGTATTTAAAAAAATACTAACAAACAAGTATCACATTCAATGACACTTTTCCTCGAAGATCTGATGCAAGAGAAGATGAATAGGCTTTTTTGAATATTCTTTGCATCAGCAACAAAATGTTTTGCCAGTGGTAATAACACAGCGGTAACAAAGACATTCTATGAAGTTTGTTAGATTATTGGTTATTACGAAACCGTTTGCTGATGCAGAAATTGTGAAGGAGTGTTTCTGAAATGCTTCTAATTTAGTGTTAGTAATAAAAATTTAAAAATATATATAAAAAAATAATCAATAAAAAAAGCAAAGGAGTTATAATATTATGATCAGTTTTCCACATTTTAAATTTCCAATGTTATCTTGATCTTAAAGTCTTTCTCCCCCCCTCCTCATTTATGCTCATGTTGCGGCCTACGTCAAATAACTAACATATGCATGCGGCCCACGTGAAATGGCTGACTTATATATGCGGCCCAGCAGAAAAAAACATTGAGCACTCCTGGTTTAAATCTACTTTAAAATATAATTTTTTTGTCGATTATTTCGCATTCTTATCCTTTACTTCCGAGCTGATATTCTCTGAAAGTAAAAGAAAAAAAAATTATTATTTATGATTTCATTTCTTGGAAAGTACTTAATCAAAATATTAAAAAAATGTGATACTTTATGTATGATTTATGAACATATATTAAGCATACGATAATACAAATTATTTTTATTGATATTTTTTACTCTTGTGATTCTTTTTATACCCTATCCCACATTGCATAGTGTATTTTGATGAACCTAATTCAATTTGAAAATTTTAATCCATTCTCGCAACAACACAAAGCTTTTTTTTATTTCAGTTTTGGAGAAAATAATGTAATTAGAAGAATAACTATCTTATAAACTCGTTTTTAATGTATTTAATGTGCTTAATAATGCATTTAATTCATAAAACGTTATAATACTGGTCACTTTGAAAAAAACTTCCTTTCTTTGTCAAATATAGATGGCGCCACAATTTCTTATTTCGATATGTATTTTCAAAAAAAAAAATGATTAAGATAGTATTTGAAATCTCAAATATATATATATATATATATAATTAACAGATTTTATCAGTAATTAAATTTAAGGACACATGTGTGTTAATGTTTGCTTAAAATTATTGGTGACTACTAACGTTAGTATCGGGTGCGTGACTTCTTCCAAGTTAATATGTAGTGATTTTATCGATTTACAAACAATTAAAATTTGTTTTACTCGTATATTGTTTTTCTAAAGTAAATTAAAAGATGAATCTACTGAACAAATTTTCCACAAAACGAGCTTTTTTTTTTCGGGATTAATTGACTTCGTTAAATAGAGGTCCAACTGCATTTACATATAAATATGCATACACACAATAAGTACCTAAATCAAATTAGGGATAGGTCTATTTAAGGGACCAAAAGAAATGTCCCTTAAATAGACGTATCCCCAATTTGAATGGAATCTTATAATGCATTTATGTTTTTCTTAATGGAGACATTCTAGATAAGAGACATTGAGGAATTTCAGCATTAAGAGAAAGGTTAAGAAATGAATAAAAGTATAAATATTCTTTGTAAGTAATCTTTTGAGATTTCTGAGATAAGTTTGTGCTGTGAGTGCGCGAATGAAAGGTGCATATACTATTTTAAGTATTTTTTTCTTGTTTAAAAAAAAATCAAGTATAATTCTGGCAAAATAAATCGATCTAGCTGCAAAAAACGACTAAGCGAAAAATTTATATATCTCTTTCTTAGTTCTTGTTAAAACTGAGGAGCAAAAGAAGGGTAATTTTTACTTATGTTATGAAGTTTGACTTTAAAAAGGAAAAGATTAATGTTGAAAGAAAAAGATGATGTAACTTATATAAAAGAAATTTATTTTATTTATTATTTTTTTTTTTTGAGAAATTTAAGGCAGAAATTTCGGATTATTAAAAACCAAGTAAAGCCTGTGTTAAAGCAGTATTCCCCAACCTTTTTATCGCCATGAACTGGTCGAAGTTTGATAATTTTAACGTGACCAGCAAATGGTGTGACACTGATTGTTTATATTTTAAATTGCTTTGATTTAAAAAATTTTAATTGATTGTATTTAAATACACCTCCAGAATAAAAGACAGTTACATAAAAAAATGAATATATAGTGATTTAACATAGAATATATATAAAGTGATTTCAGTGGTAAGTCGCACACACCCGTGAGAAATACACCCCAATAAATAAAATAGGAATAATTTAATGTTCCTTTGGAGGCTTGATACCCCAGTACCGGTCCGCGGCTTGGAGTGAATGAATATTAACGTCGGTCTATTCAGCTACAAGAAGGCTTTTGGCGACGGACCACGTAATTTTGAACCATGGTCAATTGACGTGGACGACACCTGAGCTGGCACCCCCTCTCCTAACTACCACACCAACGGGAGGACGATTGAGCTCTCGACAGATTTAACGTGCATCTCTTCCCTAAACGGCGGGTCCTTAGTCGTACTGGGCTCAAACTCGTGACAAGGCAAGCAACGATCTGATACCTTGAACACTCGGCTACCACGTACACTCCACAGAGATAAGATTTTGATTCAAAACACAGATAGAACTAAATAAAACATGTTCTGAAAATTTCAATTCAATATCTTAAAAATATTTGTGTAGGGGTCTATTTTCGGTTTTGTAAACTGGTTTACTAATAATGCTTTAATTTTGCTTCTAACTATCGTTGAAATAAAAATACAGTGTTTTTGAAATCTTAAATTTATGGGCTATAAAATAAAAACATAAAAGTACATACCAGTGTATATATGTACGCGTTTGTATTGAATAGGCATTGCTTTTTTCTTGAAATTTACATTTTACAACATGGGAAAAGACTTTTGTATTGAAAATATTTTTTTCTTCCTTTTCTTAGTTGTTTATTTTAGTAATTTGAATTTGAATTCCTTTCATTGCATTCCTTGAATTAATTGAAGAATTGTTCATTAAAGTAAAATTATATATATATATATATATATATATATATATAATTAAATTATTTTTTCTTATATATATATATTTTCAGCTTAGATTTGCTAGTGAGTCTGAATTTTATTTGAAATCAGGTGAGAGAGAATAAAAATGTTGAATTCACATTTTTGAAACTTCTTTATGCTTTGTGAACGAAGTTGATGAAACTTAATGTAATGATCCTGTGGGAGATGTAAGTCAATCAAAAATACATTAAAATCCCTTGAAGGTTATGAAATGCATAATACTCGATCGTAAAAATGAGTTCCCAACAAAATAAATGGTGTGAACTACATTTTTTTAAATATCTCAGAGAGTTCTAAAACAACACCACTAGTGATAGATATATTTTTAAAAATTATATTTAAAAAGCCACACACACACATTTGTGGAGGGTGACGAGAAAGAGAGAGAGAGCAAATCTATAAAGACTAAAGTCTATATTCTACAAAATCATGCCAAATACGAAACGGACTTACAAACTGCACAACAGAGCAAAACTTATTTGAAATTATTAATAATTAAAATTATTTTGAGGTGAAATGTGGTTTTAGAAAGGTTTTTTATACTGCGAAAAATTCAACTTTTTCAAACGAATTTTTTTATTCATTTACTTTGAATAATGGATCTCTCTCTATTTTATTATCTCCAATAATATAGAAAAATCTTTTCAAGTAAACCAAAATGTTTATATTTATAATTCGCACAGACATAACATAAAATATGTAAGTTTATGTCTAAATTTATAGTTTTTAGTTAAGTACCTCCAATTTTTAAATACTTTGATGCAATGATGCAATAAATAATGCAAAACTGTTCGGTTATTTCGCTTTTATCATCCTAAAATTTATAAATAAATTCAATTATATCATATTTGAAAAATATATAATTATTTTTGTGCATTGTTCTAAGCTGGAAATTGATGTATCGTACTTTTTCAACTTAAAATCATTATTTGTTTACGTTTGTATTTTTAGATAACTAAGTTTTTAAAAAAATTTTGTAATAAATATCATAGTTCAATATTCCTAAGTATTCCAATTCCAGAAAACAATGATACATGACTCATTTACGCAGTACAGAAAATTATAATTGCATTTATAGTATGCACTAAGCAGTAATATCTTCCTTTTTAAAAATGTGTATTGATAAATAACTTGGTGTAAATGAATTATGAAGAAAAATGCTTCAATATATTCAACTTAAATTTTCTCTGGATTATAATCAAGACTAGTATACTTTTATTGCATTCCAAAGCCTTCGGAATAATTTCATGGATAGCAGTGCACAGAAAGGATCGTACTTCAGAAAGACATATATATACGACCGGGCAATTATCGTTTTGGTTGAGCAAGAGGTTTATATACGTCGAGGGCATTCAAGCGGTTGAATTCATGTTGTAGCTTGTGACGTCTTACGCGTCTTTTCTTTAACAAGTCCTTTGGGTTCTTTGGGTCAAAATTAATGGCAACTCTTTTCCAACCAAATCCAAGAAACGAGAAGTGAAGAGATGCAAATAATGTAAGATAAATATAGGATCTTAGAGTAAGCGTAATGGCAATGTAATGGTAGTGTAAAGGAATGTTAGACAATTGAAGTGCGTTGTGGTATTGGACGATTATTGAAGTTCGTCGTTCAAAGATTCAAGTTCTACGTGACGTGGATAAACATATTGTGATCGATTAGAAGTTAAACGTAAAGCTACATACCATTGTAGATAAAGACAAGTTTATTACAGAATAATATAAGGTAGGATTGTTTACTTATTATTATATTTGAAGATTAGGCGGTTCAATTATTGAGATTGATCTGAATTATATTGTGTGTTGCGTATTAAGTCATCGTAGATTCTCCCATTCTTTATTAATAAAGGGAGTTTTTTTAGAGGTATAGAACTTTAAATTGCAATAAAACAACGATGTAGTATTCGATTGACATGAATTTTTTTTTATTCGAAAGATAATTTTGCGGCATTACATTTTAAATATGATTTCTGGCAAAGGACTGTCACGGCTGGCTCGGATGTAGTCCAATCTGGACGTCCAATTTTCGATGATTTTTCAATCATTTGTGGCCGTATATCGGCAATAACAGGGCGAATGTTGTCTTCCAAATGGTCAAGCGTTTGTGGCTTATCCGCATAGACCAATGACTTTACATAACTCCACAGAAAATAGTCTAGCGGTGTTAAATCAAAAGATTTTGGAGGCCAATTCACAGGTCCAAAACGTGAAATTAGGCGGTCACCAAACGTGTCTTTCAATAAATCGATTGTGGCACGAGCTGTGTGACATGTTGCGCCGTCTTGTTGGAACCCCAGCTCCTGGACATCATGATTGTTCAATTCAGGAATGAAAAAGTTAGTAATCATGGCTCTATACCGATCACCATTGACTGTAACGTTGTGGCCTTCATCGTTTTTGAAGAAGGATTCCACCAGCCCATAAAGCGCACCAAACAGTCAGTTTTTCTAGATGTAACGGTGTTTCGACATACACTTGTGGATTAGCTTCACTCCAAATGCGGTTTGTTTGTTGACGTAGCCATTCAACCAGAAGTGCGCTTCATCGCAAAACAAAATTCGCTTATGAAAATCGGGATCAACGGCAATCTCGTTTTGGGCCCATTCGACGAATCTACGCCTTGCTTGATGATCGTTTTGATGAATTGCCAAACCAAACTGAGAATAAATCACTTGACAGGTGTTAAATCGGTCGCCATCTTGGAAAGTAATGCCAACTTAAACTTCTATACCTGGAAAAAAACACTCTTTACATTAATAATGTACTGAATGCAATAATAATGCACTTTTTTTTTTACGCTAAAGCAACAATCTTTATTATAAACCATACAAATTCATGACATACGTATTAAATTTTGTATATGTTACTTTTAAGCAAAAAAAATTTAAGTAATAGAATAATTATTATGTTATTCTTCCTTTATCTAATTTTTAAATTGGAACATATTGCAAAATGCGGTCGCTGCTTAGAAGACAAAATATAGATATCAGCTTTTTTTTAAAAAAGAACTCGGAGGGTCAATTTCTAATCGTAAGCATTCCTTTGAAAAACTTTGTTCTGTAAGACAAGCCTATGGAACTAGCTAATACTTATTAAACTTGTTCTTAATTTAATATTAATTAATTAGTTATAAAATACTCTGTGCAGCACTGATACATAAAAAGTATACCGGCTGGTGTACCCGCTCTTTGCACGAGTTCATTTATAAGGAAATAAAACATTATTGATATAATCGTTGAATTGTAAGGAGAGTAAAGCCAAGTGCGCGACAATGTTTACAAATATGTAAAATGATTTTTTTTAAATGATTGCTCAAATAATAATTAGTTTTAAGCGAACTGTATTTTAAGGCTCACAGAATTAGCATTTAGAATTGATGTTGAATAATGAAAAATAATATAAAATTCAGATGAAAAATAATTGTATTATTTTTAATATTTAAAGCAAAAAGATTTCAACATGTTTTAACCCTGGAGCAGGCGCGCACTCGATACTAATGGTCGAGCGTGGTTATTAAGTCACCCCAATCCTTTTCTTATAATTATTTTTATAGCACACAATAAAAATCGTAATTCCAGTAAATAATTTAATTAAGAGAAAATATACTCACCTACTTTCAAGGACACAGAAAATATTTCGGAGAAAAAAAGTTATCACACCGGGAACTCAGTCAAAATAAGTACCTTAAGACTGTAAAAAAACGTTTGTCACTCCCAAAAAGAGGAAGATATGTGGTAAATATATTTTAGTTCACGTTAAGACTCTCAAACAGGAGGATAGTGTCAGGGCCACTGGTAACAATTAAACAGTTTAGCCAGAATTATCGATTTCATGCACTCTGTGCTCAGCGTGACCGCTCCCGGATTAAAAGTGTATTTATTACAATATGGATGTTCTAAAAAAATTATGTAAAACGTTTTTCGTTATGCTTTATACGTTTGGGAATACTCATAAAAATAAATCTTGGCCTAGTAATCCTTCAAAGTGCTCTCTGTGCTTTTCCAAAAATCATAAAAATATTTTACAAGGAAAAAGAGCAGCAGAAATAGTTTATTTACAACTTCCATAAATGAAAAAACAAATACAAAAGAGAAGGGACGTAACTAACCGTACAAGTAAGTTTGAAGGTCAAACCGCAGCAAATACATTCTGCTGCCTACAGCTGATGGTAATAATATATAAGAGTGATGAATTTTTTACCTTGCTAATTTTTTTTCTCTTGATTCTGGGTCTGGGTTTTGTTTGTTTTTTTTCTCTGAAAGAGTAGCATTTTAGATTTGAAAAGAAAACGTAATAAAAAAAACCTCTCAACATGGGATTACAGCAAATAAAATAAAATGTTTTTTATTTGGTTATAGTGTCTAGCTAAAAAATGAGGTTTTGAAGTAGCAGCTTTCATTTTTGATGACGTAACGTAATATCGCAGATGATATATATAAATTATATCAGTGTAAATGTGTATGTTTTTATTATGTCAGAAAGTACTTTGTTTTACTTCATTCCAGAAAATATATTTTTTTTAATGTTTTATTTTTTATATGCTCCCCCCCACAGTTTGAGAAATACTGCCCTGAAGAGATATTTAAAATCTAGCCTTCTCTCAAATTAAGAACTAAATTGCTTATTTACAAGTCTTATTAGATCTGCCCTGACATATGCATCCGAAGCTTGGCCATTGATTTTACGTGATGAGGAAGCTTTGGAAATTTTTGAGAGAAAGATCCTACGTCGCATTCATAGTAGGGTCCAAGTAAATGGATAATGAAGAAGATCAAATTTCGTATTTAATAAAATTTACAACCAATTTAATATTGTAAAATTCGTCAAACTACTGAGACTTAAATGGGATGGTCATCTGGATAAAATGAATGAAGATCGTTGTTGCATGAAAATATTTCTAGTAAAGTCCATTGGAAACATACCTCCGGCAGACCCCAGCTAAGATAGCTTGATTGGATCGGAAGATATATTAATATTTTAAAGGTTAAAAACTAGAAATCAGTTACGAAAAGTATAGATGCGTAGAGGAGACTTCTCAGAAGGCCAGGTCTCACCCAGAAGCTGTTGAGACATTGAATAATAAGAAGTTCTAGAATTTGATATTCAAAACGAAGAAATCAGTAACTGGTTTCTTACAAATATTTAATAAATTAAAAATGTGTGGTGTATAAAAAAAATAAACGCCATTTAATTCGTGTACAATACTTGAGCGGATATTCTTCAAGTTTTGTTATTTTTTGGTATTCCGTAAGTCAAATAATGTCTTTAGGTTTATTCATTCCTTTGGGGAAATATAAATATTTTTTGAATTTCATCTTTCGGAGCGTGGTTTAATTTGTGTGTTTTCTGATATAGTGTTTTTAAAGTATTCATGTATTATACTTTTCCTGCCTTTAAGTGTGTTTCTAATACTTCATAAAAGTATATATAAAAATCATTTCGCATTTTCGGTTATTCGTGACACTTAAGGTAATTACTATTTTGAGAACGAAAATGAATTATTTATCAACAAAAAATAGGAAAAACGCTTCATATAATATACCGAGTCCCTTATTCTTGGATTAAAACCAAATGTTTTCTTTTTGTAATCAAACATCTTTCGAAGCATACTAATCAGGGCTTTAGTAAAAATAATTCTTTTGCTTAGCTGTAATTCCTTTTTTCCCCTTTCTTTTTTGGACGAAAACCAGAAAAATGAACTCCTTTATCGAAACATTAACAGAATATTATTCGCAGAATGAATGCCAATAGAAAACGTGTACCATGGCGAAACCCGATTGTACTTAATTTTAAGGTAGACCACAAATTTTCTTTTAAGAACTTTATATCCAGCCTCTTTAAACACCACATAAATTTTTACAAAATGGAATTTACACACATTTTTTTAAAATTTTCTTTTTTTCTAATTTATTGCTCCGTTTTGGAAAATCTCCCAGAAGAGTAAAAATATTCTCGTGTTTGTAAATAATGCAGACATAAAAGACTCCTCAAAGTTAAATTAAATTTATTGCACAAGATTGGTTTATATTAATACAAATAAGTGATTAAATTTATACGTCAAAATCGTAAGACTACACATCGAAAACCAGTATTGAATGAAGTCCCCATGTTCTACAATATGGTGTTTAAACAAACATATTTGAGTCTGTACCTGAGAGAAAAAAAAATTCCAGATTATATTTCTATCAGAGCCTCAAACTGGTCTGTATCAGCTGCGGGTTGCACTTCAAAATTTCGAATACGACCAATGACATTCCAGACTTTGTTTAAGGTATCCGACTTCTATCGACAACTTTTTTTAAAAAAGAATGGGGATATAGAGATTTTTTGTGGTTTTTAGTTTTATTTAGTAATTTTAAGAAAAATATGCTAAAATATTAAGAAGAGGAAAAAAATTATTATTACTAAAAGGGGGAAAATGTTGTGTTTGTGTGATCAAAATTTACAAAAAAATAACACAAATGGGGTCAATTCTGTACCAAAAGTTTCTGAACAAATTTTCTATTTTTCAATTCTGATGTGTTTCTATGTTGTTCCTTTTTAAAATGACCTTCAGGATAAAAGATATTTAATTCTTGCAAAAACTAGAGCCATTTATCTTAGCTATTATATGGAATTGCTAAAAAAAACAGTGATTATGCTCACATAAGGAACTGTAAATTTTGTCGTAAAACAGTGATTAATAAATCTGAATGTTAAAATGATTCTACTCTTACACATAACATACACACAAAATTCCAGCAAATTATTTTTAAAAACTTTTTGAACAATCGCTATCCTCGTTTGAACTTTTCTAAAAAAACATATTTCGAGTAAAACGCATTTTAAAGTTTGACATCTAATGTAAAGTTATGTTATCTGCTTTTACCAAAACACTTGTAGTTTTTGTTCCAGGGAATGGAAAATAAAATACTTGGTATTTTTATAAAGCTAATAAGATGGCCTATAAAATAAAATCATATAAAAATTATTAATTTTTTAAAAAAAAAAATCATGATTTTAGGATGGTCGGATTCCTTAACAGGAAGCATGTCCAGAGAATAGGAAGATAAAGAATAAGATTTATGTGTAATTCTGAAAAGAGAGAGAAAGTTCGAATATGTCTCGCAATATATAGACAAGTATTGTCCTGTCGAAGTACTGTTATAGGAACCCGTTGAAGAAAGAGTGTGATTTTTTGCTTCAGATTTTTTCGGATTTGCCACTTGTTGTTCAGATTATCAGTTCTTAGTATAAAATCATTGAAAACGCCATTCGCCTTCGTCCAATATGGCGTTGTATGACACTCCGAAAGTGTAGCAGTAATCATTATACGTGGACGGAATAATCATTATACCCCAAGCCAGTGCTTCTCAAACTATGGGGCGCACCCCCCTAGGGGACGTGATAACTCTACAAGGGGGGGCAAGCATATTGAAAAGTCGAAAATAAAGTTTATTTTTAAAAAATTACTAACTTACTGAAAGTAAGCAAACAAAATGCATTCTGACATAATAAAGAATAAAATTAATATGTACACGGACATAATACACTTATAAATGTATCAGTACTGCACAACGTATTTTATAATTACTTTAACAATATAAAGTTAAGAACAAGTTTAATAATTATCAGTAACCCCTAGGTTTGTCATGTATGTAATTATACACAAAAAAACCAACACTTATCTTGGTTATTTGTACGGTTTTTTAATAATCACTTATCTGCCGATTAAAAATAACCCGATTCGCTCCTCAATGAAACCGTTTGACTTGTAGGAGTGCGTATATGACGTATTGTGAAAAAATAAGAAATCCTCTGTCAGTAGCGCACACAGAAATTTTTCAAGGGGGGGGGGGTTTCAGGGTCGCAAGTCCACTGTTTTTGTATCATGCTTTTTTTATTTTGTCGATTTTCGGAAACAAAAACAGTAAAAAACTAATTATTGAATAAATAATTAGCAATAATTAATAAAATTAATCATTAATAATAATTACTTAATTAAATTTTACGTACTATATCCTTAGAAATATATGAGGTATGTAAATTAAGTAATGAGACTGGTAGCGTAGTGTTTGATCTGGCAACACTGGGGAAGTGGGACATGGAGGGGAGGTAGGTAAACATATGATGCGTCATCAGTATGAGTTTGAAGTCGCTGAGTCAAGTTAATTTTCTGTAGTGATTTGTTTAGTGAAACAGGTTTTTTTCTTGTGTGTTCTGAAATGAGTGACAATAATTTCGAGCAACGATGTGCTATCAAGTTTTGCTTCAGACTTGGGCACAACGCAACGGAAACATTTGCAAAACTTCAGCAAGCATACGCAGACAGTGTTTTGTCAAGGGCCCAGGTTTTTCAGTCGTTTAAGGCATTTTTAGAAGGAAGAGAGTCAATTGAAGATGAACCTCGCAGCGGAAAGGCCTCAGTTTCAAAAACCGCTGAAAATGTCGTTAGAGCTCGGGATCTCGTGCGTTCAGATCGTCGCTTGACAGTCAGAATGATTGGGGAAGAGTTGAATTTGAACCACGCCACCGTTCATCAGATTTTGACCAATGAATTGAAGATGAGAAAGATCTGCACCAAAATGGTTTCGAAAAACCTTTCTCAGTGAACCGTTTCTTGGCCAGTAAGAACATTCCTGTTGCTCCTCACCCCCCTTATTCGCCCGACTTGAGTCCTTGTGACTTTTTCCTCTTTCCGAAATTGAAGAATCACCTCTAGGGACATCATTTTGGGACACTGGAAAACATTCAAACAGCTGTAACCGACCAGCTGAAGGCTATTCCAATATCCGAGTTCTACCGGTGCTATTAGTAACGTCTCCAGCGTTGTGTGGCTTCAGAAGGCAGTTACTTTGAAGGAGACAATGTTGAATTGAAAGTTTATTGGAATAAACAAGTGAAAAAATCAGTCTCATTATTTAATTTACACACCTCGTAATCAATTGGAAAAATAATTCAGGCCTTTGGGAGGGGTCCGGACCCCTAGGATTCCCCTTGTGTGCGCCACTGTCTGATATATCTATATATATATAAATGAATGTTTGTCTGTATGTCACCGATGAACTCAAAAACTACTGTACAGCTTCTTATGAAAATTGGTATATATATGATATTTTCCACGGAGCAGGTTTGTATAATATGCTCATTGATGCCACTCGCCGCCAGGTGGCGCTGCAGAGTAGCAACTTCTGCCCCGTTCAACCGATTGTCATGAAAATCATTATGACCATGTATTTTTACACAGAGGAAACGAATTTGATATTCGTATTAATGGAAGTTACCACCAGATGGCGCTTCCATGTATCAAGTTCAATACTGATTTTAATAGATATCTATACGAAATCGTATAAATAAAAGTTCTCAAAATATATTTTTGGTGCGATAAGTAAAATAAAACTATAAACTTTCTTTTCTTCTCTATCTCTTCTTCTCTTCTCTTTCTCTATTCTCTTTTTCTTCTCCTCTATCTCTTATTCCCTTCTCTTCTCTTCTCTATCTCTATAAAAATAATGGTTTACTTGTATGTCATTTCTAGAATCGGAAACTATATATTTGATTATGTGAAGATGTCATTCTAATGAATTTCATATATTGTCGTTACAGTTCATGCTGATATGAATTGAAAAAAATGAAGCGAACGATAGATGACATAAGAATTTGTGTAGGTTGTGAAATTCATATCTAGCTTACATTGAACAGACAATATTGTGCGTATTTTTATATTTCGGAGAGTTTTTCGAATAATTTTGTTTATTTCATCGTAAGCTGAATAAATTTAGATAAATACTTTAATCGGATTGAATATTTGTAGTTTCCGTGAGCTGATTATATTCATTTTCTACAGTGAATTTACGAAAATCATTGAATGTGTATGTGAAGGATTTGACAGCTGATTGACACTCCGAACGCATTTGCTGTGCGGTTTATTTTCTTATTAGCATCTTATACCATCTGCGACTTTGCGACGTTTTATAAATTCAAAAGCATCACGTTGTTCCTGTATAAGTATTCCTCCAAAGCGACGAGCAATTGGCCGATTTACAACTCAAGCACGAAAGAGAAGAGCATTACGAGCCTCAGAATCAGACGAGCAACGAGCATTAAGGCTGGAAAATCTTCGAGTACACGCCATTGAGACCCGTTCGGCTGAATCGTCTGACCAACGAGAAGTAAGATTAGAAACTGATCGAATACGTACTAATCAGATCCGTTCTTCTGAGACAACTGAATTACGGGAAAGAAAGCTGCAAAAGGTTCTAATAAGCACTGCTCGATCAAGACGAACACTGCACGCTGATTTGAATCTTAGTGCATTCCATTATGACAGTAATAATGATTACAATCTTCATCCAAATGTAGTCATTGGAAAAATGGATAAAATTTGCATGTATTGTAGTGCACTCAAATTTAAAAATGAAACGCGTGGAATGTGCTGCGCCAGAGGAAAAGTTAAGCTATACCAGAATTACATTCACCACCCGAACCACTGTCAACGTTTCTATCTGGTGTTACACGTGTGTCGAAGCATTTCTTGGAAAACATCCGCAAGTACAATTCATGCTTCCAAATGACATCGTTCGGTGCAACGAACAACGTGCACGAAAATTACATGCGGACATTCAGAGTCCAAGGGCAAATTTATCATTATGCCGGATCGCTTCTACCATTGCCGGACGCAGATCACAAGTTCCTTCAAATTTATTTTATGGCAAACAGTGATGAACAAGATGAACAACGATGTCATTATAATGCGGGCACTAGACGAGAAATTGTGGGTGCGTTACAAGGCCTTTTCGATCAACACAATGAATTAGTTCGGTTGTTTAAAACCTCCATTCAACGAATGTCAGCCGATGACTATACAGTTGTGATTCGAGCAGACAAAAGCCCCGTTGGCCAACACGAGAGACAGTTCAATGCACCAACAATCGATAAAGTGGCGATCATTATAGTTGGCGAAGAATTTGAATTGCGCGACATAATTCTTCATCGCAGAAGTAGTGACATTCAGCGAGTCTCCAAAACTCATCGCTCATACGACGGATTAGTGTAACCGATTCTGTTTTGGCGAGGAGATGATGGTTATCATTTTAACATCAAAATGATAAATCCACAAACAGGTGAGGGAACGAATAAGAAAGTCAGTGCCATGAATTATTATTTGTATCGACTAATGATTCGTCAAAACGCTGAGAACCATATTCTGAAATGTAGACAATTGTTCCATCAATATATCGTCGACATGTATGCGAAGATTGAAACCGAACGGCTATTATATATTCGATTGAATCAAACCGAGTTGCGTTCTGAACAGTACATCCATTTACGAGACGCAATCGTTAGTGATGGTAACGTCAATCCAAACGAATTGGGAAGAATGGCCATATTACCGTCTACATTCACGGGGAGTCCACGGCACATGCATTAATACGCACAAGATGCGATGACATACGTTTGCGCATATGGTCGTTCAGATTTGTTCGTCCCCTTTACATGCAATCCAACATGGAATGAAATTAAAGAACTTCTATTAGAGAGTTGAACAATCATCTTCGGACCGCCATGACACTACCGCACGCGTATTTAAACAAAAATTGAAATGTTTGATGGTTTTTATTATAAAGCATCATGTTTTTGGAGAGATACGCTGCTGGATGTATTCCATTGAATGGCAGAAAAGAGGATTGCCACATGCACATATTTTGGTTTGGTTAATCAACAAAATTACACCAGATCAAATTGTTCAAATCATCTCAGCAGAAATACCAGATAATCACATTGATCCAAACTTATTCAACGTCGTCACCAAAATCATGATCCATGGCCCATGTGGCGCATTCAACAATATTTCACCATGCATGTCTGATGGGAAATGCACGAAACGATACCCAAGAAAATTGGTTTCTGATACTATCACTGGCAATGACGGATATCCACTGCATCGTCGACGATCAGTTGAGGATGGTGGCACATCCGTCGTTCTGAAAGTACGAAACATTGATATTGAAGTAGATAATCGTTGGATTGTGCCATATTCACCACTGCTTTCAAAGACCTTCAAAGCACACATTAATGTTGAGTATTGCAATTCAGTGAAGTCTATCAAATACATTTGCCAATATGTTAACAAAGGAAGCGACACGGCAGTCTTCGGAGTAGGGAATGTAGCTGCACCACTCGATGAAATCAACCAATACCAACTTGGACGCTACATAAGCAGTAATGAAGTAGTATGGCACATCTTATCATTTCCAATCCATAAACGACATCCAACAGTAGTACACTTGGCGATTGATCTCGAGAATGGACAGCGCGTGTACTTTACAGCCGATAATGTACGTGTAAGAGCATTGGTTCCTCCGGCAAAGTCTTTAACTGCGTTTTACTCATTGTGCTAAGATGATCTTTTTGCTGAAACTTTGCTTTTTTCTGAAGTACCGAAATTCTACACGTGGAATGCATCGACTAAAATGTTTCAACGTCGCAAACAAGGTAAAGCAGTTGAAGGGCATACCAATTTATATTCCAGTGATGTATTGGGTCGTCTGTACACTGTTCATCCGAACAATACAGAATGCTTCTATCTAAGATTGCTGTTGATCAATATACGTGGACCAATATCCTTCCAAGATTTAAGAACTGTCAACGGTCAGCTGTGCGCTACTTATCGCCAAGCTTGCCAAGAACTAAATCTTCTTGAGAATGATGCACATTGAGACACCACTGCACTAGCTGATGCATCGAATACTGCTCGATCACAGCAAATACGCACGCTATTTGCCATAATATTAACAACCTGCTTCCCATCTAATCCAAACGATCTTTGGGAAAAATACAAGGACTACACGAGTGAAGATATTCTACATCGTTTGCGCGCTGAGAATCAAAATCCGGACATTCAATTCACACCAAACATGTATAATGAAGCATTGATTTTGATTGAAGACATATGTTTGACAATCGCTAACAAGGCACTGGTGCAACTGGGAATGCCTGTTTCAAACCGACCTGCCAACAACCTTTTTATCGTGATTTGCAACGAGAAACACACTATGATTCTGACGAACTGGGGACATTCGTTAGGACAAATCTTCCGCAGTTGATTCTAGAACAACGCATTGCGTATGACAGAATTATGCGTGCAATCACAGAACAAAGCGGTGGACTGTTTTTCATACATTCGCCCGGTGGTACAGGCAAGACTTTTCTTCTTTCACTAATTTTGGCAACCATACGATCACAAAATAATATTGCACTGGCTATTGCATCATCTGGAATTGCGACAACTCTTTTGGATGGTGGCCGAACAACGCATTCAGCATTGAAACTGCCGTTGAATTTTCAAAACACTGAGGCACCAACATGCAACATCAGCAAAAACTCTGGAATGGGAAAAGTACTCCAAACGTGTCAATTTATCATATGGGACGAATGTTCAATGTCTCACAAGAAAGCATTTGAAGCGCTTGATCGTACACTGCGAGATTTCAGAGGAAACAGACGGATCTTCGGTGGCGCACTCATTTTATTGTTTGGTGATTTTCGACAAACACTGCCCATTATACCACGATCAACACCCGCTGATGAACTTCATGCATGTCTTAAATCATCAGTTCTATGGCGTCATTTACAGAAATTGACTTTGAAAACTAACATGCGTGTACAACTACAACGGGAGGCATCGGCTGGAAATTATGCAAAACAATTGATGGATATTGGAAATGGGCGAATGGAAATTGATGAATCTACACAATGTAATACCTTGCCAGCAAACTTCTGTTAGATCACAGAAAGCATCGACGAATTGGTGTAAAAAGTTTCCCAAACATTGCACAAAACTACAAAAACAATCAGTCGCTCAGTACGCGTGCTATATTAGCAGCCAAAAACATCGATGTGAATACCATCAACTTCACCATTCAGCATGGAATACCCAGTGAAATGACAACATATAAGTCCATCGATACTGTGGAGAATCAAGATGAGGTTGTCAACTATCCAACTGAATTCTTGAATTCGCTTGATTTGCCAGGCATGCCACCGCACGTTCTTACATTGAAAATTGGCGTACCCATCATACTTCTTCGAAACATAAATCCACCACGACTTTGCAACGGAACCAGACTCGCAGTCAAGAAAATGATGAACGATGTTATCGAGGCAAAAATTTTGACTAGAAAATTCAAAGGTGAAGACGTCCTGTTGCCACGTATCCCAATGATACCGACAGATATGCCATTCGAATTCAAACGTTTACAGTTCCCGGTGCGACTCGCTTTCGCAATGACTATTAACAAAGCACAAGGACAATCGTTACAAGTGTGTGGATTAAATTTGGAGAATCCATGCTTCTCACATGGACAGCTCTATGTGGCTTGCTCACGTGTCGGAAAACCTTCTGATTTATTCGTCTACGCACCAGATGGAAAAACAAGAAATATTGTGTATCCCACAGCACTTCAATAAACATCTAACTGAAACTTAACTTTGTAATCACACAATTTTTCCGAAACGGCTTTGAATGAATTGAATATTTGTGTGTACTGATTTTTCTTTAAAATTATTTTTCTTAAATTTATTTCAGTTGTTTGCGTAGCAACGCGCGCCGGGTACAACTAGTATATATATATATATATATATGTAGGATTTTCCCTTTGAAACATTTGTTAAAATGTTGAGTCATATCCTTTTCAGAGGACCATAAATCTCAATTTTATTTATTACTGCATTCCGAAGCAGCGCCATCTAGTGAGCTTTCGTAGCTCCGGCTTGAATAATTTTTCGGCAGAGGCCTACTAACCACTGCTTGTTCAACACGTCGCGTCTTTACCGCATTTTCGCGCCCAGCGCGGCACCACCAGTCCTAACATCCAAGAATGTGTGTGAGAAAGGTTTATTTCCTCGTCTTCTAAAGGTATAACTCAACTTTTAATTAACCTAATTCCTGCATTTCTTTCCCTTTGTAAATATCCCCTTTTGTAAATATTTCCCTTTAACTTTAAATAAATTCTCTTTTACTTTGAAGTATTTGTGTTTAAACGAACTTAGATTCATTTAATTCATCACTCACCCTTAAATACTTACCCCTAGACAAACCACCTCGCCAATCTAAAATCCCGCCTTCTGAAGAGTGATTTTTATTCGAAGATTTATTCGGACTCCCACAGAAATAAATGGGGGTTCGGCCGGGATTTGATTACGAAAATTTTCTCTAAATAATAAGTTGATAACTTTCTAACTCTCTTCATCTTTTAAAAAAAACCATTTTTGGCTGCAAGCCTAATTTACAAGCGGACTGAATCGAAAATGCGGATTGCCTCTCATAACATACTAACATTTAGGTGAATAAAACGAGAAGTTATTTTCTGCCGTGTACAACAACTACAAGAGTTTCACAAGTCCAGTGAACACATCCAGGAGCCTTTGAAGTTTGTTTTCAAGTAATTAATCACACGTCGTCAACTGTATCAGGTACTTTTTATATTGTTCTTCAAAAGGAAAAAATCTAAAAGAATACGTGAGTCACCGTTAATTTGATTATGAAAAAAATGTTGTAGTCGATTTCATGAAGTAATTTATATTTTAAATATGATGTGTGTTTTTCTGAAATACTATTTTTCTATGTGTATAGAAATCGTATCAATTAAAATTTTCTACAAGTATATCTTTTAAAATATTAAGAAAGTCGTACGTAAAATATTCAAGTTTTTATCTAATTTAATAAGGAATTGCATTTCATATGAAAAGTTTGCGTTTCTTCAGTTACGTCATCGACCTTGAACTAAGAGATTAATGTTTTCCATTCCTAAACATTTGGCAATTTAGATTACTCATATAGTGTAACATTTCTTTTTCCCGCAGCTGTTTAGTAATTAATTATTTTTTTATGAGTATTCGAGAAATATATTTTCAAAGAATATGCTATGTTTTTTAGAATTGATGAAGGATCATGTATAATCTTATTTTAATTGATGCATAATATCATTCAATATATAAGTATTTAGAGTTCATTTTGACAGAATTATTATGCTTTCTATTGAAACATGTGTTTATACTTAGAATGTGCTGAAGGGATCCTAAAAAGATTTTATTTTTATTTGTGTAATAAAAAATATATATGAGATTTTTCTTAATTGAATAACTTCTAATTGTTTGCTTTTTTCAGCAAAAAGAACTTAATATTCCTAAATTCTTTTTCATATCACAATAAATTTAATCACAGTTCCTAAACAACATTTATATTAATTTATTTTTTTCTTTCAAATTCTTTTTGCATTTATTATAACGAAATGAGAACTGATATATCAAATGGTTTTAAAAAAAAGGTTTTGTTTTTAGTTGAAATTAATGATTTGACTACTTTAAATCAAGCATTACGTATTTTAGCTAGCACTTTTGTCTTTACACGTTACTGGTTTAAAATATTTCTAAATGAATAGAATTTGAATATTTCAATGTATATTTAGTGTATTTTGATGCAATATCATTTTAACTTGAGAATTTTTGTAAATGCAAACGAGAATTGCCAATAGCAACATCATTGTTTTTGTTTGAACGCGTGACAATTTTGTTTATTCCTTTGGTTACTATCTAAACTTAAATTTAAATTTTAAAATGGCGTATCTTGGCAGTTGTCGACGCGAAGATTTATTTGTCTTAGCCACGGAATTAAATTTAAAATTCGATAAATCTATGACCATCGCCACACTCAAAGATCTAATTATTGGTAGTGAAAATTATGACGAAGAACTGACCAAAAACATACATTCAACGATTGTTGAGGATCGCAAAGCCAGAGAAGAAAATTTACGCATTGAAGAGCAAAAAGAAAAATTACGCATTGAAGAACGAGAAGAAAAATTACGCTTCGAACAATTGAGGTTAGATGAGCAAAAACGCAAATATGAATTTGAGTTGGAAAAGTTAAGAATCCAAACACAATCCAAGTTAGGCGCTGATGCATCCAAAGAAAGTGATACTAAATTTCTCGTCAAAGAAATTTCAAAGTTTATACATCGTTTTGATTTGAAAGAAGACATCAGTCTTTATCTAAAATTATTTGAAAGTCAAGCGCAGAGATTAAATATTGATCAAGAAAACTGGGTTTCTCATCTGTTAGGTTTGTTACCGACGGAAGTATCTCACATCAAAGCGAGAGAGCCTGACGATAAAGCCAACTCTTACGAACACGTTAAAGATTTACTGCTGAAACGATTTAAACTATCTCCAGAAAAGTTTCGACAACTATTTGTCACTCACCAAAAAGCACCTGAAAGAACATGGATTGATTTTTACCATGAGTTAAACACTTACTTCAACGGATGGATAGAGGGATTGAAGATAGATACTTTCAACAAGTTATCAGATCTAATCATAACAGATCAACTCAAACGAAAAACTCCTTTTGAATTTAAAGAATATTATCTTGATGAATGGGCAAATATGAACTCCCCTGTTCAAATTAGCAGAAAAACTAGAAGAATTCGAACACTTTAAAAGGACTCTGAAACAAAAATCTATCAGTCCATTTGTGAAGAAACAAGGTGGCCGCGGTAGCCGAGTGGTATAGGTATCGGATCGTGGCTTGCCTGGTCACGAGTTCGATCCCAGTACCACTAAAGACCCGCCGTGTAGGGCAGCGATGCACGTTAAATCTGTCGAAAGCTGAAACGTCCTCCCGTTGGTGTGGTGTGGTAGTTAGGAGAGGGGGGTGCCAGCTCAGGTGTCGTCCACGTCACTTGACCATGGTTCAAAATTACGTGGTCCGTCGCCAAAAGCCCTCGTGTAGCTGAACAGTGCGACGTTAATATTAAATCAATCAAATCAATCAATCAGTGAAGAAACAAGAATACAGATTCACAGAAAAGAATCGCAGGTATGAAGCACCAGGAAAATTCGAGTATAACAGTAAAGATAAGAAGTTTTTTTCCAGCGTCAACGAATTACAACAAACATTACGAAGCCCCTGTTACCAAGTACGAATCTGTTAAAAGATATCAAGACAGCGCGCAGAAAGGGTATTATAACAAAAATTACGAGAAACACTCAAATCACAATGCTTCCAAGCATATATGCTCATACGAACTATTCAAAATCGCAGAAATTCAAAGAACCTCCAAAAGAAACTTGCACACTCATCGTTAAGGAAGGTTTACGTACTAAAGAGATATTTTTTGGAAAGGTGAAAATCACGACGCTCATAGACAGTGGTAGTACCGTAAATTTGCTTCGAGAAAACACAAGCAGAAGAATAATGGATCCAACAAAATTATCGAACAAGATGCTTCTCACAGGTATTGGTGAAGCACAAGTGACAACTATCGGTTCCTTTTAACATAAGTTCAAAATAGATGATGAAAATTACTCGTTAACTTGACATGTTGTACCGACTGATAAATTAAAATTCGAAGCAGTTATTGGATCAGAACTTTTGGAACAAGCATCGATAAGTTTTACTAAAGAAGGAGTTAAATTCAACAAATATGAGAATCATGCACAGCTTATGCAAATATCTGCTGAAAATCTTCAAGAAGGACTAGACCTACGTCATGTTGAAAATCGTCAAATCAAGAAGGAACTTGAAAAGTTGATTCAAGACTACAAGCCAGAAAAAACAGCATCTACTGACGTCACAATGATAATTATTTTAAAAGACGAAGAACCAGTCTGTCAACACCCTCGTCGACTAGCTTTCACAGAAAGACAAGAAGTAAACAAACAGATAGAAGAATGGCTCAACGAAGGCATTATACGTCCGAGTTCTGCGGAATATGCAAGTCCAATCGTAATGGTAAAAAAGAAAGATGGATCTTCGAGAATGTGCATTGACTACAGAAAATTGAATCAGAAGCTTGTGAAAGATAAATTTCCGTTACCTATCATCGAAGATGTTTTAGACACTTTGCAAGAAGCAAAGGTATATTCTACATTAGATTTACGCAATGGTTTCTTTCACGTCGATGTTGACGAAGATTGCAGAAAGTATACATCCATTATCGTCCCAGATGGACAATTTGAATTCAACAAAGTTCCTTTCGGACTAAGCACAAGTCCAGGAGTTTTCCAACGCTACGTATCAAGTATATTTAGAGATGTTACTCGGAAAGGAATTGTAATCAGTTATTTAGATGATCTCGTCGTTCCAGCGAAAAACGAACAGGAAGGTCTCGAAAAACTTAAAATTATTTTTGAAGTCGCAAAGAAATACGGATTAGAAATTAAGTTCAAGAAGTGCCAATTCTTAAAAAGAAAATTGAATTTCTAGGTCACATTGTAGAAAGCGGAACTATTAAACCATCTCCCACGAAGACACTAGCTGTCCGAAAATTTCCAGAACCAACAACAATAAAACAAGTACAAAGTTTTCTTGGTTTAACTGGATATTTCCGCAAGTACATCAAGGATTATTCAAAGATAGCTAAACCACTTAGCGATTTAACAAGAAAAGAAAACCTATTTGTTTTTTTTCGGGATTCAACAAAAGAAGCATTTGAAAAATTGAAGAAAATCCTGTCCGAAGGCCCAATCTTGCACCTTTACAAGTATGGAAGAAAACAGAACTGCATACAGACGCCTGTAAACAAGGGTACGGCGCAATTTTGTTACAAGAAGCAGAAGATGGAAAGTTACATCCCGTTTACTACATATCGAAAAAGACAAATACAGCAGAAGAAAAGTATGACAGCTACGAATTAGAGGTACTAGCAATTATCAACGCATTAAAGAAGTTTCGTGTTTATCTTTTTAGGACAACACTTTAAAATAGTAACTGACTGTTCAGCATTTCAGAAGACTATGCAAAAAAAGGAGCTAATTACTCGCATAGCCAGATGGGCGCTTCAATTAGAAGAATTCGATTATGAAATAGAGCACAGAGCTGGAAGTCGTATGAAGCACGTTGATGCTCTTAGCCGATATCCCGTAATGATGGTATGCAATGATACATTAACTTCAAAGCTTAAAAAAGCACAAGAGGAAGATGACAACATCCAAACATTTAAATCACTTCTAGAGAAGCAAGAATCAGAAGAATTTTTTGAGCGAAACGGTATACTCTACAAGTACTTAAATGGTCGAGAATTAATTGTAACCCCTAAAGCAATGCAAGCTGAACTAATTAAATTGATTCACGAAAATGGTCATTTCTCAGTAGGAAAAACAGAAGAAATTGTGAAACAGGAATTTTTTATCCCAAATTTATCCAACGTCGTTAAAAAAGTAATAGTTAATTGTGTTCCATGTATCTTAGCTAATAAGAAAACTGGCAAAAAGGAAGGGTTTTTTAATCCAATTTCTAAAGAAAGCATTCCTTTAAGTACGTACCATGTTGACTCCATTGGTCCTTTACCCTCCACAAACAAAAGTTACCAACACATTTTCACCGTAGTAGACGCATTTACCAAACTTACTTGGCTATATCCCGTCAAAACTGTGTCTGCTAAAAGTGCCCTCGAAAAACTAAAACAACAGCAGAAAACCTTTGGTAATCCCATCAGAATTATCTCTGATAGAGGTTCAGCGTTCACTTCAAAATTATTCAACGACTACTGTAATGAAGAAAACATTCAACATCTACAAATAACGACAGGTGTTCCTCGAGGAAACGGACAAATTGAACGAATTCATCGAACTTTGATTCCAGTTCTCACCAAACTATCATTAGACGACTCAACGAAATGGTACAAATACGTCGACAGATTACAGAGAATACTAAATAGTACTATAAGTCGCAGTACAAAATGGACACCATTCGAACTATTAGTGGGAATCAAAATGCGTAACAAGGAAGACATCCTAATCAAAGACTTACTTCTAGAAGAAATGGCGAAAGAATTACTAGAACAACGCGAATTTTTAAGAAACGATGCAAAAAAGAACATCGAAACCCTGCAGTCTGAAAATAGAAAGACGTATAACAAAAGAAGAAAGAAAGCTTTGTTATACAAAGTAGGTGATTTAGTAGCCATTCAAAGAACCCAATTTGGAGCTGGACTGAAACTAAGACCAAAATTCTTAGGCCCTTACAAAGTAACAAAAGTTAATTCCAAGGATAGGTATGAAGTGGAAAAGGTTGGTCAGCACGATGGACCGAACTCAACCACCACCTCAGCTGATTTGATGAAACATCCTTATGCTTAATTGAATTTTATTTTATTTGTTATTATTTTTAATTTTTCTCATATTATATCCCTGTTGAGAAATTAATAGATGTTCTAGGAAACAAAATGTGGAAAATTAGAATAGAATAAGTGCGGGATATTAGTAAGAAGAAGTATGAGTATGCAAATTTTTTTTCCACGTCTGTTCATCACGTGATAGCGTTGATAAGAGCTTTAAAGGTTTTGACGCGTGTGGACAGTTGTTTCAAGTCAAAGTTTTACAGGAAACATTTAATAGACGAACTTAAAAGTTTTGGCATGTCTTCCCGACATCACATAGATGATTTTATGCGTGGCCGAATTATTGGAAAGATCGAAGAAGGGCGAAAAAAACAGATGTTGCCAGGGAGTTCGACATCGCTCACAGCGTTGTTTCACGGCTGTGGAAGTCATTTAAAACTACTGGAATGTGTAGTAGACGGCACAGGAGAGGTCGTGTTAGAAGTAGGACACCTGCAGAAGACAGATATATCGTCCTATCAGCAAAAAGGAACAGGCGCACCACAGCTCAGCAGGTGGCAAATCAGTTTCTTGCTGCCTCAGGAAAGCAGATCTCCCGAAAAACTGTTGCCAGACGTTTGAGGGGAGGAGGACTATACGCACGCAGACCTGTTGTGTGTGTCCCATTGCCCGTTTGCAATGGTGTCGTGAGCATCACAATTGGACTGAACAGGACTGGGCATGCGTACTATTCTCAGATGAGAGTAGGTTCAGTCTGTCATCGGATTGTAGACGCCAACTGATCTGGCGCGAGAGTGGTATTGCTTATCGTCCAGAAAATATCCAGGAAAAGGACCGATATCCGACATGCAGTATCATGGTGTGGGCCGGCATCATGATCAATGGCCGCACGCGCCTACATGTGGTTGCGAATGGGACTATGACGGGCCAACGATACATTGATGAAGTTCTACTTCCTCATGTTCGTCTTTTCCGTGGTGCTGTCGGTGATAAATTTGTTTTTAAGAACGACAACGCAACATGTCATCGAGCACTCGCTGTTCAGGATTGTCTAGACAGCGAGGGTATTCAACGTCTCGTATGGCCAGCGCGTTCTCCAGATCTAAACCCCATTGAAAATGTGTGAGATGATTTGGGGAGGCAAGTTGCTGGTCGAAACTATCCTCCGACAAACAAGAACACCCTCATCCGTGCACTCACAGAGGAATGGGATAAATGCCTCAACAGCTGCTGGATAATGTTGTGCAAAGTATGGTACGACGTGTGGAATGTTGCATCACACTCCACGGTGGACATATCCAGTATTGATACCTTTCTTTAAGGTGCCTGCTGACTTTTAGAGGCATTGTTCCTTTTCTCCGTACGCAGATCAAATGAACATTTTTTTTTCTTTCAGATGTTTCACAGCTTTTGTACTTTCCAGAACAATAAATATTCTTTATTCTAATGTCTGAACAGTGTGGCAACTATATTTTATCCTACTAGGCCTCATGTCTCGCTTAATGTTATGCTACATAGCAATTTGTGATCCGTCCTTAGCAATTGTCCAGCAGTGTATATATATATATAAGCGAAATGTTTTTTTCCCTCAATCGAACGGAAAAAGGGATGGGGGAATTATATTTGGAATACGATTTCGGGAAGTAAATTTTTACTTTGCATTGAATTTTATTCAGCTAAATTAAAAAAGTGTTACGATATCTAAAACAAAACCGAGATGCAGAGTTTACGCATGCGTACGAGATGCATGTGTGTGTTATCTTGTCAACGGTAGGACATGTGAAATCTGCAAACATCGCACTTATTGAAGGGAAAACACAGTTTCGGAATGAATAAGCGATGCGTGACCCATTGCAAAGGAAATAGTAGGAATTCGTATTGAGTAATTTATTATTTCTCACGATACGTAACGTAGTAATGACATGTTATTCAGCTTATCATACACCCATTATTTCAAGATGAATTTAAAAATATTTGTTAAAAAAATGAAAAACGTACTTTTTTTTTCTTTTCATGAAGACATTCAATTTTAGAAGAACTTCTGGATTTGGCAAAAGTGTGTGTGATAGATGTGTAATGATACGTTCTCCTATAGATACATAAGAAGTAGAACACTTTTGAGATATTTGAAAAAATAGATGCACTACACAAAAACTAATGTTAATTCCTCGGCAGTCCATGGCGAAAATATAACGATCGTAAATAAAACAAGTAATAAAAAAAATAATAATAAGTCAATTCCTATTAATTTGGCATTTTTTGTTGATATTGGGAATCATGAGCTCTAGTTAAATATTTTAAAGAGAAATTTTAAATTATCCGCCCAAAATTTGGATAATGGAAACGACTTCATTTTTTAACAGGATGACGACGCCAAGCGCACTGCTCTATCTATATGGACGCACGCCATTGGTGTCTCTATAACTGTCCCCAAATTATGAAACCACCTCCTCAATCCCTTTATTTAGCCCAGGAGAACATATTTGGTGAGATTTTGATGTAAAAAACAAAACAAAACATGACGAACAAACACAAAATGTGAAGTAAAAACAATAATCACAGAAGAATGGAGGAAAATCGATGCAGAAATTATAAAAAAACTGATTAAATCTGTACCAAGACGCTTAAAAGTTCTTGTGAACACTAAAAGATATCCTACTAAGTACTAATTTATAAAAGAAATACAATATATAAAGTTAAGTTGAGATTTTTGTTAAGTGTACGAAGACTTTTGTGGCGTAATTTTTTAGTAGCGTTTTGATTATTAATTTTTTTTAAAAATAATTATACTAGTTTTGAAAAATTAATTATGTCATTCCATTAAGAATAAGTTACAGATATAAAAAAATTACAATTCCAATATATTAATTTTTATTAGTCGAAAACATTAAATTTGATAAGAAATTGCAAGTGTACGAACACTTTTGCGGCCCACTGTATAAATGATCTCCAATATAAACAAGAAAGAAAATGAATGACACTTCTTTTAAAAAATTCATTTAAAAAGCAATAGTTGTCTCATGCCTTAACACAAGAAAGATTGAAATTTAATATATTATACCTATATTGCCCAAAATAATCAGTCAAAATGACTGCATCGGGAAAGAATAACTATTGCGTAAAGAAATTTGTTTAAAATTAATTTTTAATATTTTTTATATTATTTACTCTCATATAACAATTTATTAGTAAATATTAGCAATAAAAAATTTACTTCACTTGGGAAAATTGTATTCTAACAAAGTCTAAGAAATGGTGTCATTATATACGTAATTCTTTTTCTAATTGAAATTAAAAAGCAGTCAAAATGACTTCCTTGCGCACACACAATCTAGTGTTAATTTTAAAATATACATTTATTTCAACACTTAAAACGGATAAAAAATGACAATAAAATTATTTTCTTTTTTTTTTGTTGATATCATAAATTGAACTACATAGAATCTATCCCGAAATTGTTTTCCATGTTCTTCTATTGCAAAATTCACACAATGGTTTTATTTTTATTTATCATTTACGATATTAAAAAGTCGCGAAATATTGCATTCAATTGGTTTTTTAATTTCTATATTATTTATATGAAAATATGGAAAGGTTCTAGTGTGCTGAATTCATTTGTCTAAAATATAATATTTTAGACAATAATTAAAACGTGTTTCGTTAAAAAAAGGAGCAAACGATTCTCGACTCTATTTTTAACTTCGATGACGATTAAAAACTGCGCATATTAATGTTAATTTCTTGCTTTTCATTGAAATTGAACGAATCAACGAGATGGTAAAACAGGAACAAATCTAATTTTCATGATTTCTTTTAATTATTTCTTTCGCAGTGTTTCAGGATTACTTTTATTTAATCTGTGTATACTGCGTTATCATTAAATTTGTTCACATTGAGTTTCTTGTCAATATTCGAATTAAAAATAACAAAAATAGGGAATTCAATCTCAAATCTCAAAAGACCTGTAAAAATACCAATAAGTAACTAAAATTCAGTCTTTTTCGAATAATTTATTTCGACGGCTTCTAGTTATTAACGTTTTGATAACTCGTTCTCCAGTTCAATGCCATTTCTTGTAATCAATCCGAATTTTTATGACTCCAATTTTCATAAATTTAAACTGACTGAGTTTGCTTTTGATTTATTCATCCTTCGTAGACTGACTTGGCAGACTGTTAATTGATGTCGCATTTGCAGTCAACGCGAGGATTACTTTGATTTTGAATCACGGGTTTAAGCGCCGAGGATTACAATTGAAAAATGCTACTCCATTCTCCCAACTTCCACAAAACGAAGGTGACCATTTTTTTACAATGAAAAAGGAGGACGAAGAATTTAAGAAAAAATTACAACTTGAATATATGAAACATTTGATTAATTCAAACAAAAATACGATCAATCCATTAAATGATTTTTTTCAACGTATCATTTTCTATTATATCGGAAAGTTCGGGCAAAAATATCCTTCATACTCAATTTTGCGGTAAGCACTGTAGCTAAAATATTAACTTTCAATATTGATTTCTCACTAGTCACTTCACAAAATCATTACCAACTGAAAAAACTATTTCCACTGCTGCATTACTTCCAGGGCAGCAGAACGTAAAGTCAACAAGAGTAAATACATTTTCATATGGAATGTGTTATTTTTGAAATGGTTTAAATAATTTCACCCATCTTTTACCAATTTCTCAGCGTGTTGATTTTCCAATTGTTCTAATTTATTAGAATTTAAATATACATTCAGTCTTCTTTCTACTTCAAACAGAAAAATCTCATCGATTTTAATATCAGGCATTTTTTGGATAAAAACTCGCCCTAATTTTCTATATCTGCCCAATTTACTTGCGACAAAGTAAAAAAATACCATAGAAAATTGTTATTTCCTGTGATATTTGTTTCAGACCATTCTTCGACAATTTGGAAACATGTTTGATTCATCTCTGAATATAGAGATTAATAGATCAGTTTTAAAATAATTAAAAAGAGGATAGAAAGAAGGACACTTTTCAAGGAAGGACAGAACCTATAAAAGGAGGACTGTCCTCCCTAAAGGAAGACGGTTGGTCACCTTAACAATACATCAACGTAAAGGTGCTGAGTTCGACAGAATTTTCGAATAGAAATCCAGCTACAAGTTGTAGTTATGACTGATTTGAGTCGAGACTCAATCCCGTAACTCGACTGAAATATTACCTTCAACACCAAGATCGCTCGATATGAGTCCACTTTTAATTTTAAGTTTTTGAACAAATGTTTAGCAGTGAGATCGACAATCTTTCAATGGGTTTGAAAGAAATTTTTGTGGAGCTTACCTATGAATAAAGTTATCCATTAAAAAGTTTAAAAAATTATAAATTTAATTCTGTACCAAACAAAAGCAGTGAAATAAATTTTGTGTGCAGAACATCCTCACATTATTTTATACATTATTAACTTTCTTAACTGAAATTACATAATTAATTTTTTTATCTTAATAGTTTTGCAAGTATTTGTGTTTGTAGATCTGTATGTTTTAATAGTTATTTAAAACGATACACAAATCGCTAATAGAGCACAAAAACCTGGAAAACAATTCTTATAAAATCCACATGGAGAAAAAAAGTTAATGACAGCAGATTTTAATTGTTTAATTCTTAAAAATAACGCTCAGTTACAAAGTGAAAGAGAAAATAAGATATTCTCTCTCTTTAGTCACTATGTTTATACAAATTGATTCCAAATAATATGGAAATGCTCCTCGCTATTTCTGATCTGATAGAAACTAAATATTATGGATACGAGACGTCAAAAGAGCAGAACCTTGAAACAGTTCATTCAACAAGCCACCGGAGAACGAAGAATAACTATTTTTTCTGCTGTGAAATGCTCTGGTCTTTATGTGTATTTAATTTTCCTATTTTTGGCTGTTACTTCCATGTCATTTTTTCGCATTCGATAGCATGCAGATATAGTTTATTAAAATAACCAGTGTCCTGTGCACATTCATGTTAAAAATAGCATTCGAAATAATACACACACGACAAATGATGCAAAAAAAATTGCAAACGATTTGGAGTTTCTGAAATGTCACATTTTAAAGATCGATTAAAATGACTAATTTTCTCGAATACCGTAACAGAAAATTTAAAAATTATCAGATTTTTTTAAAAAGAGATTAGTTAATCCAGTATGGCAATAGGAGAAAAAAAATATGTATTTTTTTAATTATATTCCGGTAATTATTCTAATTCTTTAGCGATATTTCTTTTGCGCCATAACTGAACTATTTTGATTTTGAATTTTAATGGGTTTTTTTTATTAAATCTAGTGTTTTTACCATCCGATGTATCAATTTTCTTCATTCTTCTACTATAGTTTGTTTTCAAATTGTCAAATTAAGATTTTTGGTTGTTAGTCATCGAATTTCAAATAAATTTTAATTTATAGTCCGCTATTTCACCAATTTTAAAATAAGATATAATTCTTAAAATGTTTTAACTAAAATAAAAAAGTCTCAGTACAAACCAATAAGTTAAAATTGTAGTACTACATTCATCTCATATTTTTTCAGATATGCATAAAAGAATTTTGATGTTACAAAATGTTTATAGTTTACTTCAATACATTTTTTTCCCTGTTGTGTATCATGAATTTAATTTTTACAAGTGCCCCATGGACAGAAAAACCTTCGTTATGACGTTGTGTTCTTATCTCGATACAATACATTTTCGTCCGTTCGAGCCTCGGTAATTGCAGTAAAAATAATTAATTAATTAAATAAAAAAATTCACAGTTTTATGGAAGAAGCGCACTGAGGCTTTTACAAATAAGATGTGTAAGTAATAATTTTATAAATTTTTTAGTTTCTGTTTCTATAAAGACTTTTATAGTCTAGTTTACAATACAGTTCTTGTTGACTGATTTCAAATTATTTAATTTTCTTCTGTAAATTCGATCGTTCGAGGTTGATTGGGAACTGGATCCCCCTCACAAGACAGAATGCTGATTCGAAGGGATGGATTATAACAACTATTTTATTGTATAATTATTTTCTAAGCCACTTTTATTGTACAAACGCTTTACTATTCAACTTCCTTCTTGCAATATAACACTGTAATTCATCTTTGTTTTTCTTTTTGAAAAAAAATGTCTAGTACCATTGTAACACGGTTCATTTTTTTCCGATTTATTATAAGCTGCGCTTCGTAGATTATCATCGTACATTGATTGCTATCTAATAAAAAACTTACTTTAAGAAATTTTATTTCCTACTAAATCCCAACCATTGTTGTGAATAGGTTATTTCTATGTGTGTAATGTATTTCGAGTTATGTTACTAGACATTCTGGTTCAAACACTGTTGCTTTTTCATCGTAGAACAGCTCAATAAAGTGCATTATTTAAATATTTTGTTTAAAAAGGAGTATTTTAAAGTTTGATCTCTGATGATTTGTAGCATAACAATGAATTAAGAGTGCGAACAAAACTGAGTGAATCATTCAGATAATCCTTGAGTAATGAGTGTTCTGAAACTTTTGAGATGCTTAAAATAAACGTCTAATTCATGTTTATATGCACTGTTTTCAAAAATGTCCTCAACCTTATGAAGAAATTTCTCATTAATCGCGCGCGAGATTTTTAGATAATTTTTGTTTGCTGTAAGTTTTTTTTTTTTTTTTTTTTTTGAAATAATATTTGAAATGACACGATTTCTTTTTTTTCTGAGTAAATTATAAAAAATTCGCATTTTGAATCACACAAAATGTCAGAAAAGCTTAGTAGAAAAAAAATTATGCCTATGCATGGAAATATGCTTTATGAAACCTTTTGCAATTTTTCAAATCTTAAGGACTTTTTTTAACTTTACTTTTATATTTCTTGGATTATTTTTTGAATCAATACTGCTAATAAATGTAACTTTCCACAATTCAACTAAAACCACTTATTTAAGCGAGTTGCTTGTTTGAAAAGCATTTTCTTCTATATTTAAAGTCAAAAATGAGGTTTTTCAAAGAAATATTAGTGCAACAAAATACAAGTACGAGGGAGGCGAATTTTTATTGTTTTGAACTTTTAATCAAGACAATTGTTATTTAACCATAATAAGAGGCTGAAAAGGGGAAAAATGAATGCAAAAACATAGCGATTAAGGACAAAGATATAAATTTAAATACAAATACAAGCCAACACATTTTCATGCGTACAGTATTTACTGCAACTGATATATACTTAAGCCATACCCTTTTTTATGTAATTCTTTTTAACCATTTATTACATAGTACGCGTGCCAACGTCACGATGGGTTTAGAAATAATTTTTAGATACTTTTTCAACAAAGCAGAAAGTCATTCTTTTTAAGTGGTGGTTTGTTAACCTCGCACTAGAAAGCAACACAATTGGGAACACACCTCGTAATATTGAGCCACAGTCAAGTGACGAGGACGACACCCGAGTTGATGCAGCACTCTCCAAACTTTCATACCACACCAACGTGAGGACTAAACGATGACAAATAACATCCATCAACCCCATAACAGGGCATGTCTTTAGTGACAACACTTGAGTTCGTGATTCGTTATCGCGGCAACCTGATTCCGTAAGGCTCTGTTTCATGTGAAGATTTAAATGAATACTTGTAACTTTTGAAAATTTTGTTATAT